>JAWWEV010000004.1:12149286-12172272 GCA_035583235.1 Hafferia zeledoni | reverse complement strand
GGATGGTGAATCCACCACCTCTCTGGGCAGGCCATTCCAATGCCTGATTACTCTTTCTGTAAAGAATTTTTTCTGATGTCCAATTTAAATTTTCCCTGGCAGAGCTTAAGCCCGTGCCCCCTTGTCCTATTGCTGAGTGCCTGGGAGAAGAGACTCTGTTGTTTTCAGACAAAGTACTTGGAGTAATGATGGTGGTGAGAATTTAAACAAAAGGGTGAATTGATCCGTTGCACTAAGGTTACATAATAGCATTATACCATTCCATCTATTTGCTGAAAAGCATCTTTAGAAATGTTTGCCTTGCAGTGAGCCAGGCTTTGGGCTTTACCTGGAGCTGTATAAGTACAGATCCAGTCCCAAAGCTTCCTTTTTGATCGCAGCTATTGAAATGCAAATAGCATGGTAAGAGATGTCTCTGGAGTACCCACACACAGAAGAGGTTGTTGTTCTTTATTTTGAAAGAACAGGGAACTTTTCCATGGACTAGTGTACTTGAATAAGACAGTTGGTCACAATAGGCAAGCTAAGGGAACAGCTGCTCTCCACTTTGCCTTGGCTTTGCCACCGCCTATAGAAGTGGAGGGTCATCTGGGTCTGATTTCTTTTCCAAGTATTACTCTGCATTACTTTCTGATTTCTCTTGCTTTTCTTTGTGACTGGGACACCAGGGTGGTAGTAGAACTAGTATTTTATCCTGATAATATTTACTCACCTCATGCTGCAAATTGCACTTGTTCATGTTTACTCTCAGTCTACATACATGTGCAGGAGATTCTGGGTTGTCTTATCAGGGCTGATCACATTTCTACTTCACTCAGTACCAAGCTACTTTGAAAAGCAGCATATTTCTTTTTGGTAGGTAGCTGAGTATAAATAACTATGGAACCAGAACAGATAGGCAAACACAAAGCCAAACTGTGTTCTTACAACAAACTGAAGAACTACAGCATTGGGGTTTTTGTTTGGCATCTAAATCAGAGGACTTCATTATATGTATTTATATGATGTCCAGTTTTGATGTAGGTGTTCTAGTTTTTATGCTATGTTTTCAATGGAATTGCTGATTTTAGTCTCATAAGGCAAATTCAGTATTTATTTGGCCATATACTAGGTTTTTTGCTAATGTTAAGTTGAAAAAACAGCTTCCCCCTTTTCTTTGAGACATGCGTTCTTCAGTAAACATTACTTCAAAGCAAACATGTTTATTTTTGGCTGTGGTTTTGATTGTCTCATTTCTTTAGTTAATTGCAGAATTTTCAGTCACACATAGGTACAATATCAACTGCAACTTGAAAATTGTTTGGGTTTTTTTCCTAGTACTGGCTCATATTTACTTGTACTATCTCAACAGCTTTCAAAGTTTTGTAAGTCCAGTAGTGAGTGACTGAGTGGCATTACTATACAGCAATGTTCAGTATCCCACAGGAAACAGTTTGGCTAGTTGCACTTTGTTTCTTAAGAGGCACTCCGAACTAATTAATACCCTTCAGGATCAGTCAAGAAATAAAAGTGTTAGAATGCACACAGAAATTGAAAAGAAACCCACCTGTTTACATTTTAAGTGCATCAAGTGAAAGCTGAAAAAATGTCTATTGCTCATTCTGTTCCTGTCTAGTAAGTCATCAAAGAATTTCTGTCTCCAGAACTGTCTGTCAACTTCACAGACAAAGTTTAATTCTAAAATTTGAGCTAGATATTGTCAAGAACTTCCTGTACAATGTAAAGGGGAAAAAAGCCTCTGTTACTAGCTCTTCTAAAAGTTTAAGAGAAAACATCTCTCATGACTCCTATCTAATTTCCAATATAATAAAAAAACCAGGGACATGATAATCCAATGACTGTCTATTATTTCTGTGGTTGGTTTCTAGTAAACCAGTTTGCTGGAAAAGCTGTGCCTAGTCAGTATAAGACCATGATAGGCCGTTTTCACAGAAGGACAAAAGACTCACTTAAAATAAGAAAAAGATTTTATTTTAAAATAATCAAATCATGCTAATATAAATAACCTCCTGTACCTATATGAAGATAATAACCTAGATAGCAAGTTTAACAATACATAAATGGTGTTGCAAATAAGAATTTTTTCATGGCATCTGGAGTGCCAAGGTGTAAAAGTATTGGAGTAAAGAAAACAGTGATTTTTGACACAGTTCACACCATGGTGGATCAGGGAAAAGAAATGGAAGGAAAAAACCAAACCAAAATATTAAATAAGAAACATTTATATTGGTCAGTTATGCCATAAATCCTGAGACAGCTGAAAATAGTTTTCTTTACAGACTCCATTATTAATTAAAGATTAAAACCTGTGAAAAGACTGTGCTTTGTCACAGGATTCCCTGTGACTTTTGCAGAAAATTCAGACTTAGTATAATAGAATAGTATAATAGGACATCATTCACATTCATATAGGAGCTTGACAAAGTATGTGACCATCTGAAAGAGTATTTTGTGGTTGATGTATTAAGTTACAGTACTACTTTGTAAAGCCTGTTTCAATATTTGTCATATATCTTTGATAATATAAGGTTCTTCATGCTAT
The DNA here is from genome assembly GCA_035583235.1 of Hafferia zeledoni. Taxonomy (NCBI): domain Eukaryota; kingdom Metazoa; phylum Chordata; class Aves; order Passeriformes; family Thamnophilidae; genus Hafferia; species Hafferia zeledoni. Next base: position 12,169,730 of record JAWWEV010000004.1, on the reverse strand, counting down.
CATTATTGTTATTGTTGCCAAAATATGAATTAAAGAAATATTCTGAAAACTGTTCCCCAGAACTGGACTTTCAAATAGCTTTACTAACATAAAAGTTTGGCATTATGAGTTGCTGAATAAAAAGATCTTATGTAATTAACTGTGTTGGCTTGTTTTCTTAAGAAACTTGAAGGACAACTGGATGGACATCAAGAAAACAGGCTTGGTTGATATTATTGCAGTACTTCTGACAGAATGGAAAGATCTCAATAAAAGATTAGTTATGACAGCCAATTCATTTTGTATTTTCTGTCTCAGATAATCTAATAATTTGATCCACTTCTATTCTTTCATGATTCAGCACAGAAGTGATAATTCTTTTATGACAGATTTTTTTTCTGTTGATTTCAGACCCTTCAGTATCACAGAAGTGTCATTGTGAAACTATTTTTTGTTGCTGTTTTAAGACAGGAAGGCCATTTGCTTTAATGTTTCCAATTATTTTATTTTGCTGTTATTTGAAATAAAATTTGCCTATGTGGCTTTATTTACATAACAGTGAGAACTCTTGGTAATTTTTCTCTGAATTAATATCTCCTCAGCCTAGAACAGTGAGTTGTAAACTTGGTTTTTTCCAGGTCTTTTTGTAGTACTAGAGAATACACTACATTTTTCTCAGATGAAACATTTAAAAAAAAAAAATAACCAGAGTACCAGAAAACCTGTAAGCAAAATATAACATAATAATATAATTACAACAATTTTCAATAAGTCAGCACTTCTTTTAGTTTTTGTTTTCCCTTCTGAAAAAAAAAAAAAAAAAAAAAAGCAGCAATGTAGGCAATTATTTTATATTGGGTTACATGAGAATATTATTTATGTAACAGAAATAGGTTTCTTATTGTAATTAAGTTTAATGGAAATTACTTCGGAGATGAACAGAATCAGTCTTGGAAGTACTAGGTGTCTCCAACAGTGGGTATGTACTACAACTCTCTAAAAAAGTCTTTCTTTAGAAACAGATGTGTATATAAATGTTTCAGAATTAGGGTTTATTTTTCCTAAGTTTTCCAGTTTCATTCAATCACTTAGATTTTTGCTTTTTTCTTTGCTATGTATAAATGTTTCAACATACTACATGATCCTGCAACACAGAATATTGACTGAAAAATTGCCACACTGACAAGGAACAATAAGTTGTGTATAAGAATCAGATCACCAATGTATGGTGACTCATGGGAAGCTGTAACAGGATCTATGTAGCAAATCCAGGTAAGAGTATCTGGGCATTTTCTACTTAATTGTGATAAAATGTGAAGGTCTACCACAAACTATAAACTGGACACATGAAATGCAATTTCCTTTACAGAATGTGTCAATAAAATTAAGGGACCAAGACTAAGACTTAAAAATAAGGCGCTAGTGATGAGATTTGACAACTTGCCATTTTTGCTGTAATACTTCTGTCACTCTTCTTTTTATTCAGCCTCCTCTTACTGAGCTTTTCACTTGGAACATTTCTTGACTTTAGGCAAAAAATAATATAAATAACTAAACTACAAGAAACCCTCTTAACCCCCAAAAATTCAACAATCACAGAGATATTAACTTAAAAATTTCATTTGTCTTCAAATAATCTTGTAATTGGAATGTTTGTGGCTCTTGAATGTTTGCATCTGGTAGTCCTAAGTAAAATAGAAAAATGATGCTCATGCTAAAAGAAATGTTAAGACAAGAGGAAAAGAATGGTGTATGAGCAAAAATAACAGAGTTAGAAATGTTTTAGAAAGGGAGAGATCCATTGAACAAAATATTATGCTTTGGTGTGAGACAGTAGAAACTGGTCAAGGTGCTTAACAAAAAGGAAAAGGAGACAGAGAAACCACAAAAATACATATACCAGAAAAAATAGTTCAGTTTAAGTAGATGCAGGTGGTTTAGGTTCAGAAAGAGAACATAGAATTAAACTGCATTTCTGGTGATGTTCTCTTTTCCTTTAGCAAAAGCATTGTGAGGTGAAGGTAGAAAACACATATATAAAAAATTGAAAATTTCAGCAGGCATACAGGAGAAAAACACAGATAAAGTTTCACACCAGACATAATGAGTATTACTGATTAATCTAAACAGCAGGTAAGCTTACTCCAATCTGAGCACAAAAAGAGGGAAAATCATATTGACATGAAGGTAACTTTAAATTCAGCCAGAACTTAAAAGAATTGCATTTAGAAAGTGACTCTGGGAGCTATTGCTGAAAATTTCTCTATTATTGCTAAGCATTATTTTGCTTCTGTGCATAGATATACCCAGCTCTTCTTTCACCCTGGAGATTTAGGCTAAATCTTCAAGATGACAAAGAGAGAAATGGAGATACTCATTCTAAGCGATCAGGTTCACAAACCAGAAGTACAGTCACATTGTCATAGAACATTTAGTTCCCCTATATTAGCCTGGGTGGAGCTGTGTTGTATTTCTGATAGCACCTGCATTGTGCAGTTAAAGCTAACAAGTGTATTCCCTGCATCTTCACTGGCCACCTACACCTGCTCCTACAAAGCCTGCCAGGACCACCGTTCAGCGTGGTTGTTATTAATCGCAGTTGTCACTAACGGATTTCTTGTCATTGATGAATAATCTTGCAGAATACTTCAGTAACACTTGCAAGGGTCATAATTTTTCTTATTCTGATCTAACTTTATTGATCCTCTCCTGAGAGGAACAGCACCCGTTGCAGTTTTATGGGACCATTCAAACAATCTAAGAATGATTTATATTGGCCTTAAGGAAAAAGACATCAAGTCTTCTTTACTCACATGCTGAGATTTCCCTGAGATCTCAAGCTATCAAAATACTAAACACAAGTCAGAATATACTTGAGTAATGGAAAGCACTGCAAAACTTTATGATATTATTAGGCTTCATGTTATAATTGGGTGATGCTTCCACTTAACATGCAATTTATTTTATTCAATATTGATAAGATTTAATGGATGATGTATTTGATTCAAGGCTTTGATACAAATGTAGAGTCTTAATTAACAAGTGATATATTTGATGCAGTGAATAATGCATCTGATTTAATAGAGGATGCACTCTATCTGCAGCTGAAGGTGATTGGTCTTTTTAGTGAGAGATTAATTCATTTCAGAAGATGATGTATCACTTTCAATATGAACTAAATCAAATTTTTAATACATTTTTTTTTTCAGTGTGCAAAGTAGCACAAGGAACAAGTTTGCCCTCAAGTGGACTTCAAAGGCAGATCATACCTCCAAGGCACCAGACAGGTTGAATCAGTAGTTAATTCATTCATGTTATGATAGGGGTGGAACCAAGTTCTAATAAGGCACTGACTTCTCAGTCAAACCTTGGTTTTTTCTGAGCAAAATTATATTAAATATATTTAATTAGAGATCCACAAAAGTGTAATAATTTATTTAAAAGGCTTGAAAATAATATTTGAAAGATTCAAGGTGCAAAAGGTATTTGAGTTTGAGTCTCTGAGGATATAATACAAAATGAAATTACATATTTAAGCATACATTTATCTTAGGTCACAAAAAATTGGAAAATTTTAGAATAAGTACTTTATAAATTCATCTCATCAACACCAGTACTTTTACATTTTGTAATTTTGGGAAATGATTGCTTTTTACCTAAATCATCAGAAAGAGTCAATGGGAGAGCTTCAGTTTACACCATAGGAGTTTTCAACTCCTGTGTATAGACAACTTACCAGGTTTATCACATTGAAAACACAGGAAGGCTACATGGAGTCAATATTTCATTTGCACTTTCAGTAATATGAAACCTCTCTGTTCTCTTATTATTCTATCAAGCCTTTATTTTTCTGTTCACAGCTCCATAAATACAATACTCTATGCTTTTAATCAAATTTGTTGACAAGTGAAAATGACCTAGGTTCAAGACAACGCCAGCTAGTTTTTTTAAAAATTACATATTTAGAACTATAAAAGTATTAGGACATGCATATATAACCCAACGAGAGTATCATGGCTGTCATACTAGTACATAATATTCCTGGAAATTTAATTATAAACGTCTGACTGTTTGGTATTTAAACAGGAAAATTACTGTTTAAGCACTGTGCAGTTAAAGAATAAGAAACCTCCTGGCATATTCTTCTTTCAAATGTTGCACTCAAAAACAGAATTAAAAGATATTCATCAGCAATGAAAACTATGATGGATCTTATCATTGTCAGTTTAGTGTGTATCAAAATTACAAGCTGGAAGTGAACCAAGAAAAAAGAATTTTTAATTTTAATCCTTGTTTCAATTTTTTGCCAAAAAGTAAAATCTTCCCATTGAATCACAGCACAAAGAATAACATTGATAAAAGATTGTAACATTAAAAACCTAACTTCATTTAAAAACAAAAAGGTGGATCATATAAAATTGAGTTTTTCATAACATAAAAAAAGGGTGTACACCTTAAGTATGCTTAGAAGACAATGGATAGTGTATGAAGTAGGACAAGATTTACAGGTCACAATTTCTGTCAGATCATGACATCTATTTCTGCAACTCAGAGACTTGATTTGTGAGATAAAACATTGAGAAACAATTATGAAATTGCATCTGTATGACCATTATTAACCCTTAATAGCTGATTTCAGATCATAGGAAATTGTGAGCTATCCATAACTTAGCCCCCTATAACTGTAGATTCAAGCTATTCTACTTCCCTTTTCAGTGATCAAAAATATTAACTGCAAAGTTCAGAAAATAAGAATACTGTGGAACAACACATGTACATGTTATCTATATCATACATGGCACATGATTCAAGCTGCTAAAAATTTCAAGCTAATCATGCAGCCTAGTCTAGTGAAAGGTGTCCCTGGCCACGGTGGGGCTGTTGGAACTGGATATTCTTTATGGTCTGTTTCAACCCAAACCATTCCATGATTCTACGTCTTCTTCCATTTCCCAGCTCATGGCAGAAAAATACCACTGCAGGATTAAGAATGAGAAAAGATGACATAGTATTTTCACTTTCTGCTGTGTAAGATACAGTATAGGAAAAAGTAGTTAAAGGTAAGAATTTTTCCATGGAGCATAAATTACTTTTTCCATTTAGCACTAAGTACTCTTTGTCCTCTTGATGTGGCTATGGAAGCAAGAATATTCTCATCTTCATAGGATTGCAGAGGACAGTTTTATCTGCATGTAGCACCTACATAACTTCTCTTTCTAAGATTCAGAATTATAACAATTTACTTTGATGCTAGATTAGAAAAATATGCAGACATCTAAATCAAGTCTCTCATACCTTCTTGTTGCTAGAAATAGTCCAGTTAGTGGAGAGCTACTGGAGTTCATAATTTCAGGCCACTGTTTAAGGTGAGAATTCGTAAGTTAAGATAAATACATGCTAGTAATTTTCCAGATACTGGCTATAGAAAAGGGATGAGGAAAGACAAGTTTTTAGTCATTACAGAAAATACCCATATACCCCAAAATGCTTTCAACAGTTCCTGGATATTTGATCCTCTCGCTTGGTTCAGGAGTATATCCTTATCTTATCTTGGAAGAAAGTAATTCTTTTTGAATCCAAAATAATCTCCTGAGAACTGTAATATTGCAAGTTTTTCGCTTCTCTATAAGCTTGATAGGATGGCTTGCTTTTGAAATAAGTATTGTCATGATAATGGAAGATTCTCTTCACAAAATCACAGAATGGGTCAGGTTGGAAGGGACCTACCTCATTGGATTATCTGGTTCAACCTCCCTGCTCAAGCAGGATCATCCCAGAGCACATGCCACTGTACTGTGCCCAGATGGCTCTTGAGTATCTCCAGTGAGGGGAACTCACAGCCTCTCTGGACAATTGTTCCAGTGCTCATTCAGCTGAACAGTAAAGAAGTTCTTCCTCACGTTCAGGTGGAACTCCCTGTGCATCAGTTTCTGCCCACTACCGAGCAGAGCTTGGTCCATCCCCTGACCTCTCCCTACAGACACTGACAGGCAGTGTTCAGGTCCCCTCTCAGTTGTCTCTTCCCAAGACTGAACAGGCCCAGTTCCCTCAGCCTGTCCTTGAGCCCTCTTTGGTGCTGATGGATGTTTGAATAACAGGGCTGCATATGTGAGGCAAAAGAGAGCAAGAACCAGCAAGGCAAATTAAAAACAGAAAAGACATTTCTGTCACAAAATTTCTGAATTTATATATATATTGGTCTAACATAATAGTGTTATGCTTTGCCAGACCTACTGAGATAAAAGGTGGAGGATTGTCATGGGTGGAATACAGGCATTGGCATATCCTATATCCACTCTGCCTGTCAGGAGTTGGTAAATAAGGTCAAAAATCCCCAGGTTTTCCATCCAAAATTTGCAACTAGTTGACTCATGACAATAATGAATCACTGTACATATAATATGAATTATTAATAGTAGAAGTACTAGTTTCATTACATTAGTGCATTGGGCTCTAGGTGCAATACAGAGACAACACTAAAATGGCAGTACAGAAATACCCATAAAAATGACAGTTTCCACAAAACATATGTGGATGTATTAAGAGATGCAGCCGATTTACTGACTCCTGGAAAAAAGAAAACTTAAATAAATGAGATTAAAAAAATAAAGGAAAAACTAAAAAGACTATCGACTAATAAGAAGAGTCATCATGAAGGGAAACTGAAGGGAGAGAAAAAAGCAAGTCTAGTAGTGCTCTTGATACAGGCAGGTGAATACAGATAATTTTTTCTGTATTATTTTATCCTTGTTTCATTTCTCCAGATAGAGGGGCTAGAACACTGCATTATGTGATATCCATCAGTATTCCAGTTTTTACCCCCTTTAAAAAAAGAAAGAGAAGAATATGTGAACACTTTAAAACATAATTCATATGTTCTTTTCTCTTTTTTAAACAAAATTATTATGAGTTGGTCTTTTAGTCAATGACAGTTTAGGGAATGGGTTTGGATTATGAGAGTGGTTGATTTGAGGAAAGGAAAAGTTTGGCTAGATGATCTTCAAGGTTTCTTCCAACCCAAACATGCTATGATTTTATTACTTTATCCTTAAATAAAAACTAAAATTCAAAATTAAAGTAACTTTAATTTTTAAGGATTTCTCTTTTCAATCTAAAGTTACTCCAAGAAATGCAAACTAACTTTGTATGTAGTGACCAGAGGAATCATATTCGCTTCTTTGAGACATTTAAGTGTATAATAGAATAATTTAGCCCAACCTTATAGTCAAATTCTAGAGGGGAGGAGGAGAAAAGGAAGATAATCAAAACAAAAAGAAAAACAAAACAAATAAACAAACAAACAAAAAAAACCCAAATGCAAAAGTCAACTAACCAAATAAAAATAATGGGGGGAAAAAACAATAAAACTGTATGAAAAACTGTCTAACACTTTTTCTCAAAGAGGATAAGATTTCAAGAAATGTGCATAACCATACAGAAGATGCTGATTTTAGTTCCGAAGTCACAGGAACAGGGAAATGAATTAATAAATGTAAACAGAAAAGAGCACCACCAGTTATGGATATAGTAAAGAAGCTCCATATTTACCACAAATGGGGTGTGGGAAAAAAGGTTGGCAGTAAAAGACTACATGTGCTTTTATTGTTTTTCCAACCTTTACACCTCTTGTGCTAAGAACTAAGCAGTGTTGGAATTTTTGAAGAGTAACTGATTTCTCTGTCAGGTTTTTGAGGAGAAAAATAAAAAATGGCCTCAGGTCAGAACTTTGAAAAAGGTATGCTCAAGTTACTGGGGTGTCTCATGAAGTCTTTTGTGATGTCGAAGACACAGAGCAGCTACAAGCTGAGCTAGGTTCTACCTTCCTGAATGTGTGAAAAACCAAAAAAGACTAGAAAACAAACTGTACCAGAGAGGATGCAGCCAAAGGTCTTGGATGCAGCTCGTTGACCTCCAGCAAAACTTCTTAAGTACAGGATATGATGTGCTGGATCTGCAGAAAGACAGCAGCCTCAGAAACACCCAGCAGAGGAAGTTCTACATAGTTATGATGAGCTCCTCAGTTTTACATGCTTTGGTTTTTTTCCCTTAAACTGCCAACTCAAACTATGAACATTAAAACCAAAACAAAACAGCTCTGCCCCACCTCATCATCCTTTAGAACTCCTTTTATAAAGAGTTTTTCTTCCTAAAAAAATAGTCAAGGTTTGTGTCATGTTCATAGCTACCAAGCGTGTGTTTCTTTACAGAAATAATTTTTCAATTAATATATTATTGTCTGATAAGAACTATAATGAGGTAAAGAAAATTCATTATATTAATTATGTAGAAAAAAAGGCTTAAAACATACAGAGACATAAAGGCATATAAACTCATTGCAGTATGAATTCAATAGCTTTTCTGAGTCCCCACATTCTATCCAGTAGCATTCTGCTTTTTTGAAATGGTGGATGGATGTTTGCTTTAGCTTTCCAACATGTGTTTCTCCATTATGACACTCAACATTTCAAATGTTTTCTGATGAGAAGGAACTTGTTCTGTAAAACCTACAAGTAGGTTGTTTGAGAAAATCCCAACCTGAAACTTCCAATAAAGGTAAACATTAAAATTAAAATTATTTTATGGAACTAGTTTAATTTTGTAATTAATGTGAAAAATTATTCTAAATAAGTACTTTATAGGTTATGTAATATCTTAATATTCATTCTAAATTAATCCTATCTTACATTGTTTTCAAAGCAATACATAATCATGTTATTAATAGTTTAATAAAAATAACAATATTTTCTGATTTTTGTTCAAGTCCAAATAGCCGAAAACACAACACCATGAGGAAATACTAAAATACTGCATACTGCCATGTTTTCCTCACTGAAAGTCAGGTAAGAAAATTGTCTGTTGCATGAAAACACAGGTAGTTAGGAAAAGTGGCTAAAAAAATTGATTTGTGGTTAGTGGCAAAATCATTATGGCTTTGTGCATAAAGGAGTCATCAGCAGAGGCTCACTGGCATATGGGAATCCTGTTTTATAGAAGAAGGTTAAAGGTATGTTAGGTGAAGAGGTTTTAGAATAGGATTGCTAAGGGACATAAGAGAGTTGAAGCTACCAAAAGCAGGGGAAATAATGTTAAACCTATTAAGTAGTAGCACTGGTAGAGGAGAATTAGAGTGGAAAAGATGGTCAGAATTACCTGATATTAAACAGGAAAGAAGGATAAGGTTTACTTTAATTAATGACATGCTTTCTTGAAGATCAAGGTTATGTAATGTCATTAAGAACTACTGTTCCATAATTGCTGGATCGAAACATTAGGAAAACTGTTTTACTACAACCTTTATGGAGTTCTGTGGGTGTATTTTGTTCTGGCTTTGAGTGTCCCTACCCATCTCCAAAGTGAAATTATGACACATTCCTCTGACTTAGTCATTCTTCTCCATTTAAATAGCTAAAGTACTATGTTGACTTCCCCAGCCAAATGGGAAAGTTCATTGTTGTAGTTCACCATGACTTCTTGGTAGTCACCAAACCTGAGCCCTTCCCTCTTTTTTTTTTTCTTTTTTTTTTTTTTTGAGTATTTGTGGAATAAATATAAACTCATTATGGCAACTAAGTTTGAATATCTGAATTTATAGCAGAATTTATATGAGTGGTAAAAAACATATAAATGGAGAGCAGAATCTGTGTGAAGAATGCTGTGGAGACTAATGGTCTCTACTAAAAATTTTTTGAAAATATTGTGATGACTGAAAACAGTCTGAATGAAATCCTTTCACAGCAGAGCTAAAGACTGCAAGTAATTAATAATGAGAATTATATACTAAAAAGCAAGATAATTTTATCTCAAAAAAAACCAATAATCCCCTTAAATAATGTTTTGTTAATCCATCTCTTCTGTGGATTAGACCATATGAGATAAAAATAGACATTAAGACAGACTTTCTATTTGGAATTAATGACTTCAAATGAGCAGTGACTCATCAAGTATATTTGGATGTGTACCTCAACATAAAAGGATACCAAAGTATTGTGAGATTTAAAAAAAAGTCTCATGAGAGTATCGCAATTTTATTTTATTTATTTCAGTGTAGAATAAAGACTAAACCTTTCTTTCCAAGAACCAACTCTTGTTTTTCTCAGTTGTGATTCAGGTTGCCAGATTTAATCATCATTCCACATGTCATGGACCTGAGATTACTCATCAGATTGTAATTGTTCTAAATTGTAGATCAATTCAGATTATCTCTAGTTCACAGATTTATACAAGTGACACTAGACTTTAATTTTGTTTCTGTTGAAAATTTTGTTTCAATCACGTTGCCCTATTTCTCTTCTACCAGGAATTTGGTAGTGGGCTCATTAAAAAAAAATATCATGAGCTTAAACAAATGGGCCGTATTAAGAAATATTTATTTAGCTAATTACTACCTCAAAGCCAATCAATTTACTCCACTTAGGGGGGTTTTTTTTATTTATTTGCACATATTTATACACTAATTATCATATCACAGTGTCTCAAACCACTAAACTGAGATGAAGAGTATAGGAAAATTGCTATTTGTAAACATCTTAGGGAATCTCGCAGAATCATAGAATGGTTTGGTTTGAAAGGAACCATAAAGAGATTTCTGAAAAAATTTTCGATGTCTCTGTAAAAATTTGCAAATATTTCTTCTAATAAAAACAAAGGAATCATCTTACATAAATTATAAATTATTTAGAAATCTTAATCTTATTTAACATTCTACTGGTTATTACTCTGGTACTTGCAGTTATTTTAATAGGAAATTAAATTTTATACTTAAAAATTGTAAAAATATTTTTCTTATAAAAAAATGAGAGATTTTATAAGGAAGGACATTTTATTGTTAATGATTTCATAGCTACTAAGGATAAAGCTGTGTTCTTCTTCTATTAGCTTTTCTTATTCAATTTCCCCAAACCTTGTCTCTATACTAGTGACCTGAACTATGAGAGGTTATTTAAAATAGAATTATCAATACTCTTGAAATTTAAAAAAATTCAGATCTCAGTAATGGCAAATTCTTGTCATCTTATGATACATTTTATATGGTATGTCTTACAGGATGCTACAGAATTTCCAGACACAAAGCTTTAATTTGAAGACTTTGATTTATATCAAGAATCAGCAGAAAAATTATGAAACCATTACAATGTGAAGACATAAAAATGGCCTTTCAGTAGGAAGTGGACTACTGGACTTCTCCCAACTTTCTCCCTGATTTCTTGCACATCCTTAAACAAGCCAGAATGACCATCACTTCTTCAATATATCTCAATAGAAAGACTTCAGGGTAAGATTCTTGCATTGTTATCATGGTTTGTACTCATGGATATTATAAGGGAAATTTGGGAACTTGTGACATTTTCTCCGTTATTTTAGAGGCATAATTCTGACAGGTAACTTGTGTAATCAAGTTTCATTTTAGAGTTAATTACACAGTTAAAATAATCAGAGAGTGTGCATTGGGTTTGGATTCTGTTTTCAAAACACTGGGCATCCACTTTTTATGTGAAATCATTTGTGGATATTTGAAAATCTGCCAGTCCAGGCTCTGATGTCCTCCAGGCTGTCCAATATCTTGATTTTACATCTCCATGACAGTAGTTTAACCACATCTTTGAGTGGCTGGTTAACTGGGGTAGCACAATTATGTAATCAAGTGACTTCTTGTTTAGAGTTGCCGCTGCCAAAGGCAACAGACTGATGCTGGACAAAGGCAGCAAACCATTTAAAATACTGGGGATGACAAATATATGGATAACTACAGAGGCAAGCAGCCACCTATAAAAAGGCTAAATTTTCTCACCAGAGAATCAACAGTGATACCTCATCAGATATAGGTTGTTCTTTACAAAGACTTGAGGATTCCTCTCTAGAGACAAAGTGAGTCTCATGCTACAATAAGATGAGACATCTTATCTTTTTTGCTCTTAGTGATGAATAAATCATATTTCACTATTCCCTTTGAGAAGATTCAATTGACTGACCAGGTCAGAGGCTACAAGGTAATAGAGATACTTTATGATTCAGTATGTTTTGTTAACACATCTAAGAGAATTTATTTCCCAGTGATCCACATAAAGTTTGTAAGATGCTTTTCATGTTCCCATTACGCAGAACAAAAGTGTCTCATTCATTTTAATTAATATATTTTCTACAGAGTAAAAGGAGAGAGTTATATCAATTCAAGATCATATCATTTCATGAAGACAGAAGAAGAATGAATATGTTTTATGGCCCAGTTTATCATCTATGACTTTGACTATTACCTTCTTTGAAATTTAGGTTCACAGGGTAATAATAAATTATTCATTTCAGGTATGTGTAGATGAGCATGAAATCTTCATATCCATTCCTGAAAATCACCCAATGAGAGATGAGCAAAGTAATATTTTTTCAACTTCCAGAACCCAACACTTGTCCCCTGGTAGAATTTCATGAAATAATCACTTGTTTGAAAATGAATCCTTATTATGCATGATAGCAAGAAATAGAAATTGACAGCAAAGTATAGAGGTCACTGTTCATCCCTTATGCTATCACTGTGGCTTGGCAGGTGTGTTCAACTGCGGGGTCAGGCAATGCTTTAAAAGGGATTGTAAATCCTGTGCACTATTACCCCTCAGTATGACAGGTTTGTATCAATTATAAATGAAATGAAATAAAAATATCTCTAACTTACTCCAGGTTAAGAGTAGCCTTGATGGTTTCTATGTCTCTTGGTAAATCACTAAAAGTATTGTCATGCTATATTCGTATTGAAATATTAGAATTCTAATTTTTCCTTATCATAACCTTCAATATGCTATATACTCAAATGTGCCTTTCAAATAAAATCTGCTAGTTTTTGGGGGGACTAAGATTAATATTTTTTCCTCATTGTCTTCCAGCAATATCTCTATCTTGCTGTTATGTTCCTTCATACATAAAAAGACCCCAAAGTAGTCCTCAGAAATCTTATACTTTAAAACCTAGAAGCTCCTGCTGAACAGAGGAAAGGATTCCTACTTGACTGGCAGCATTGGGTATTATTTCCCACTCTCTGAATTTTAATGCAGTTATGTCCAGGTGAAACGACAAGTTTCAGTGTTACAAAGTCTGATAATTGACAAGTGTGGATAATGTTTGCTCTATCAGATGGATAAAAAATGTCTTCATTTTATAGGAAAAAAAAAAAATGTGATAAAAAGGTGATTTTAGTGTAAGTGTAATCAAGACAATTACGTGCTTCCATTGGTGCTAACCAAGAGAAGACAGTAACAAAAATCATACTTTACATAAATTTCATCCCATTTGGACAAACATGTAAATTTTGAAAAAAACCCACAGTCTAGATTTAATATCAGAAAATAGCTGGTTATCCTAGGAGATACCACTGACTACAGGATTTATAAAGACCTAATATTTACTAAATTTACATAATTTATAAAATAAATGGTTGATAGAATGTTAATTGCTGCTATAAAACTTACCTGTCTGCCCTAAAATAAATGTTCTCAGCACACCAGTTGTTCTTTACTGCTGCGAATGATACTTCAAAAAGGTATTTAACTGTCTTACCATTTAAAAGGAAAGGACCTCTGGATTATCAAAACATTAGTATCTATTTAGATGCAACATATTTTGAACTGGGTTTTTTTCTCTTCTTAAATGTACCCACTTATGAAAATTTACTTCTGTGTATCACATCAGAGTGTTCGAGTTGGGGGTTATTTTGTGGCATGCAGCCAGGTCTATGGAGTAGACACCCTAAACCAAGCCCTGTGGAATTGCAAACTATGCCAGACAGCTAGGAGTCAAGTGTAACCTTAGTTCCTTCACAATTTTCCAAAAATTGTGCTGGACTCAGAGAGAGCCTATTTTTTGCCAGTTTTTTAAAATGTAAGCTATTCAATTACTGCTATTTGCAGCCTGCAGCAAACGGCAGGGCAGGGAAGTGGTGCAGGGATCTGTGATCTCAACCTGCCTGGCTCTTCCTGCACAACAGGGATGATACATCCCACCACACTGAGCAGATCCATGACTTTAAGGGCTTTGGTTTTCTGAGTCCTTTTAGTCTATGCTGTTAATTCCATCTCAGGCTGCAACAAAGAGAACATTGGCTGATTAAAGAAGTGACAGCATCCCACATTCTGGGATGTAGAGCAGTTTGAGTAGTGGAGGCAGACAGGCTCAGGCCTTTGGTGGAGCTTAGCTTTTAAACTTAATGTACATGCAAAGACTTAAATGAGACAGAAAGCTTAGAGGGAAAAGGTTCTGTTCCAGGACAGGCTTTTTTTGCTTGTAGTTTTGTCTTTCCCAAGAATTTTTCATCTTGGTCATGCTAGAAATGCAGGACAGGCTTCTATGCAGCACTATTGTGAGGATGTTAGTACCTTGAGGTGTGCAGGTCTTTCCTCAGTGCAGTGAACAAAATTTCTTAGGAAAGTTATTTCCTTCATCTATGAATGATTCTGACATCAATACTTGAAATCAGGGTACCCAAAAGCTCCCATCATCCTCAAATCTCACACAGGTGCTGGTGAAGTTTAAAACTCTGGTTTGGGATCCTCCCCCCTTCATTTCCACCCACTGAGGCTGGCTGAGATTGTGCTCTCCTCAGCTGTGTTCAAGCTGAGTCGGCTGGGATAATTGCTTGAGTTGAGGTGTTGCAGTCACTCCTATCTAACCCCCTGCTCTCAGCAGCATGGCTGCAATGCTGGCAATGCAGAGCTCCTGCTGTGCTCAAGGGGTCTCTCCCCGCAGTCCAAGGCAGGCACTTTGGTGGTTGTGACAAGGCTTTGAGAGTTCCTGTTTGAGTCACTCATCTCTGAGCTCAAGAATCTTACACAGAGTAATTTCCCTTGAGTGACTTCAGTGACTCTAGTTATGAAAAGTGAGCAGTGGGGATCTCCATCTAAATGTGAGTTTGAGCTATTATGAAGTAATACTTTAAGTAGCACTGCTTTGATAAATCATTTTTTGTGTGCATTTTTTTACAGAGACTAAATGTTGTATCCCTACATGAAAGCTCCATTTGTATTTATTAAATATATCAAAGTCTTCATAAATGCTTTATTTCATTTATTAAGACAATTGAGTTTATTGCTATAAAATTATGCTTTCATAGCCACTAAGCTCAGTCTTCTCATGATCTGCTCTGTTGTGTAGTCAGAGGATAAGGTTAATGTTTCTCCAGATATCTCTCATCACTCTAGGAGCTTAGTTAAAATTCAAAACTGTCATAAGATTGTATTTTTCTTTGTATGCTTTTTAATGATTGATAATTTCTGGGAAGAGAATTTTCTGGGACTATCACTATAGTGAATATTATTCATGAATACAGACATCATATGTTGATTTCTTCAAGTTTCTCATTTATCTGCATGTTGTAATTTAAAGCTGTATGTTCCTGAAAACACTGCCTGAGGAATGAGATGGGTTTCTCTTCATTTGGCTGCTTAAACCTTATATATTGGTCAATTTATTTACTCTTGATCAGGTTGCATGGGCAGGGGTGGAGCAGTGGGGAAAAAATTATATTTCTGGGTTGTATAGCAACCTGAAATGCAGCATTGCAGTAGTGATATTCATGGTAAATATTTTTCTATGGGGTTTTTTGATTTTGATACATTTGACTTAAGCAACAGAGGTCTCAAAGACATTCAGATCCCTTGTTTTCTGAAATTAAAGGCCATGGAAAAGAAAATAAGTTTTTTAGTCTTCCTCCTAGTGAACACACTGGGAGAAGCCACAAACTGATTGGGAGATTTGGTGTTTTATTGTATTCTTGCTAAGTCCATCTCATATCCCGACCAAACAAGGTACATAGCACTAATCTAGATAACTACACTTCAGACGGTTGTGTTAACCTTAAATGTATTTATTTCATTATGAAGGGAAAGTAAAATTGCATTTATGCCCTTAGGTGGTTTGTTTTGTTTTGACTTGATGTTATGGATTTGGCTAGGTGTGGGCCTAAATTTAGGCTTTGGATTTCAGGGTAGGCCTGAGACTGTCGGCTGATTTGAGCTGGGCTGAGCCAGCTAAAGCTGACTTCTTCCAGCCAATGGTATTCTATACCATATTCTGTCATGATCTCAAAGTGTAAGAGCCGGTGTAGGAGTGGCTTGGTCAGTTGCTTCAAACTGTGGTCCCAGAAGGATGCACCACACCATCCCAGGAGGGACAGAGAGGACCAGGCCCAGAGCACCAGCTTACCATCATGTTATCTTAGGGAAGTAAAATGTTTGTTCTCAGTCTTTCTCCTTATGTCTGACTCTCTGGGGATTAAGTTCTCTGGAGTGATTTGTACTTAGCAATGGTGGGATTTGTGTTCAGTGGGAAGTTGTTTCTTATTATTTCTAACTTGTGTGTGTGTTATATTGTAGTTTCATTTTCTCATTTCTGTATAAATGTATATAGTTAGTTTAAGTTTAAACAAGTTTCTAGGGTTTTTTCCCCTTTCTCCCTTAGCTGGAGGGAGGGAGGCTGACTCTGTATTGGGCAGCTGGCATTTTGCCAGCTCAACCCAAGACACTTGATTTGTTTTGTTTTCCCTTTTATTCCCATTTGAAAAAACTGTGGCAAACAAATTCCACCACTCCCCTTTGCTTATTTTAACTAATTGTCAGGAAGATGCTGCAGAAGACTCCAACAGACTAATCAATAAAGGAGTCCTAGATGACCAACCATGTGGCATGCTGGTTAAAGGCCAATTTCTCTCCTTATTAATACAAATAGTCTTTGGATTTCCTATTAATCCCTCTTTAGAACTAGCTAGATGAACATGCTTTAAGAGCTTGTGAGGATACTGGTTTTTACTGAAACTTATTCTCGGAGAAAAATAACTACCCTGAAAACACTTGTTTAACAGACAAGCTGTCCTGTATTCTCATAGAAGGTACTTTTTGTATCCCAGCCATGGTTTCTAGATTAGATGATGTTGAGATGAGATATGCACTGAAATTGTTCAAAAATGCAGATTGATAGAAATTACAATAAACTTTAATGCATCAAAATTATTACCTAGACAATATTAGCTCCTTTGATATCTCTTAAACAGCATTAATCACCCTTTGGTATTAATGAAGATGTCACAAGTTCTTCAATTGGATTTCTGCTGGAATTGAAGATTAATTACTTTGAGTAGAGATTTGTGCTAAAGTCTTGCCCAGTATGCATGCATATAGAAACAACACAAATAATGAAGAGTGGAATACTTCAATGTAGAACAGTTTTTGCTTTAGGAGCTAGACATTATTAAAAATGACGTAATAATTTTAAAAATTAACCCAGAAAATTTACTTTCATGTGAGCAGAGCATATGGCAAATATCTAACCTCATCTCTTGTTACTATGCTGGTATCACTGTCGAGATATTAATAATTTAATAAAACCTATATATTCATTATATCTTTTCAATTATAATATTACTGAATTTTTTTACCTATTGCCCATGTACCATAGAGGGGTACCTAATAGTTGCTGGGTAGGAAATCCAAAATATTATTTCCTGACTTTGGATCATGTGACGTGTACGGTCTGATTAGCATTTCACTAAAAAAAAAAAAAAAGGAAATATTAAAAAACAAAAACAAAACAAGAAAAAGCTTAAAGAACAATACAATATCTGGACATACAGAATAAATTTTCTGAAAATTACATGAGGTTATTTTCAAATATTAGCTACTTAAATGGGAACCTCTTGTGGCTGTATACATACACAAAATTTTAAATAAAAGCACTCTGACATAAAATTTCAGTGAACAGGAAATGTATTATAGCTCAAAAATATTTAGGGAATAACTTTGTAAACGGGCTAGTTATTTTTATATTGCACCATGTCATTTAACATTGTCAATTAAGTGATCACCCTTGATCAATCTCTTCCTCTGCCTTAAGCATTTTTGATTACTAGGTATCACTTCTCTCCCAAATGTTTGTGTTTCTATCCAATCAAGTCTTTCACTATGTAATTTAGCTGGTTGGGGGTTTTTTTCTGAATATATCCTGTTCTTTCTCTGCATACTTCCTAACCTCAAGTTATAAAAATTTTTGGGTTTAGCTATTTCTTACATACTAGTGATTTCAAATATTTTTTCAAGAGAAGAAAAATTAATAAGCTCATGCTAATCTTAACTTCCTGAATTTCAACTCTTTCAACTTTAGAAACATGGACAATTGAATATTGTCTTTGGGGGGAAAAAAAAAAAAAAAAAAAAAAAAAAGACCAAAAAACCCCCCAAAATTTACAATGAGGTAATTTGAGATCTTTATTGACTTTGGGTCATATATTGTGATTACATTCTCCTAAGTGGTTTTGTTATTTTAATTACTTCAGTACTTTAGAAAAGCCACTTTCTTTTTGATGTTAGAATATTGTTAGATCAGGCCACTGCACACACTTCTTTTTTTTTTTTTTTTTGGTGTGTGTATTTGTGTTTCTTACCTATACATATTTAGCACAAGAAATTTTTGGCAAAAGAAGTTTTAGAAAATTAGCAATTTTCATAGACTACTAGAAGATATTCAAGGTGATCATATTCTGGGCTTGTAAATGTAAATATTCATCCTGAAAACTTGATTTTTAAGGGCTCCAATCAGAGAACAAACATCCTGTGTAATTCATGTATCTAATCAAAGCTAACCAACACAGCCTGAATTTCAAATGTCAAATGTTTGGAGTAGGCAAACAACACACATAATTCTTCATCTGTGCATATTCAAAGAATCTCTGTGTGAATCAACACAAGTTACAAAAAGAAGTTGTATTCATCACACTATTTACTCAGCTCTTGAAAGCAACACAGACAGCTGTAATACCACATTTTTTATTTTTTTTAATTGATCAACATAATATTAACATTTTTTTTCTCAATATTTTTATTTTTTTCTCATAAAGAATATTATTCTCATGGACCAAAGTACACAAAACTGAAAATCTTTCTCTTGAAAAGATTTTTGTCAATTCTCTATGATTCAGATAATCATGCTTTCCAGTCATCTTTTCAAACATATTTTGGTTTTCATTTGATAAATTGAAGTTTTAAGATACTGGAACTTTTTTTATGTTTTGAGGGGGTTTTCCACCTCATTTTGGTTTAGCTAACTTAGTTTAGCTACATAATTTATGCAGTGTTTTGTGTCCATTAACAGTCTAATTTTGATGTCAATCTATATCATTACACCACCCCTTAAATTTCTCTCTTGGTTCTTGTTAAAACACTCCATTGGTTTAAAGATCTCGTTGCCTACCAGAATATGTTCTGATTCTCTGACCTCTTCACACTCCTTGGTGGTGACTTCAGTTAATTGCATGGTTATCAGATGATAATGTGGTAGCATTAAAATGAATTAGCATGTAATTACTGTTGTTCCCAAGGGAGATAGGGTACTTAAAATAAAACAGCGCATGTTATATCATGAAAAGCATGAAGCAGTGTATTTCCCCTGGTATATTCAGATATCCACAGCTCCTGCTTTCTACAGTGTGTTCATGGTACGAAATCCTAAAGGAGCTTTGGAAACAGCTGATCAACATCTGCTTTTGTATCTTGGGTTATTCATGTCAATTTCAAAATCTTTAAATTTTACAAGTACATGATAAAGTGATTTCGTATGATCTCATTTGGATTGTCTTATTTCCATTAGCATTTATTTACTATAAATATTATCAAGACAAAACATTATAGCCTACAATAATGAGTCACTAGGAGATTGTTTTAACTGATCAAAATTAATTAATTCAATTTAAATATGAAACAATATTTTAAAAATACTAATTTGCAAGTAATGTTTCATAACTTGACCTATGAATCTAAAGTTGTTACAAGAAGAAAATATGCTTAACTTATTGAATATATTATGTCTAGTTTATTCAGAATTTACCTTTTAGAAGTCCTGTTGTCAGGGTGTTCTTATGCAGGACTAGATGAGTGGAATTCCTTCTGCCTCCATAGTGGTGAATTTACCTCTGTTGCACTGTTGAGTCTGGACAACAAAGCAGGAAACTAAATGGAAAAGCCATTTGTGTTTCAGCATTGATTCATTTTCTAAATGTCACTCTGTACTGACTGTTTTCTCAAGAATATTTCTGTCTTTTAGCTGACAGCATTTAGGAACTAAAAATGGCCATAGATTGGAAAAATATGCAACTGATAAGCATAGGTCTAACCTTAACTGTTTTTTTTGAGATAAGAACCACAGAATCACAACAGTGAGTTCTGTAACAAGGGGCAAAGTGTAAGGAAAGTGAGAAATAAGAAAGTGTTTACTTGCACTACACTGCTGTGCAATGCTTTGCTGGAAAAACACTGAGGATTAGTCTCCCCACTTCCATGGCTTCGGCGTTGACTTGCCTACTTGTGTGAGGAATGCTTTCTTCATCATAGAACCTAATACAGCTACATTCAAGTCACATTTCTTGAAGCACACAAAGTTAAATGTTTTCAGCACCTAATTTAAAATAGTTATTATCCAGGAAATCTGAGCCCTTCGTTTTT
>JAWWEV010000004.1:12092482-12145961 GCA_035583235.1 Hafferia zeledoni | reverse complement strand
CCCTTTTCACTCTGTCTTCGGGCAGTTGGCGTTTTGCCAGCTCAACCCAAGACAGATAAATGGAGGTTCCACCGAGAAACAGGTCCTGTGGAGGCATGGTACTCCAGATCGCATTGAGTCAGGCAATAATACCAAGGACATAATTCATAACTAAAAATTTTTGAACCAACTTGAAAACAGCTTATTCAAGGAGTATGTAATTATTTGGGGTCAAAACTCTTAAGCAAGTGAGTGAACATTTCATATACTCAGTATTTGGTGAATATAACACTATGGAACAATATAGGACTGTTTGACATAGTGTTCCCAGAGACCATCTGTCAAATTCCCAGCTGGATATTTGCATGAGGTCTTATCCCGTTTATACAATGAATTTTCAGTGACTTTGCAGACACAGTGGTGAACATTTCCTGTGTCAATTGAGACTTTCTGGCTAGGGTCAATCCATTGCTTTTAGATTGCAGCTACCTAGTTGAGTTGGGGTGTGAAGAGGAGGATACTGTTATAGATTCATTATATTTGCAGTAAAAGGCATATAAAGGCCATGCAACACATTCTTTCTTCTCTGAGGGATTCTTTCCAGTGCTGTCTATTTTCTCAATGTTGTATTCTGTTTGTTTAAAATGCCACGTACAAAGCAGACATACTATAAAAGGAGAAAAAGGTAATAAACTTAGTGACAACATCATTGAGATGGAAATCTATTTTTGATCAAAGATACACAGAAAGAAATCAACTAAATACCCAATGCAGGCAAGCAGTAATATGAAGTTCAATAATTTAGAGGTTAATATATCTCCAGGCAGTAGCCCACTTACAGATTTTGAAGATTGGCAGGCCCAAATGTTACTGCTCATAATAGTAACTACCAGAGTTAAAGTCAGAATTCTGTAACAGGCACTGGATAGGAAGAAAAACCTAGAAAGCAGATAGAAGAAATAGAAAATAAATTTACAGTTTTAAAAGCTGTATTCCACACTACAAAAATCAAATAATTTTTCACATGGATGCCTTTAATGTGTTTCTTCAATATAAAAATTTCAAAGATGGTAGAATGGTTAAAAGATAGATGTTTCAGATACAGAAACCCAAGGGTTATTCTTTTTTAATTTATTTTAATCTATTAATTGGTTTAATATGCTTCCCAGCACTTTAGTTATTTTATAAATCTGTTTCATTTAAGAAGGATAAAGTGGAGAGAAAGAGAGAACGATCATAAAAATTCTTTTCAGAGAGGCAGCTCTTAAATGACCCTGTACTGAAAATTAGATAATGGATTCAGCTTTCTGATTATGGCACCCCTTGGCACCATGGTCCCTGAACAGCCACTTTGAAGCAGTACTTTTGTTTCTCTATTCATAACAAACTTAACAGGAGTCTTGTTAGATCTTTGGTTTCTTGAGGATGCCCAGACAGCAGCTTAGGCCAAGATGACCTTTTTAATTTGTAATTCCCTAGAAATATTCACTGTGGGGTTTTTTATCTTCCTTCTCCCCTAGATATACTAACAGTAAGATCTTTTTCTTTCTTGTTTTTTACATCTTATGTTAGCGTACTACTGGTCATCCATTGCTGGGTTAAATTCACTGGAGGCTTAAATAAGTTCAGAATTATTTACATGTTCGTTAAGTGACATTTGACATCATGTTTTACTAGGATCAAATCATTTTCCTATTGTTTGTCTCTCTTAACAGAGTGGTGAGAAACTGACTTAGCTTACACCTTGTTTTGCTTAACTGAGCTTGCCTGACTCACGTGCCATCCTCAAAGCAGCAGGGTGGGGATACCTGCGCAACTGGTATTTTGATCTTAGTCCAGAATTTCACTTTAAATGGGTTCAGTCAAATAAGCACTTGAATAAAACACCTTACATTAGTGGATTATTAATCGAGACTACCTAGCTCATAAAACTCTGATTAATTTTTTGCTCTGAAATTTAAGAACCTGGATTTTTTTCTAAACTTCCCTGATTTTTCAACTGGTACTCCATCCTGGCACTTTAAAGGCCAAAATTCTCATATTTTAATTATTCCATCTTTTATCTCCCCCCGGATACTTGTTGAGTTATGAAATAGATACATCAAAATGTTTTCTGTAAAACTTATTTCATTCTGAGTTGTTTTTCCATGGGCCATTCACAGAGATATGAGAGGATTTTTAATGAGAGATTGTAAATACTTTAGATATTCTGTAGACTTTCAGAATGCTTGGATCTACTTTGAACTTTAAATAATGAAAAAAATTACTTTTTATTTTCTACTTTCTATTCATCTGATATGAATATTACATCTCATACCTCTCTTAATATATGAAAAGAATGTGAAGAAGATTCAAATAAGTAGAATTTGTTAAAAAATTATCTGTATCAGGTTGTTTCCTTTGGTCTATATCAAATCACAAAGAGTAATTTTCAATTCTTCTAGGCTTGCATGTGGATTAAACTGACACTTTCTTTTTCTGCATATCTAGAAAAGACAGGGCTCAGTCCTCTGAGGCAGATGATTGCTTGTATTCCAGTTCTCAATTTTTTAAAGTTTGCTTTTCTCATTACAATCTCCCAGAAGCTTCTTTATTCCCATCAAGAGTCAAGTTTAAAACCATCAGACTCCATCAAGTTTGTGCTGGTTTTAGCATCCATTGTCAGGGAAAAGCTGATAATATGTTTAGAACTGAACCCACTGCTGTAATGAATGTTTTTCAACAAATGTTTGATGCTTCCGGAGGTATCTGCTTCATTGTGAGTTACTTGCAACAACTCGTCTCATTTATGTAAACCATGCTCAGTTATTAAATTGAAAATATCCAAAAGGATGCACGTGAGATATTAGAGGATCATGGAAAGATTTGTAACCATGAAATACCTGGAATGAGTGTTGTCCATTGGGACATCTGGAGATGGATTCATTCCTGGAAGCATTTTTTTTCTGACATATTTCATTTCTTTCCTAAATTAAGAATTCTGAAGTCTGCTGAAGCCCATAGATCTTCACCTAAATTTGAGAAATTATTTCTGTCTATTAAATTACCCTCTCAAGCTTCACTGTCACACTCATCTCTATGAGAAATATTATAGATGTCATTATTGCATACATCATCTGAACTTGGAGAAATGAAAACCACAGGAAAAGGATCTTTCTGTCTTTTCAATGATGTTTGCAGTAGCAACACATAAGGCCACTGCAATAGCAAGATGTGGGTTCCTGACTGAAAACTGTGTTGGCAAAGGAATTCTCCAGCAAAGTCTTGTGCCATATGTACTTGATTGTCATGAAATTTAAATGAAATCAAAATTCCTGCTGAGTGTGAAGGTCTAGGAGAACAGCTTTGAGCAAAAGCAGTGTTTCATGAGATAGAGACCCAAACTACTTAGACCGCTAATTAGTACTAGGAATGCCAATATCCAGCCTACCACAGAACTGTAGCCTGGTTTGTGACTCCAGGAAGTAGCCTAGGCAAAAGATGCTTAGAAACATTTGACATCTGGGGATTGAGTCCCAGACTAGCAGAATAGTTAATATAGGAATAAAAAAAGTCATCCAGGACCAGGAGCATCCTGTTCTGAAAGGCTTTTCATAAAATATATTAAAATGCCATAAATATATTTATAGTTTGCTTTTTCAGACTTAGAGTATAAAACAGAGGAAAACATTTTTGTTTCAAGAGTTGTATAAAATTGGTTTCAGAAACCAATTTTGACTTTAAATCACTACTACCAAAGGTTACTTTTTGAAAAATGCAAGGAAAATCTTTTTGTACAGTAACATTGGGAGATTTGTGTAGGACCAAGCTCCCAGACCTTCACCCTAACTGTCATTGAGGGCATATAGGTGAGACCCAGCACTCCCAAAAGAGAGGTTTTCATTTTTATGCTGGGATTCAGATGTCTCTCCAACAGATCTAGAAAAAAGGTAGATACCGTTACAGCCCTATTATCTGAGCTATGGAAAATAATTTTGATTCTGCAAACATTATCAAAGAGGTTTCTACTTATTCAATAGTTTGCTTTTTCTTTTCTCTCCTAACAGTGTGTCGAGAACCAAAAAACATGTTACAAGTATGAAATACAATAATAAAACTGTAAATTCAGCAGGAAAAGAATTGATGTTAAATAAATTAGGCAAACCATTCCCTTTAAACATGTTTAATGTAATTAAAATGATGGCAGATAGAATCTGAGGTAACATTGGTGCTGTTTTCTTTCTCTTCCATACTTTGAAAAGAAGAAAAATTGTTCGATGACTTTGCTTCTGGTTAATTTATTGTCACAACCTACCTTTCATTCCTGGTATATGTTCCTTATTAGTACACTGCAGTGAAATTTTACAAAAAATACTAATATGTCTGCCTGCATAGCACCTGTCACTTGGAATTCTATTATATAAATTCCACAGATACTGGTGGAAACCTAAACAGAATACAAATTTGCCAATGCAGCAGGCATCTTTAATAGTCTGTGGATTTTTTAAGTTTTCAATGTTACTGAAATGTCTTTCAACCTCTTAAGAGAAAAGAAACTTTCAGAAGAAGATCAGTTGCAGGTTGAAATTGAAGTACTTCCCTGGATTGTAGCCCCTCATATTAAAATACCTTATCCCTTTATTCACCAAGTAGCCTTGATTTTTACCATTCATGCAAAATTCAAGTTTCTTTTCATGTTCTCTGTGTAACTAAAATTTAATTCAGTCTTACCCACTGTAGTTCCTAAATCACAAAGTAATCAATTGAGCCTCCTGTAAAAACTTTTTGCCAATTTATGAGCTCACTACATGTGCTAGACATGTCGTTTAGAACACTTAGTAAACTCCACTCTAATGAAATTTAGCATTTGAAACATTGACTGGCTGTTAATGGTCCAAAAATAGACCCGTCCCTTCTGGAGTAAATTTGCCTACAAAATGCTATCCACTGAAGTTTTCTTGAAGCAACTGCTTGTCTTTGTCTATCAGGAATATCAAATGTCAGTTTGTGAGGATTAATTATAAAAGAGCTTGCATTTATAAAATAACAGTGTTAACTCTGTAAATTAACTGTCAAATGTATACATTCTAAACCTGTGTCAAATAAGTTTTAATAGGATATATGCAAATGTTCAGAATGCAAATCTGAAACTGTCAGATTGCTGATGTTATTTCAAATCTACTTCCTTATCCTTCATTCTGAGTCAAGGGGAAACAGTTCTTTGCAAATTGAGGCGGTCTCAAGGGGCACATGAGGGATGAAATACAGCTGGCATTTACATGGCACCAGAGTGAAGCATCTTTTCTGTGCCAGTGTATTACATATGTGACTTCTAAAAATAATGTGGTTGAGAGAAGGTGACATTAGAGGGGAAACCATGTTCTGTAAGCTTGTGAAATAAGGATAATATTTCAGGAAGAGAATAGGGACTGCTTATACCTTAATATTGTAAACCTAGTAGGATTTCAATTCAACAAATGCTGTTTATTATTAAATTCTTAAGTACAAAGCATGCATAGCACTGAAGCAATTTTTATGGTAAAACAATTTAGAAATTTTTTTATTTAATATAAGCATTTTATGCTTCAATTCATCCAAAGAAGCATTAATTCTTTTTCTTCAAGAACTTCTGAGATTTTACATATGACACTCTGGAATTAATGGACCAGCTGGTAAACTCATTTAAGCCACTAGAACTCTACCGCTTTTCAGAAAGGGGTAGTAGTTGCATGGTACAGCTAAAATAATAGAGACTGTATCTCTGTCTCTCAGCAAACTTGAAATGATGAAGGAATGTTCCTTTGTGGTAGTATATTTTTAGTGTCTGTTTTAGGGAGAGGTAGGACAATATCAGACTCTTAATTGTCCTTAATTTGCTCTGACACACACAGTCAAAATCATACATCTGAGATGTTCTATGTCTAAACAATGAGGGTGGACCATAAAGTTATTCTCAAAGCAACATATACAGAACAAATACATTATAAACACCCCAGCTTAATTTCTAGAAGCCATGCACCTTGACTGTGAAGCTTTGCTGAATGTCTGGGTATGAGTGTCCCTGCCACAATGTACAACCAAGAGTGCTTTATTTTAAGGATGCCATGCACTTGGATCTTCCCTGGACATTCAAATCCGGAAGAGGTATATTAGGTAGCAGGCATCCCACTGTTCTCTATTCTGATTTCCCAGACATTTTGCATCCTACTTTCTCATACATAAATGGAAGCAAATAACACAAAGGCCTCTGCCTGTAACTGGCTATGCAAAGGAATGTAGATTGTTCTCAGAAAACTATGAAGAAAATGGAATGGTTTTGGAGCAGGTCTCCAAGTATAAAACTTGAGTGGAAGGAAAGATCGTATAGTAATATATAGGCTTAGAGTCAGCCCTAAACTGTCTGAATTTGAACTGAAAAGACAATTTCATAATTCAGTCCTCAGCAAAGATAATATATCTAAAAAGTATCCCAGATAATGATCATCTGGCATAAAACCCTGACCTGTGGGTCTGTAGACTAGTCCTTCACAATGCAGTGTTTTTATGACCATACATCTCTGTAAATTCTTATTCTCAAGGGCTTTATAGGTTAGTAGAGCATACAGGTCTGGAGAATGTGTTCTTGATTATTACTATGCAATATTATTTAATCTTTTGAAGTCTTACCAACATGAAGGATTTTTATTTTTGCCCTGGTACCTGCCTAGCATCTCCTCAGCTTTTAATAATAATATCAATATGTGATTGTGTTGGTGTTGTTGATTTACCAGCATTTTAACAACAGTTGAGATGAAAAAGACCAGTCTGAACAGACTGCAACTTAGTCCAAAAACCTTGTTAAACTTTCCAATGTTAAATTCTCCCCTATTAAACCCTCTCCATTGTAAACTTCCTCTAAGGTCAGGTTTTGAGGCATAAGGAGCTGTTTCATTACTAAAAATTCCAGTAAAAAGTTAAGCCTCAGAAACCTGATGGCAGTTGTTCTTGAAAACTATAAGAATGCTTCTCATCGTGATGTTTCAGTCTAACTTAAAATAGTAATAAATTAAAATCTACCCTTGGAGATTTAAACTTGGATTTCAAGTTTCTTGAAAAGCTCAGATTTGCTGATATATCTTAAATATTCAAGACAACCAATTTTAATGTGAACCCTTCTAGTTCTGTCTTTGCAGTGACCATTACTGGAATTTTTATGCTTTATGCAAGGGTTATAGTTTGAAAACTTCTATTTTAACACAAATCATAAAAATTAAGTTATGGAAAACTCAAGGTGCAATATTTTTGTGCAGTCTATCGGTTTGCCAACAGTAAAAATGGTACATATGAGTCATTGGGTTTAATCTTGACAATAGATGCATTCAGCTGTTTTGAACATAAAAAGCAGGACAGTCAGCATCTTGTATAAACTGGTATGCAAAGAGAGAAAAAAAAGTCTGATCATTAAAGGCTTAATTCTCTTACATAAAATACAGGGAAGATTTGACCCTGTTCTGATGTATGTTTCATATTGAGATAAACCTTCTTCATAGCTCTATTTTATAAAAGATTTTGGAGAAAAGATGAATAATTAATAATACATGCCAATTAAAAATTTTTGGCTCCAGATCAATCCACCTTTGAAGGTTATTGGTATTCTTTATCTTTTTAAAAGCTATTGTTTGCTTGTAAGAATGTGCAGTTGAATTCTTTAATAAGTATGTACTTGGATGTATAAATATTTCTAATTCCTACTTTCAACAAGCTCTTAAATTGCTTTTATGTAAATATTGCCATTTATTTTGCATGCAATTGCACGTTTTTTAGTACTTTAAAAATATAATCTCTATTTAAAACTGATCACTGGAAGGCAAAATCCATTTCATAGTTCAGAAAGTCGTGTGAGTTAAAATCCTGAAATTTTCTATATTTATAAAAATGCAATGATTACTTTCTCTTTTGGCATCTTACTTGTCAAAGTTTAAATATGCTTCTCATGTATCCTCTTAACATTACAGTTTCTGATATATTTGAAATCTAAGAGACTGAATCTCTGTTACTTTTGAAATGCCATAAGGCCTATTCTATTCTTCTCTTTAAAAAAGGCTATTCAAAATAGAAATGTTTCAATGTTTGATTGGAAACATGAAGTTCTCCTGTGGAGTTAAAAATTAGAAGATTCCTTCTTTCATCCCAGTCTCAACCTGTATAATTTTTGCCTCCTTTTTCTTTGTTTCTAGTGCTCATAAGACTGCTGGAATTGCCCGGTTTCATTGCAGTCTAGAGCTTAGAAAAAGAAAAGTGCCAAAATAGGCTACAGAGAGAAAAGTAGCTACAGGAGCACAGCAGTCAACAGTTAGGATTTGAAAAAGCCTATGATTTAGGGAAGGTTTGCACCTGCACAAGAGCAGAAGTGTGATTAAGGAAAACAATATTCTGTCCTGGGCAAAACACAGTCAAAGCAACACCAGAAAAGACAGCAATGCCTCATATGTTTCATAGAACTCATATATTTTCCTTCATACATCTCTGTATATCCTTATCTCTGTAAATGGTTTATGCAAACAAGTTTTGGTGTCTGTTGACATGTTGGTCCTGGAGGGGACCTGTGTAGCATCTCAATACAATTGCAGTTATGGTGTTTGTGGGTACATTTGCAGAATAACCCCACTCTTTTTATCTGCTATTTCTCATTAAACATAGCCATAAAAGAGGAGAATACGGTTAGGAAAATTCAAAATCTTAATACTGAAGAGTATGATTTTTTTTTTTTTTTACTTATATAAATCTTAACTGTGAGACACAGAAATGTTTCATGTGCTATTCTTAAATTGTAATCAGAATTAACTGCAGCTGCAAGTGAACTGAAGTTGCATTTATAAATGCAACTTCATTTTTAACCACCTCTTAAAAATCCTAAATCCACTCAAAGCAACTAGACCTCCTCAACTTTTTATACATAGATTTTTACTTTGCAAGCACACATAATCCTTGCAAGGACTATTTTTAAAAAGTAATTCAGTGTTCCTCACCCCCTGTGATTCTCTACCCCATTATGCACACAGTCACATAATAATTTTTTCTTCACATCAAACTTAAACTGTAAGCAATTGTGCTCTCTGTGTTATACATAACAGGTTATGGTACCCAGCAGAATACATAGGCTGCTGTACATTTCAATGTTCTGCTGATGTTGCAAACTATTGTGTTCTTGGGACTCTATCAATATGGCACTCTTTACTTTAAACAGGTGCTGTATTTCCACTGTCCAGGAACTGACACCTGTTGAAAGGTTCAATATAAAGACACAAGAACACCAATTTTTACTGTCGCCACCCACCTAATTTTGGGCACATGAAAAAAATGTCTACCAAGAAACATGACAGAACAAGTTTTCTCACAAGATGATTGAAAAGACTAGAAAATTTTTCAGTTCAGTCCTGTGTGCTATCCAATACTAGCATATATACAGCATTAATTCAAAATCTGTTATTCACCTGTTTCCCATAATTGTTCTAGGATACTTGGTTTTGGAAAAGTGCCAAAAGTTGCAGCAGCTGTGGAACATATCATCATAAATGTACTCCCAGACTGAAGGTACTTCAGATACTTGATTGTGATCAAATAACTTGTCAAGTAATCAGTAGCAGAGACAAAAATAAAATGAGGGAATCTGTGATTCTAACCCCCGACTGCAACTCCTGTAATGCATTCTTGAAAATAAAACCTTATTGGCAGAATACCTTTCTGGATGAGTTCATAAAGTAAATTGTTTCACCATCCCTAAAAGCGCATAGTTTATGCATCAGGTGTTTGCTGCTCATCCTTCCACAAATTGTTAAGATGTGAATTGAGGGAAGCCCTTCTTTCCTGGTCGTTGTTTTTCTTTCCTCTTCTCCAGCTTCTGAGACTACCTCTGGAGGAATCATGTGGAATGTTGCTTTTGTGAAGTTCTTGGAAAATTAATGAAAGCATTCTGTAATCTGCAGAACTCTAAATTTACTTTGAAATTTTTTTTTTTTTTTTTGAGTACTCATGACTTTGAGCGTTGGCACTGATATGGGTCTCTAGATCCCAGGTCTCTAAATTATACTATCTAAAAACTGGCAATTTCTGTACACAACATAGAGATTGAATGCAAGGCTGTTACTCAGCTTTGGTTTTCTGCTGATGACATAAACCACAAAGGCTTGTTGGTTTACAAACAGCAGGAACAATACACAGAGACTCAATGATTGCTTGTACTTGATTAGACATAAAGTGGGGCTCCCACAATCTAAAAACAATATGAACTTTTCCTCTCCAATTAAATTGTGAACAGACAAATGAAGAATATTAAACTGTAAGAAACAAGTTGCATAAAATCAAAATAGCTGACTAGTCCATGACATGCTGCTTAAAACAAATACATGGCTAATTTAGACCAAAAAAAAGCATTCAAATTATGTTTAATAACTTTTCTGTTGGCACCTTCTTTCCTTCTTCTGTCTTCAGCTAGAAGAGACATTTCCAAAAATAGAATTCTGTTATAACAGACTAGCACTGTCAATAACTGGTACTGAGCTATCCTTCCCTTAAATATATTTGAGATAATTGGTCACATCACAGCAGCACTAAATTTAGAGCCATCTCTGTAAATGTATGAGGTGATATAATGTAGCATCTCCTTAGGATTGGGGTTTTTTTTTTTCAAGTTCTTTGTTCTCCTGCACAGATTTCTGAACCAGTACATGGGAAATAAGTGACATTTGCCAAATAAAACCACACTCTAAACCAAGTTATCTTTTGTACATCCTCACAGCATTGAGGGGCAGGGAGGGGGGAAAGCACTTTTTGGGATTATATATTATTACCTTCAGCTTAGGTGAGAAATATGCAGTAAGCTTAGCAGACTGTTCTAGTAGAAAAATCATCTTTAGTAGAATTTCAGTGGAAAAATTAATTTTATGTGATTAATGCAGCTTATCCATTAATTCTCTCAGTATGTGACTGTTAGTATAGTCCCTATTTTGGCATGAAAGTCTCCTCTTTCATCATTGCTTGCATGACAATCCAGCAAAAAAGCCTTTGAATATTTTTTCATAACATTCCATTTATATTACATGTTTTATATTTTGTATGATACATGATCTTGTTTACCATTAGACCCTATGAAATTAGTTACTAAATTGGCAATGAAGTTTGTTTGGGAACCTTTTAACACTGGATATATGTGTTGAAGGAGCTGAGCAGTTACCAGAATACAGGTTCACCACATCCTTGATTAGTAGTGTCAAGGCATTCTATGGTTGTGTTGAATTCTGCCTCTGGTTGAATCACTATATGGAAATAATTAATTTAATATTCAGAATAAACCATATGATAAGAAAAATTTATGAAAGACAATTGAAGACATTATAAAACCCCCATGCTGTTACCATTTAAGTAAATAAGTTATATCTGTATCATTATCTTTATATCCTTTGTCAAGCTGTCTTTTCTGAAGAGTGCACACACACAATCACCTATTTGGTCTTTTTGCCCACCTATATTGCATTCTTTATAAAAGGCTATTTCCTATAGTTCTAGGAAGTATGGATTTTTTCACTCTAAATTTATTTATTTCCTTATTATTCAGGTAATAGTTTGGAAACTTAACTAAAATAATCATTCTTTTCACTGCTTGGGTGCTGCAAACAGCATTTTGCTAGACAAGTTGTCATGTCATGAATCTGATCATTTACAATTCTCTTCAAAGAGCAGTAGTACCCTCCCTGCATCCCCTGATGAGTCTTGGTAAAGTGTCTCAGTCAGCTTTAGATCTGATATCAACTGTTACATTAATAGACAGAGTTAAGATGAATATGTAAATGGAATAATGCATATAGTTCACTCTTCACTGAAACTAAATATGACAGTAATCAACAACTTTCTGAGGCAGCCACAAGCACTAAGTGCTTTACCCTCAGAGACCGTTCTTCTAGTCATTGTAACACCTATGAGCCACAGTCATTAGGAAGGTGTTGTGTGAGAAGCTATAAACATCAGCAAAGAAGGATAGTAATCTAAATAAAAATTAATATTTTCTTGGATACAGTCAGAAAAGTATGCTTAATGAAACAGTAATATAACTCTTCAGGATAAAAAGTGTTCTGGTTAATCAGAGCTATTGACTAGACTTGATGTATCATAAAACCTAAGAGATCTAGGGATTATAATGAGATGGTTTGATTTTGTAGCTTTTACACAAAGTGAGGAACAGCAAAGTAGAAGAGTAACAAGGTAGAAAGCCCGAAAGGGAATTTTTAAAGAGAAACAGTGATGGAGGCAAGTATATGTTGTGATGAACAGAGGAAGCTAAGCAGAGACAGGGACCTAGTAACAGTATGGAAAGAGAGCTGGCATAGTCAAAGTAGCAAAACATTAAAACGATCTTTGTACTGCATGAATGGGACAAGATTGTATTTTTCAAGAGGCCAGGAAAAGGATAATGCTGTAATTGAGATGAAAAATGTTGAATGTCTGAATGGGAGTATTGCCTGTTTAAATTGAAAGGAAAGGCCATACCTTAAAAATGTTATGCAGAAAACATAGCCAAGATATTCCACTGACAGACAGCATTGTGTTGGTATAATTGCAAAGGGAGGTAGAGGGGAAAGAAAGTGAGCTTGAGTGGCAGAGAGAATTATAGATGGATTAAAAGGGTTTTTTTGTGCTCAAGCAGATACAGCACAGTGAAGGTATAAATGTGTGTAGTTGTAACAGCCCCACATAACAAGGGAGAGCACTATGCTTGAAGAAGGCTCTTCATTTGCAGTCTGCCTCTCCTTCCTTGCATTTACATGAGAGGACAACAGGTGCATTAAAATACACTTTTTAGCATTGTATAAACTAAGGATGTGGGCATATTTGAAGACTAAACAAAATCTATATAGGAGAGAGAGGGGTTGATGTTCTCCGCCACCTGCAGATTGAATACTGACCAGTTGTTCCTTGGAGTAACAAAGATGCTTGATTGTTTCTGAGATTTTGGAAAATAATCTTGAAATGCTAATTTAAAGTCTAGCTTGCCAAAAGATAAAAAACCTTATTAAACTTTAGAAGATTTTCACCTTTTTTTCTTTATCTGTAACAGTTGCATTAGTTTAACATATTTGGAGCACTGGTCTCTACCCAGCAAGTGGCGGCATGTTTTCTGCTTCTGTTAATGTCATACTGAAGCAATAAGGACCAGAATTTATGACAAGAATGCTTAGAAATATTGCAGTTATCATTCACGAATTAAGTCATTAAGGTCACAATTTCCCCAACACCCACCATCAATTGTAACCTACTGGAAGTGATTCTTCAATTAAAGTACTCAAAAAATTAAAAAAAACTTGAGAAAACATTATCTGATTATGAGTGAACTGTGTCACTGTTTTACCAGAGAACACAATAGTTAGTTTATTATCAAGGGTTAGGAACCTGGTGCCTGAAATCTCAGAGAAAACACGTCTCATTTTTATTTAAAAACATTTTAATAGCAATCATACTGCTTTTACTAAATGCAGAGTTTGGTAGCATTATATGGCTGACCATTGCAGAAATAGATCAGTTAAAATGATTATGAGTTCAACATAGTTTTCTCAATATATTTCAGTCAGTATTAGTTCCTCATCTCAGAATACTAGTCACACTGACTTATAGATAATACTAATATTTTCAAAATGTATAGAGAATGCAAAAATAGGGAGGGGTTGTTTGGTTTGTTGTTTTCCTGTTTGGTTTTTTTTTTTTTTTTAGTGTGGAAGCTTTGGAAAATGCTGGACTCATGTGACTCAGGTTCACAGTATTCATTTTTAAGAAATTCGTGATTTTGGCACTAATCCCTTTAGTGTTTAGCAAGGCAAGTTATTTACAGAGCCTGTAAATAAGATGTTTTGGAAATGGCAAAATACATTTGCAAATGCAGCCAGATGGGTTCCTGCTACAAATGGTGAGAATAATGAATAAATACTTAGGTTTCTCCTAAGAGAGCTAATTTGTTCTAAGAAAAAACTTGTGATTTTCTGGTCCAACACTCACCTATAAGGTAAATCCTAGCTTTGCAGAGTTTGCAAATGCTTGGCTTACCTTGTTATATAAAGGCATTTTTTGTGAACATGTAGTTTGCCTAGAAATTCCTATATGCACTCAAGATGCAACTTCTCAGTCTGCTCTTCCATCAAGTGCCAGTCATAGAACATTATTTTAGACATAAACACAAGTAACAGAAAGAATAGTATGAAATCTCAATGGGTATTATTGAACTGTAATTCCTTCCAAGGCACATGAAAAGTCATATGGTAAAGGAGCAAACTCAAGCATTTTGGTCATAAAAATTCTAAATTGAACTGATTAAGTGACAGGATTTATAATCTGAAAGAATTTTTATTTTTAATATATATATAATTTTTTTTTTTTGTAGTTTAGAGATAGTAGCATTTTAGCCATTTCCTTCTTCTTGTCCCATATCAGGAAATTTCAGTGCTCATTAGAAAACTGAAAATCATCATGGAGTTGTTTGGAAAATGAATGAAAGTTGGGGAAGGAAAAAATATGTTATTACACCAAAGTCATTAAAGCATCAGCTAGGCAAGGGACTTTTCATCATTTAAAGCTGATGTTTATATAATCTGAACCATGAGTTAGCTTTTTGGAAGTGTAAATAAAAAGCTTCTAAAATATAGATTAGCAGAACCTAGTCATCACCCATTAAAGTATGTGGTAGACCTTTCTATCTAGATGCATAAGATATATTCCTAGTATTAAATGTCACAGTAGCTAAATAAGCTAATGCAACTGAATAACAAAGAATAAAAGTAAATGTCAGGGGATACTGTAAAGCTGCTATTTATTTTTTCCCAGGGCTTCTGTAATGTCATAATTGTAAAAGTAAACTTGAGAAGGTTAGTTGATAGAAACCCTAAGGAGAAATAAGAGGTCTCGCAATATTCTTTAGTGTGTTGAATTACATAGAACATACTATTGTCCTTCAGCCTAAAATAACCTGAAATAACTTATTAACCATTAAAATATTGAAAACCACCAAGGGATTTTGGTTCTACTTTTCCTTCTTAAAAATCCAATATTTCTTATTAATAGTACAGAGTATATTTGGTTACGTGTTGCCGTTTATGGCTGTGTCTTTTATCAAGTGTCACTTTGGCTAGAAAAAAACTTTTCATAAGTTGCTTAGAAGGGTAATCATCACAACAGACTTCTAAAAAACTTGTTGCATTAATGTTTGTAGAAAATAGCATTTTAAAAAGTGAGTTTCATTTTCTGCTCATTCTTTAAACATTAATTGAGAAGCCCATGTGGTTGTGATGAATGCTGTTGAGGCTGGTTGACTATTTCTTTGCTACAGAACAGTTTTCTTATCATTGGATAGTGTATGCCATATTAATGACAGCCTGAAGAAAGAGACACATGTTTTTTTCAAAGTTGTTACAGTTGAACAGAAATTCTTTTCAAAGGTAACATAGTTGGGCGTAAAGGTGTATTTATAGATTTCAAGATTTGATCTTCCAGATGTAGCAATTGTTTGAAATATCTTCCACCTTAAATTTTTATTAACTTTTACTTCATGTTTGCAGTTGTCTGAAGTTAATAATGGCTGACCTGATGACCACCAACGTCCAATAGACTGATATTTAAAATTCATCTGTTTCAGTGCTATCAGAGATCTTGAATCTAATATTTAAAAATTGGTGTGCACACTGCCTCCTCAAATTGCTGAGCGCAACTACATAGAGACGTACAATGCCAGATGCATCTGCAATTAACTTGACTATGAAAGAAAGAAACTGGAGCAAATGCTCCTCTAGGTGTTAATACCTATTTTTCATTTTACAAGACTGGCAGATTGGGGAGAAATATGATGAACTGTAGAAATAAGTTATTTCTCCTAGACCGATATACTTTAGTTTAACATACTTTCCCCAATGTTATGTTGCTATGCAAAGTTTTCATTCAAATATTTGAAATGTTAATGATTGTTTTTTAACAGATCTGTTTTGAATTCTTTATTTAGGATTTGATGCAGTCTCCTTATACCACTAATGCTATATAAAGTGTTCACTGCAAAAGGATGGAGAGGCATGTTTTTCTGTTAAAGTTTTTAAGATATTGAAGCTAGTAATTAGCTGGCAACATTATGATATACTATAATGGAAACTCAGTTGCCTTTCTGAGGCAGATCTATTTTAAATTTCATGCTGAACTGATAATTCTATTTGTCTGTGTGGCCATTACTCACTGTATTGGCATTAGGAAATATGTTGTGGATCTGCCAGTTATTGCTCTAATAGGAAAAAAGTAAGAATTGCTAATAATCTGCAGGTCATCAGATTATTATTATCCAAAAAATGTCCAGTAGTAAACTTCCTTCTTGATGAATGAAAGATATAATTAAAATACAGGTAAAAAGATAGAATGGCTATAAACATACTAATTTATCCCATGCTAAAAATAGACAAGTAGACAGATAGACAGGTAGACAGACAGACAGGTAGATAGGAGCAGTTCTACAGTCATTTGTAAGTAATGATCTAGATAATGAAGGGATAGAATAAGAGATTTGTACAAGCTCTATATGGAATGTATATGGTTCAATATTTTCAACTCAGCAAGTTGCTTAAGCACATGAATAACTTCAGCTACAGTTACATTGATTTCACAAATTAATGATAGAGGATTACAGTCTCTAAATTACTATAGTGGTCACACATACCAAATATTATCTACTCCAAAGATAACCTTAATTTATGAATCCTTTTTCAAAGACAAAAATATATTCTTTTTTTCTCTCTGAATAAGTCAGTGTTAGATGCTTTCGGACTGGGAATACTACTTTCTTCACTGCATTCATTTTTGTCCTTGTATACCCTTTAGGTTTCCGACAGATTATTGCTTCCATCAGAAAAGGGATTTGATTAATCACCAGATCATATGTTTTATTCAAAACCAGTTCCCTCCATCCTTCATTCAGAGTAAATTAATGAAAAATTCACATAATTTGTGCAGAATATTTTATTAACTGTCTTTTTTTGTTTTTTTTTTTTTAAGTCTTGTTTGCAGCCTCAGAATAAAAGCTAAAAATCAGGAAAGAGAACTTCATTTATGGTCTTTGTGTTTGAGGACTGGGTTGAAATGAAGCTACATTTCATCAGATTCTCTTAGAGAATTAACTGACAACATAGAATAGGCTTCATAGCAAAACACTTGGGAATTTGAAACATCCCTTATTTGATTTTCCCATCCCACACACAACTGTGTTTTACTGAATAATACGCCTTTTGGGGTGCAAGTATTAAACACTAACAAGCTGGTAAAGCAAATCATTGAGATTTCTGGTCTCAGTGTTGCAGGTGTCCCTGTCTTATAAGTGCAAAAAGTATAAATTTGAAATCCTTGGCAGGTTATGTGTTGATCATTGGGAGAAATATCATCATCATCATCATGGCTAGGCTTCCTGAATGAAGATTTGGGAAGGGCTCTCCCCACGTGGGTGTGTCCTTTGAACCTGCGCAGTGGATTTTTTAGGTGAGGCACAGAGTGCACAGAACTGGCCCCACGCTTTAACTCCTGAGGTTCATCTGCCATGGTCGAGCGAGCTTGGACAGTGACAGGGAAGTCCTCAGGACTAGAACCTACAGCCCCCAGTGTTCCCAGGAAGTCTCCCATCCAAGTACTAACCGGGGCTGACCCTGTTGAGCTTCCGAGGTCTGACAGGATCGGGCATCAGGGTGGCATTTAACTGCCTCTGGGAGAAGTATAGCATAAGGAAAAATACTCCTTTGTAGCCATGTTTTACTGCTCAGCTTATGTGACATACTCACTTTTTAATTTAGCAATGTTAAGTGAAGTCACCTACCATAGAGAAAAACTAAATATTACTGTGCATATTTGAGACAAAAAATTACTCTTAAATAGCAGCAATGCCTCTGAGCTTAATTTCTCATAATTTTTCCTGCTAATAAATTATTGAGATAGATATTTAATCTGTCCAGATTCAACATATCTATAACTTGAAGTGAAGAAATTCAATTATGTTATGACATCTGAATTAGCCAACACCCTTTCTAAACAGGAGAAAAAAGATTTAAGGTGTCACTACTCTTGATATCCACTTTGAAACCACATATTCCACAATGAACAAAGAATTTGCATAGGAGAAAACTGAGGCCATGTCTTATCAAGCCAAATGTATTTGATGTGC
The DNA here is from genome assembly GCA_035583235.1 of Hafferia zeledoni. NCBI lineage: Eukaryota > Metazoa > Chordata > Aves > Passeriformes > Thamnophilidae > Hafferia > Hafferia zeledoni. The sequence continues at coordinate 12,127,804 of JAWWEV010000004.1, read as the reverse complement.
TCTGAGGTAGTCAAATAAACCATAGCTTTTAAGATATGTAAAGTTGAGATCATCCACAATTTCATGAGGTGTGTAGATGGCAAGTTCTCAGGACACATGGGTAGCAAAATAAGTTGAACTTCCCAAAGCTACTAGTCTCTTCCAAAATCTGCTAATGAAGTATGTTCTTGAGTTGGACAGGTAGGCTACTAGAGCAAAAAAAAAGGGTGACTCTTGCACCATGACTAAGACTGAATGTTGTTTGAAAAGTAGTAGATTAAGTATTTCTCATGACAGCTGATTTTAAACATAAGGGCTTCATTGGGCTACATGACAGTTTTGTCTACCATTTCATTAGAAAGTAATTGTTCCTATATAAAACATTGACATTTATGAGTTAAAAGCACTTAAATGAAACTTAAATGATTCCTTTGAAATCAGTGTTTAGCTTCTGTTGATGTTCCTATTACTGCCTCTCCAACCTGGATTTATTCATCTTTTATTGCTCTAACAGATACCTCTTGTGAAAAGAATCATTGCTTTTAGTATTGTACTTAAGGTAGTAAAGAAAACCTGTACCCAATCCACAGAATAGGAGGAAGTGGCTTGTTCAAGTTTGCACAGCTGTGCTGGTGAGTCAGTTGCATTAATATCATAAAATATCCTGAGTCGGAAGGGGCCTACAAGGATCATTATAATGTCATCATGCTTTGTCTTAAAATGAGTATCAGCTTTACCTTTGTGTCTGTTTTTGAAATAATTACTCTTGGAAAGTGGAAGAATATAAGCAAATCTTTGGAATATGATCAGCTAATACAGCTAACTAGTGACACTGCATATGTAATAATAATATTTTGTGAACATTTTATGACATTCTGTAAATTATTTTCCTACATCTGCTGGACTGGAGCTATTTGCTTGATTGAAATATGGAATGGTTCATAAGAGTTACTAACAAACTTTATCCTCACGTTACACTGTTGTTTTGAGAATAAGATAAAAATTTCTCTTAAAGTAGTTATGGATCTCCCCACCAACAGCTATGGATTGAGGGATTGTTTGATATTATAAGCCAGAACAACTGGAAAGACACATTGGTGGGGAAGTATGATATGACAGGCATATCAAAAGAGCTGAATGCTGGTTTAGGCTTGAAAGATAAGGCCTAGGGGAAGGAGAAAAAGACAGAAGAGTCAGACGGGAGAAGGCAGCTCTGTGTCTGCTGACAAAAGAGGGTCATGAAATTGATTGATTTCAGGAGACAGATGTTTTTCTTTACATTTTAATGTAATTGAACAGTATCTGTTATTGATTATATTTGAATTTATAATTTTACCCAAGTTTTTTTTATTGTTTCTGCTTTCTCTATATCATTTTAAAGACTGATATGTGCATTTTTGCAGAGTATATACTAAAAGAAAAAAACACTTCTCATGTCCTGAGAAGAGATTAAATAAAGACATAGTTTAACAAAAAAATCTCAGTTTACCAAGTTGAGAGGAATCAGAGAAGACTTATTTTGAAAATAGGAGGCTAAAAGGATGATGCCCAAACTGAGAAATATCAGGGCCCATTTTCCATAACCACTTGTAGAACCATAGTAGAAAATAAAAACCTATTTAAATAAAATTCCATTTAGGTGGCTGATAATCCTTGGTTTAGGTGTTTTTAAAAATGTGGTTTTAAAATTATGCAAGAAGATACAAACAAAACCGTGTTTATTAACATATCTATGCTTAAAATGAAAGTTCTGTTTGTAAATAATTTTAAAATATATCTACCTCCAAACTGAAAGAAAAAAAAGTTTTCTTAAAAATGCAGATGAATATTTGAGATCTGTACATTTGAGGCTTTGGATTGTCATATAGAAAATATGAAGAGTTTCAAAACTCAAATTTAAAGGTAATTTTAAAATTTAAAATACAACCCCTCAAATATTGTATTTGGTAAGTGTCCAAATTCAATGTGTCAATATTATCATTATTTGGAGTCTTATTTGAAAAGAAAATATGAAAGAAAATGCACTAATTTCACCACAGTTTCATTTAAATGCTAGTTAAGAGTGTCAGATATGATGGAAATTTCACTTGTTGCCATTTATTCACTATAGTTCTGTTGCATTAAATGTTCTAAGCATTTCCAAAACTGATCTAAAGGAATCTCTGTGACAGTTTTGTTGTTTGTAGCAGCAAAAATAATGGCAGACTTTAGGGAACCAGCACCAAGACAAAGATTTATAGCTAAATTCGCTGTCATTCATGGAGAAGAGACTAGGCATGCAGAGGCAGTCTTGCAGCATTTCTATAGAGAGTGCTTGTGAATGTCATCCAGCAGTCGCGCTCCAGACTCTAATTTGGCCTTTCCACCCTTTGGGGAAGTCACTCCTCTCTTCTGTCAGTACATATTAATAAGACGGAAACAAAAAACAGTAATAGAAATGAACACAGCACTGACCAATTAGTAACTTAAGGATAAAATGATAATGTGACGTAAATTCATTCCATCAGTTCTGTCAAATCATTTCTATCCTGATTGCTACATATAATATGACCAAGAGTCTCATTTTATTATTAAAAGTCAGAATTATGAACAGCCAGAAGCATAGTCTGATTGAACTAGGTACCAGAGAAATAACTCTTGCTCTAAAGCTTGTTATAATTAGTACCCCAATAATACAGACCAAAGAAATCAGTTAGTAGAGACTTCCTTTAGAATGTACAAAAGATGTTTTTTCTGCAATGACTTCAACACTTTCTTTAAAAACAACCCAAAATTTAAAAACACTTTAATAAAAATTAAATATGTAGTGATCACTTTTCATAAAGGAAAAACTAAATTGTTCTATTTCTTCTATTCCTAGGATATCAATTTTGCCTTAGGTTTTATAACTAGTAGTGAACTCCTCCCATTAATTTCCTGTCTTTTCTTAAGGATTTAGAAACTATGGCTGTAAATTAGAGGATGTTTATTTTTTTTTGTTGTGTTTTTGGGGTGGTGATATGTATATGTATTTAGTTTCTTGTTTTAATATGAAGAAAACTCCTAAGTCATGTGAAGAAAAACAAAGGCGCAGCAAATATACATGCTTTTAACTCTTCATGAGTTAAGTTTGCACCTTCAACCTTTACAAAAATCACTTCACTAAGAAACAGTTTCAGACAAGGAGAGACACTGTTGTTCTCACTGAATTAACAATAAGATAGTATTTGGTTTCATTAATGCAGAATTAGATCCATGTTTATCCAGCTGATCAAATAAAAACCTACTAGCACCCACACAGATAATAGGTTAGTTGGAGAGTAAACTTTCTTCTGTTAGCAAACCACAGAAAAATGACATCAAATTTTGCTCTCTATCCTATGTATTTCTGTGTTCGTGCAGCTATGCACAACCACCTATTCTGCCTCCCTGAGCCCTTCTCACAAAATGACAAATCATTCTGCTTAATTGTGAGAAATGAAGCAAAAGCTATTGTTAGTTGAAAATTAAGCTAAAAAAATCCCCTAGAATTTCAAGCCACTAAAAACTGATAAATTACTTTAATCATGAGTGCTTTTACAATTCTTTAAATTCAAATAGGATGTAAAAAAATAGAACAGTTCTAATAAAAAACCCCATCATTTATAAAATGTTAGGAGGACTGTTTCAATGAAAAAGTCCAATCAACACACATGAGAATCATTTCAATGCTGCATAGTCTTGAGCAGAGTGTTGAAAACTTTGCCTTGCTGTATTCTGAGATCCCTTCCATAAATAATACTCATATTTTATGGAACTGTTAATATACCTTTACTCAAATGCTGACACTCTTTTACTTTGAATAGGTTTCCTAGAACAATCTTCAAATTCTCACCCGTTAATGAAAAGTTGTGGAAAACTGGCATCTTTGACCCTCTGAAAGGAGATGGAAGTTTAGTGGATTTTTCAGCTTAAAAAAAAAAAATAGTAATTCAAGGGCTTAGTTTTTGTCTGCCTGGAAAGGAACAGAGGAGCAGGAGTTAGAAGGCTCCTCTCCTTTTTGCATGTCTTCCCTCTCTGCCTCTACAGGCAGGACAAAAATATGACTCTTAGCAGCTGTGGATCACTTTGGCCTGAAGTACTTTGGATGAAATCTGTCTGTATTCAATCAGAATGAATTCTAAATATGCCAGCTTGTTATTTTGCTTCTGCTGAATACATCTCTGTGTCAATAGGAAATATCATTTGGAGTCCAGCAATATTTTGTGTCTTATATTTATGTATACAATATTATGCACATTTATATTTTAATGGAAGTGTTTCGGAATGCAGCCCTAAAACCTCTTCTTCATGGAAGTTATGGTGGATTACCTTAATAAATTTTCATTTTTCGTTCCCAGCTAGTGTTTCACAGTACTTTCCAATATTAAATAATGTTTTAAATAAGTAATTCAATTACTTATGATGAATCCATGTCATACTTTTCTGAACCAGAATTATTACTAAAAGTATTCTGACTTCTCTTTCTTTGTATCCTTTCATTTTCCAGACTTTTCCACAGGTCTGTCATTAAGAGAATGTCAAAATATTGATCTGTTAGCAAAAAAGAACCCTCTTCATAATAGAGGCAAGATACATGCAAGCAGATTGTGTATGGAAGTTTGGATCTGTGCAAGGTAGTGATTCCCCATTCTGCCTGAATCCAGAGCTGGAAGTGCCCTGTCTGCATAGCAAGGCAAATGAGCTGTACAAGATACTTCCTTGCACACCCTTGCATCTTGTCGTCCTGTTGGCATGCTGGCTGCAAGTCAGCCTCAATACCTGTTTAAATATACATCCCACATACCCTCATTTCTGGGAAGGGAAATTTGAGTGTATTTCTGCACTTCTCCCTAGTCTGCAGAAACATTTTTAAGCAACTTAGGCAAAACTTGAATGAAACATGAAAGAAACCATCTTCATGCAAATCTATTTTGATTATTCTTTCAGCAGCTTTGACTCAGCCATCCTGCTACCCTTCATTACTACCTTCCTCACGGTTTTGGTACAGTGAGGTTTTTTCCAAAGTAAATAACAAAATTATTTTTACTCCTAACTGCTCTTCCAATTCCTTTGTTTCCCTACTTTTGGTACTATGTCTTGATTTTCACTGCTTGTTCTTCCAGTCTACTATCTCCTTGTTTGGAACCATGCTGACTTTTCTCATGGCAATGCTTCTTTGATGTGTACAGTGGAAGTTAATGAGCTCTCCCAGTACATGCTAGTGGTCTGTGAAATCTTTGTGGAGTCTGAGGAAGCTGATTTTACTTAAAAGTCCAGCCACATGTAGAGTGGAAATCTTCTGAAGACGCAAAACAAACATTATGTATATGTCTTCTTCTTTTCTATTCGTAACCTTGGAAACTGTTATACAGCATTATCTTTTGAAAGTGACATTTCTACGCAAGCAGTTCTGTACAGTATTTTCTTCTCTGTCACTATCTGAGGCTGACAGAGTACACACCTCTAGTCCATGCCAAAGGAACTGAAGTTTTTTTCTTTCCAGAAAAAGCATATTTCTTTGATTTCCCCATGAACTTCCTTATCTTCTCCTAGCTCTTGTTTTTCCTGGCTTACTTTAGAATAACTACTACTTTTCATTGTCTGAAACATTTTACGGGTTAACTTCCTTCAGTTCCTGTTTCCCTACCTTACTCTTGTCTTACTACTGTTCGGTTGCTATGTTTCCTGCCGCTCAGCTTTTCTAGCAGTTGCTTTTCTGGCTTATTCTTATCTCAGTGTTATTTGTGATTTTTGTTAAAAGTAAACTCAAGTTTTGGCAATGACATGTTAAAAGAGTGCAACTCTGTGGATCATGCCTAGTCCTCTGGTGGAAGACCCCATACTTCAGAAGTCTTTGATGGCTTATGACCCTTCCTAAGACATGATTGCTGGTTCTCATTGCCTACATGATTGAGCCAATTATGCTCTTTCAGCAGGGATGAACACCTTCAAGCCTACATGTGAATGTCCCAATTCCTCCACTGAGGGAGATTTTTACACCTGGCCCAGTTGTGTAAGGGCATGATAAAAAGCATCCCACTAGAAGCAGAGACTGCTTCTTGTTGGCCTTTTTACTTATCTGGCTCAAACCCCAGCTTGTTGATAAACAAAGTTTGGTTTGTCATAGTCATTCTCTGGTGTTGAGCTCTCACCCCCCTGCACCTCGGTTGTTATGTGGATCAGAGGTTTCACCATCACACACCCAAAACCCTCCTTTTCCCCTTCAGCTGTGGTTGTAGACTGGCCTCAGCAAAGCACCCTGCCCTGCTGCTTTTACAAACGCCATGAACCTTTCATATTAACCTTTAACTGGCTTTCACAGTATAGTTTTTAAATGGCACTCAGTGACTCCTGCCTCCAAATTTGTAAAGATGCAACTTACTTTTCCTACAGAGAAATTCATAATTCATTAATTTTATGTCCCTGTGGTGTTTCTCAGTTTTATTGGCAAAGTCTTCATTTGATTTCCCAAAGAAACTACCTGTAGAGCCTGATATTTCTGGAAGACCAGCAGTAAAGCAAGAAAAGTTCCATAACAGAAGCAATAGCTTGGATAACATTATCATCACAGCTTTCCAGAAGCAGCTATTTCTGACATTTATTTATTTGCTTGTTTTCCCACAGTTTTTCTCCAAACCCTTCTTTCTTTATCAAAATAGAAAATAGAAAATTGAGGTAGTATTCAGGTAGTGAGGAGGAGAAAGAGAGGTATTCAAGACAATTATTTTATTATTTTTAACTAGATTTCTTTTAAGAAAGTCAGCTTTGTGGGTTGGTTGGTTTGTTTGTTTGTTTGTTTTATTTAAACCCAACCCAATATTTTTTCCCCTAGGAAAACACAGTGTTTAAATTAAAAAATACCAGCTCACAGTGTGAATCCCACCAACATGCCTCTTCTCTGAAGGAAAAGTATATTTAATACATCTTGAGCCATCTTTCTACACCTTGTAGAAAGAGAAAAGGAACTGATTCACAGAATCTTAGTATCGTAGAATGGTTTGGGTTAGAAGGAACCTTAAAGATGCAGTTCCTACCCTACTGCCATGGGCAGGAACACCTTCCACTTGACTAGATTGCTCAAAGCCCCTTCCAGCCTAGCCTGGAAAATCTCCAGGGATGGGGCATCAACAGCTCTGGCCAACCTGTTCCAGTATCTCACCACCCTCATAATAAAGAATTCTTTCCTATTATCTAATCTAAATCTACCCTCTTTCAGTTTGAAGCCATTACTCCGTGTTCTATCACTACATGACCTTGTAAAAAGTCTCTCTCCATTTTTCCAATACCCTTTTAGGTACGGGAACGCTGTTACAAGGTCTCATCGGAGAGCTTTCTCAGTAGCTTATTTTTCAGTAGTTTATTATTTACTAATGCAGGAATATAAGAACAACTCATTGGTTTCAAAATTCAGGCCTGCCTTCTGAGATACTTGCCTTCCAATTCCAACAACGTATGCCTGAGGCATTCACAAAGGCTATTTGCATAATCAATGTGGCACTGGATCCAACCCATAAAAGAGAGGCTTTTACTCACTTGCAACTAAGAGAAGAAATGAATCTACACTTCCAAAGATGAATTCTTTAGCTGTCAAGATTTTAGACAGCATCACAAACAAAGTGTGTATATATTTTCTTGACAAAGGCACAACCACACATCCTGATACAGTTATGGTTTGAAAGCATATTCTTAACTACTGAAAAGGTCTTTGAAAGGGAAAATTGTGAAGCTTTCAGTTTTAATAATGCCCTGGTAAAGAATGAAGCTAGAAACTAAAATCACTCAAAAAACCTCATTTCTTATAACCCATAGTGTCAAGGGCATTCATTGTGTTCTTCATAACCACAAACACTGACATCACCGGTATTCCAGATCAACAGCAGTATATTTACTTGCTATGCTCTTTCTTCTCATATGAGTGAAAGCAATGTGAAAAGGTCATCTAAAGTAAGCTGCTGCAGATGTTGACTATTTTTTTTGTTTCAGAAAAATAGAAAAACTATTTTTTAATCCCATTTCTTCAAGTGTTTTTCTATTTCTGTACTAAGAAAAAAAATCCAGAGGAAATGAAGCTAAAAGTTATGGGCAGAGGGAATCAAATGTTGTAAAAAAGATCAAGGACCCAACACCTATGGACTTTGAATAGTAACTGGGTACTCGGTTGCCCATACTTTCTTTGAAAATCTCTCATTTCAGTTGCTCTAATGATGGAAATGTCATCATCTTGAACAGAATGATAAATTAGAATGGATGCAGAAGTTGTAAAAGAAATAGGAGATTTCATGGGGTGGAGCTTAAGGGTTGTCTTGGGGCAGGCGGGGACAGAAATATTGCAACTGTCTAAACTTATGTGTTAGCTTCAAAAGTGTTATCCAGCTTATCTTTGGTAACTACAGAATTCCTTATTCCTAGTTAGCTGAGTTCATTTGGCATTTGTGGTCTGGTTCTGAATGTTCCTGATATCTTTTAACTGCCTCAGCAAAAAAGAGCAGGTTCAAATTTAAAAAATATTTATAAATGTCATGATAAGCCCTGACCTCAAAACCTGACACTTTCTGATGCTCAGCAGAGCACAACTCAAAAACTTGAATGCAACTGACACAATACAAAAAATTTATTTTTTTTATCTTAATTAAAACCAAACCCAAACAAAACAAACAAAAAAGATAAAAAGCCAAAACCTGAAAGGAAGATGAGCAGAGATTACTTCAAAATACAAAAGTCCTTTTGCAAAGTGAGCTGATCAGCTACTGGGCCACCTGGTCACTTCTCCCCCTTCTGCAGCAACATCTTACTCACAGCATGTGATTGTCAAGTCTGGAGGTCCTGTCACCCCTCCTGCTGGGTGGCAAGGCACGATTCAAACTGCCACTGATCTTGTAAAATCGGCTGCTTCCTTATTTCAGCCACTCATTTTTCTGCTTCATTAGAGCACTGTTTGCTAAATTTTTTGTCATTTCAGCTTTTATGATTAGTTCACACTGGAAACTAACAGAGTTGTAAGATTCTTAAGCTATTTCTTCAGCCCTCCATGCCACAGAATCCTCTTAAAGTATTCTTTCTTTTCAGTTTCTAGGTTAACATTGGCAGTGTGAGGTTGAGGGTTTTGGGTACAACAATTCAGCCTAGATGTAGACTTACTATTACTTTTTTTCTCTGTTTTTGTCATGCCTCTTGTCTTCAGCTGAAATGCTTCCCAATACCAATCAGTTAACAATGCCAAAACAAGCAGGAGGAATTTCCAAGCTCCATATTTTTGAAGTGGATTGATTCAAACTTCGCTTACAAACACCAAGCAACTATAAAAAGTCCAACAGAAGAAGTGATTCCTCAAATAACTTTCAACTGATTTTCACCACATTGATAACAACTATTGGGATCACTTATGAGTGGTTACAGGTCTAGCAAAAGTTATGCTCTAGATTCTGTAAGGTCTTAGCAATTCAAGCACATGTTTCTTCTCCCCTAGGGAAGCAACATAAATGGGAATTTATAATTTGTTAATTTATTCCTCTGGAAAAGCTTTATTTCTGGTTAGGTGGATTTCTCAGGAGGTGAGAGACCTGCATTTCTGTATGTCCAGATCATGCAGACTGGGAATCTGAAAGCCATCTGTCATTATTTCAAGTCAGATTTTCAAGATGTGAACTATCAGAGGGACTTTTCCCTTGGAGAATTATTTAAATATTCAGCTTCAGAAGAGCTAAATGCTCTTGAGCAGAGTGAGGTGTCTTACTGGGTTTGAGATTAGTTTGGCTTTCTAGCTTCTAAAGTCTGCTTATAGATATTTCCTTCCTTCAGATATTTTTTGAGGCTGTCTGTGGGTCTGATTATCAGGAGAATGACAAAGCATAGCTATTCTCATGTGAAGTTCTGCTGGGTGTACAGTACCTGTATATCTTTAAAACTCTGACCCTAGTATGTGTCTGCAAGATCTGCAGGGACCTTTTGGAATTAATATAACATGTTAGATAAGCTGTGGGCTGTGTTGTTTTCTTTTTGTGATTATAAGAGCTTCCCTCAAGTACAGAGCAGTGACAGATGAAGTTTTGTTTTAGAGTGGTAGCTTCTAGGAGCACTTCTGTCAGGAACTTTTTCTTGCAACATATTTCTTCAGCATGTGCTTTTCCAACCAATCTTTTTTTCTAACTATATCATGACTTGCAAAGATTCTGTCTATGGAGATGCTCTTCAGTGACTTTATAGATCCACATGGGTTACAACTAAACTTATGACCATGAAAATTAAGACCTTATAGATAATTCCTACTACAACAAAATTGCTATTCACTGGAGTGACTCTATAACAATACTAACCACAATTGCATGTCTTATGGCATGCTTAGCATAACATAACTTTCAAATTTAAGGAGGGCTTGATCTTGCTCAACCTGACCAACACATAACAGAGCCCTTGGAATTTTCTTGTGGATGTTTTTCTCCCTTTCTTTAAGAACTAAGAACAGTTATTAAAGCAATATTTATTTTTATTCAAAATTCTGTCTCTAGTAAGAAAAAAATCAACCCTGTTCTTTTCAACTTCTCTAGATCAACAAATCCATAATATGTGGAGTCTAGTCTTTTCTTTATCATAAAAAGTTCATTTACTGAAGTCCAGTTAGTTACACTGTGATAAACTAAGGAATTTGATATAAATGTAAATTGATGAATGCAAATATTTTATGCACCATTTTTACCAGTGTTTTTCTTAAAAATGATACTTTAAACTGCAGAATTTTCAAATCTAGTAGGCATATAATCAAATAAGAAAAATTAATTAAATAGAAATTGACTATCATATTTCCCCCCACCTGGCAGTTATTTAAACTGCATTAGTCCATTATTGGTTTAATTATGTCTGATATCTGTGCTTCTGTACAAGTCTTTTGCTATTTTTTTAGGCTACCATTTCTGCAACTAGACATTAAGTGGTCAAACATTTTCCCATGGCTTAAAAAGAAGACCTGCCTCAGACATAGCGAGAGTGGAGATACAACCATAAGCTAAGGTTCATCTGGGATGTAAAGTTAGTCTGTCCTAATGCACTGGGAAGAGAAAAAGGTTCATGTTTAGGCTTGGGGGGGGGGGGGGGAGGGGTGTTGCTTGGTGTTTTTTTTTTTTTAATACAGGAAAAAGAACACATTTTTTAAATGCTTGAGAAGAGCTATGCCTGAGATATATTTCCTTTTGGTTTCTACTATTACAATGCTGCTATGAAGTTTAGTTGACGTATTTAAGCCATCCTTCTAGGAAAGGATCTATGAAAAAATAATCACCTCTCAGGAGAAAAACCATCTGCACTTTGATTGGCATTTCTATTTTGTCTTAAAAGAGCTTGCAACTCTGCCCTTGAGGGTTATCCTTTATCTTGTCTTCTGAAAAAGATGCTACTCCAAAATGTGTTCACACTGCAGACAGTATGCATATGCTTCAAAATACTTTCTGCTTATAAATACCCAAAGTTAACTACCTTAAACTTCATGGGGGTCTTGTTTGGGGTTTTGTTGTGTTGAAGGGTTTTTTGTGTGTGTGTTAGTTTGGCTTTAGGATTGTGGGGTATTTTGTTTTGTGGGGGTTTTTACAAACTTGGGGGGGGGGGGGGGGGGTTTTTTTTTTTTTTTTTTTTTTTTTTTTTGGCTAATCATCAAATGGAGAATCTGATTCTTAATTGGAAAATTATTTGTGTAAACCTGGATTTTATATTAGTTTGATGAGTCCTTGCTTAGACAAATCTGATACTGGTTAGAGAACTTACTGCGGCTGTTTTGACAGATATGATATCTTACAAGTAAACTTTTAATAACAACTTCAAGTTATAGTCTAAATATGAGGTAATATTGCCTACCGGGCCACTTCATGCCAGAAGATTTTCCTGTCAAAGATAGACAGATCATGTTTAAATCTGATCTTGAGATGTATAAGATTGTTAAAAGGCATCCTTAAAAGGCATCTCCTCAACTGCATGGTCAATTGCGAAGTAGTTCAATTGCTTCATCATGTGAATGAATGTGCAGGGACAGCACAAGGTCTTAAAGCCACCCTAGCTTTTTGATGAAGGTAGTAGCTATGAGGAAAGTTACATTCATACAAAGATGGATTACTGGGGGCTGGACAGTCAAATTGTTATGAATCCCTTGCACAGCCATTCTGTCGAAAGGATTCTGGGACTTTTCTAATTTATGATAATGATAGGTCTTTAGGACAAAGGTTATAAAACTGTTTTATAAGGCAGATCATTTTGTTGCATGGCCACAATAAAATTATTTTAATTCTTTGCAAAGTTTTTGAGTCATTAAGCATGCTAATTTAAAAAACCCTGATATTGTTGCTGGCTGAAAAAAGAACTATGCTTTAAAGTGATTTCAAAATGGAAGTTCACGCTTTCAGATTTTATGAAAATAGGTCTCCAAGCAAAATTCCTTCCAAGTTTATTTGTAACATATATTAGGACAGTTGTAAAAATATATCCAACAGATGCTGCAAGAAATAAAAAATATTGTGAGATTTTTCAAATAGCAGTAACTTTTGTATTCCTCTTGTTTCTACTGAAAAGTTAGGCACAATCAGCATAGCCAGTTTTGTGTACTTCCCCTAGCTTGCCTGCTTAAAAGACAATTGATTTGTGCATGTGCACATCCCTAATCCGATTAACAAACACCCTAGCCAAATTAATGCAGATTGATTATCCATGAAAAGTGGGTTAATTGAATAACAGACACTGATAAAAATGGCTAGTACATATTTTAGTATATGTATGTGTGAAGGTGAAATATTTTGCTGTAAAATAGAATATACTGAAAACAAGTATATTGATTCACATTAAAGCTGATTAATCTATCCATTAGTGTAATTTAATTGTCTGCAAAATTAGTTGCTAAACAGTAGAGAGGAAAAGTCTATAATTGTCTGTGTTACAGTGAAGGAATTATTTTACTGAGTGTTATACAAATAAATCCAAGTTTCCCAAATATATATATTAGAACAAAGGGTTGTGTCATTTGCGATCATAGGAAATACTATGAAATTATGACATTGAAATTATTCCGATTATCAACTTAGCTAATTATCAGACTGACTGTACTGAGCAGTCCATGTTACAGAGTAGTTTAAAGTGAAAGGTACATAAAAGAATTCATTATCAATAGGAAAAAAGAGGACCTAATTGAGAAATGTCAGCCAGTGTTTGCATCTTCAATAGAAGGAAAATGGACTCTATCACAAAATGCCAACTGTGGCCATATTCTCTAATTCTCTTTTTGAGGACACTAAGCAGTAGATTGGATTAAAAAGGAACTGCCAAAGCCATTATCTTTCACTTTCAATAAAAATGCACTGTGTCCAAATGAAAAATGGGAGACTTTATCCTTCCCTTCTTGAGGAAAATAGTAGAACAAATTAAAAAAATCCTGGTCTGTACATCTTTTACATTTTAGGCTTTCTAGGAAAGACCAATAGAGCATTAAGTCATTAAAAATCTGCAGCAGTAAAAGAAAGGTGTCAGGAGCTACAAATGGAAAATGAGATGGGGGAACAGGACATCAAAATAGAATTAAAGATTGGAAATATGGTCACTCAATAGGTCTGATGTACATATTTGGTATTCCTCATACATGTAAAATGCTATTTTTCTTCTAGAAAAAAGGAGAAGTGAGCATCTTTAAGAAATGTCAGCATTAAAACCTAAAATAGTTATTTTGTTCCATTGAATTTCAAAGTAGGAATAGCCATATCCTATAGTTTTATAGACCAAATAAAAATGTTTTTTCCTACTATCTGTGCATTACTTTTACTCCCTAAAGTAAAGGAGAAATGATATGTTAGGATTGTTTATCTTCTTTATTCAAGAGAATCCAGAAGCCTTAGCTGACCATAAGTTATAAACGTGGCAGTATTCAAGTAGAGATGTCTTACCAACATTGCTCATGACAAATATTTTCCTTTCAAAGAGATCCATAAAACCAAGCCCTAGTGTTCTGTTTTCACACGTAAAAAATGGTGACTATTTTGCTTCTACTTGTAATTCACGCTGGGTAAAACATTTCTCAGTTTCTCAGCATCATTTGGGAGGACAATGCCCTAACAGCATCTTTTGCTACCCATTGACTCAAGCAGTTTTCATTATGCGTTGGGATTTCCTGCAGGAAGAGGTTGTTCCAGGCCCTGAGTTCCAGACTAGCTTCACAGTGTATCCAGAATCATTTACTGTCAGCTGCTGACTTCAGTTAACAGGGTGGCGTGTTCTGCATGGATTTCATTTGCCACCTCAGTTTCAGTATACATAGTTGGAGAGTTCCCTTTATCTTTTTCCAATCTCACTACTAAGTTGTAAGTTGTAGAAATAGAATTAATCTCTGAGTAAAATGCTGCAAGCTCATGGGCTAGATGTCATAAAATAAAGGCAACACTGCTCTGAGCTCCTCCAATATCAGCTGGGTAGCAAGGGCATTTGCAGACTGTAAAAGGTGAGGTACCTGAGAAGCTACTCAGTAGATGCTGTGTTTAAAAAAAATCCCTTCTGTGATCTCAGCAGTGTGCCCCTCCCTCTCAGTGAAAATAAAATCTAGCTCGATATGCCAGCAGCTATTCTCTGCCATTCTGCAGCAGAGCAGACAAGGAGAAAACTACAGATCATTTTTGACCACATTACTTCTCATAATGAACTTGATTCCTTGTCTCCATCCTTTTCTGATGTAACTGTTTGTACATAAATCCAGAAAGGATTTGCGAAATACTGTCACTGAAAGGGAAGTTTTGTACTGGTATGATTTTCTGTAAAATAAGGCCATGCCTTTGCTGAACTTTTTCCTTTTCCAAGCCCTCAAAATAGTAATTTGTTAATAAAAGTCTTGAAGTACTGAGATGTCCGTTCATGGCACTGTAAAACCACATTATCTCTCACTTGGTGTCTACAAGTCATAGCAACAGCACCAGGTCTTACTAATGGCAGAAAGCCATGCATTACTTACACTACAGCACTCATCAGTCTCAGAGCAGCTGCTCTTCATTCTTAAGAGAATAGCTAGCTAGCTAGCTAGATAGATAGATAGATAGATAGACGAGATGCTTCTGTTGGTGACAATTAAACAGTAATAGCTGTTTTCTGTGCAATTGTGACAATATGATCTTGATTGTGAGTTTGTTTTGTTTATGTTAACTTTTTTATTTGGTGGCTCTCAGGCATATATTACCCAAGCACCAAGCCTGTGTTTGAACAGGGACATGGTGTGACTCTTGGGGATGGTCCTGCGCAGGACTGAGTTGGACTCAATGATTCTTGTGGGTCCCTTCTAACTCAGGATATTCTATTATTATACAACAGTGTGAATCCTCTTAAATCTGCAGCTACGTAGTTATTGCTACTGTGGAAATTGTGAAATGATAACTTTATGAAATAAACAAAATAGGAAAAAAGATTCTTGAATTGCGCAAACATTTCTCACACATGCTATTTTTTCTTCTCAGCATATTTATCTCAATACCTATTTTTAAAATTTAGATTCTTTACAAAAAACTGCTGGATGTAAAGGTCTAGTATCCATCTATTAATCTTTTCATAAGTTTCTAATGTTGGGTGGGTGACTTGTGTGTAAGAGAGAATTCATGCTGACTTACTCAGACTACATGTTCCCAGATTGTTCTTTTTTTGATCCCCATACACAATAAACACAGAAGAAAGGGATTTCTGAAGTTCAAATTTCACTTGGAACTGACAGTTTAATAAGAAACCATGGTTCTCAGTTACCTCCCTATTATAATTTATACAATATAAGTCTTTGAAATGAAGATTGAAAAGCACAGATAAGCTTCATCCTAAGAGGCTATAATTTTGATTTAGTCAATACTACAAAGACAAAAGATCGCAAAATTTGTATTTTGAAAATGCACCTGCATAGTGCTGTAATAGTTAATGTCATCAATGGATGCATGTTTGTTTGGATAACTGATAATAAGATGGGTTAGTATGTATTGTGGACAATTTCTTGTTGCTAGGCAAAGGCAGCTTTCTAAAGAATTTGTTCATTTGATTGCCCAACTAGTAATTGATTCATTGATCATGCATTAGTCTCCCTATTGTACTTAACTTTCTAGCAAATTAAATAATCCTGTTCTTAGATTGTTGCTACTGGCAGTGAAGGTTCAGTCTATTTCAGAAATATTGTCATCTGAGGAGAGCCATAAATAGTGGCAGGTTATTTTGCATGAAGCTTTACAATGAGTATCATAAATATCTGATGATTTTAATTGAGTCTTATTAAGATATTTAATCTCTACTGATTACATGGCAAATAATTAAATTGTATCTATTTAACACCAGTGACAGTCATAATAGGTAATTTATTACATAGGTTTTAGCATTAAGTAAATATATGCAGTAACACCTTGGGGCTTTTGTATTTAAAAAACAATTGTTGCATTTTATATGCTTTTCACCAGCTCAGAAACTAACAGTCACATAGTACAGTGTTGATTAATGACCAACTAAATACCAGAAACATACTAAATGAGATTTTGAACCTATCACATTGATATGTGACTGTTATAGAGCCACTTATCATCAGTAAGTAGTTTATTTAAATATTGTTAATCATGAACATTTAGCATTTAACATACGGGTGCTGTCTTAATGAAAAATTAAATTCTTTGAGAGTCTGTATTCAGTGTAAAGAATTACTACAAATTCCTTATAAGTTTATAAACATCTGTGTTAATAAAGGGGACAAACCAATATTGCAAATTACTATTATCTTCATCCTGAGCATTCTCAAATTCACAACAGAAAATTACTAGTGATTTTAGATGGTTTAAGTCATAAAAATTCATGTTTCACTCAGAATTTAGCTTTCTCAAAATTAAAAATTAGTATGCAAATATTTTTAATACAGCTTTCCAAATTTTGCCTCATTCTGTAGTCTTTTTCATTACATTTGTAGGTTTATGTATGAAATAATGTGATGACAGTATTTTTCTTCCCTCTGCCTGCTTTCCCTTGCAGCAGTTTTGAGCAGGAGAAGACTCGTGTTTGAATTGTTTTGCAAAAGAAAGCTTTCTGGTAAACCAGCTAATGAGTTAAAAATAATAATTAAGATGAGAACACAATTGATTCTCTAGGTTTTATGCAGCTGCATAGACACATGTATGTCTGTAGTATGACAGAAATGAATATATTTTTGTCCTGAAATTACTTTTCTGCTAGTTAGTAGAGCACCTGTATGGACATTTGCTTATCACAAATATCACTGTGAACAAATACTCCACTCAAAAGCACAGCATCATATCAGAACAGCTTCTCCTGTAACCCCATGATAATTACTCCATCTTTTACCTTCATTTTAGTGTTTAATTTAATTTTATCATTTAGTGTGACATTTTGTGGTGTCATTTACAATGAAGAAATTGTTTTCTTTGGCTCCTATTTCAGATGACTCATTTTAATTTTCTTTTCTAAATTTTTTGTGTGTTTTATACTGGTTCTGCAAGTCCCAAAACTGTAGTCAGTACTTGGCAAAGACTGTTAAATAATAGTGAATTAGTGAACCTTTCACAATTTTCTTATCTCACCCCTCTCTTGCATTTTATTGCTTGTGATCTGAGAGGAGCAGATTGACTCCAGAGTTTTTCAGGTCCATTTTCTGAGATCCCATTCTTTCTGACGCCATATATTCTCAATTATTTTCTGGAAAATGCAGTCCATTTCTTTTTTAAGAATATGTAGTTTTCATTTATAAATACTAAAAGAAAAGTTCATTACTTCCTTGCTGAAGAGGAGTACTAACCTGTGTAGAGTGCATTTCCTTAGCTCTCAAGGCATTATGTTTCAGAAATGAGAACAGACTTGGCTTCTTTCCTGGTACCCTCAGTAATAATAATGAGTACTTTCACACTTCAGGCCAAAGACAGAGGAGCACCCATGTGGAACTCGTGTAGGATTAGGTGCTTACAGGACTGGGGGCTAAGAATACAGTCTGCCTTGATCAAAGCTTGTTAGGGATTCAAAGTAACATTTTAATGGAGTGCTTCATGATACAGGGATTTAGGGAAGTGCTTTCAGTTATCTACCACTTATTTCTGGTTCTATTCTCTAAAATATTCTCCTGGCTGAAGGGGGACATCTCTCTTTGATCAGCTATGCTAGGTGGTTTATATATCAAGTGCAGTATAGGTTAATAAATATGATTTCTGAAATGATTACAAAGTTTCCTGGAGTTTGAATCCAGAAGCGATCCTCAGATGGTCTACATCAGGTCATTAAGTTTTACCAGGGCTTTATTCTAAACTTAAAGGTTTTCATTTGAACAAAGAATTTTAGACCTCATGAGGTTTAACTATGCTATAGGCAAAGACTGGAACTAATCCCTAATTCCCTTGCAATAGTAGGAAATTAATTAGATGAAATATGCCTAGATGCTCCTAGAAAATAATCTCAATTATGGTGCTGAGGAAGGCAAAATAAAAAATAAATGTCCAGCTTCAAACTCTAATCCATGAATTTTGTTACATCTTTATCATCAAAGATAGATAGCTCTTCATTACTGGAAATCTGTAAACAATGATCACTTTGCCTGAATTGTTTTGGGGTTTTTTTTAACCAACTGTACAAATCAAACTTCTTAGTCTTGCATAGAAAAGGTTATTTTCCAGGGTCAGGATCATTTTGGTAACTCCTTTAACAATCTTTCAAGGATTTCCACTGCCTTGCAAAACAGATTTTTGTTGTGATCTTACTAGATCCAGCTCCAGTATGTTATTCTAAAAAGTTGCATACAAAGGAAATAAAGCTTCCCTATTTTTACCTTGCCTTCTCCTCTGAACATCTTCTTGGATCACATCTGCAGTTGATGAGACAACCCTGCACAAATGGGATCATTATCTAGAGTGATGCCTAACTACATAATCAAGGCACAAACTGGGGGAAGCATTTGTCTAGGGAAACTTCTGCAGTAATAACTTTAAATTCTATAATGAGGGAAACAAACATAATCTGCTCTATTGCCAAGACAACTGTTCTAGTGAAATGCAGCAGCACTAGGCAGCTGACATTTATAGACACTTCAGAAATCTGCTGGTTCAATACATTTTAGATCTACATTTCTCAGTGGATTTCTTGTTTGATCTGTTCTGGTAATTGTTAATGTTTCTTGGTTTTGCATTACAGTTTTTAGTTCAGCTAGCTTTTCCAGCTGCTCGTGTCTTTGATGTCAGCCACATCTTGATTGACCTCAATATCTGGTAATAATGTTTCTCATTTACTTGATTTTCTTCATATTATTCAGAGTTATAAACAGCATTTTATAGGCTTTATTATTTTTGCGAATGTGTGGGTGTTCAACTTTTACTGTGGCTTTCTGTAGATGTCATAAGGATTTTGTCCTTTAATGTAAGCTGTTTTGTTGCCTCTTTCTTTTAATATTAATTACATGTTTTATTGTTGCTGTTCAAATGGATGCACTCCTTTCTGTTTCCCACTAATGGTTAGGGTCAGAATATATTTCTGAAGGTTTGGTCTATCTTTTGAAATCCTTGTGAAAGGGAAATGTAGAGAGGAGCTGCTGATGCTGCTACTGAATTGAAACTTCAGAAGAAATTCTGAATAAACCTGAAATTAAGCCAAGGCTGAAACACATTCTAAACACATTCATATGTATGTACCAGGCTCCAAGTATTCTGCAGCAGTCTGAATCTAAGGTCTGGTGCCTTTGTCTTTTTTTCCTTTGTGTATCACATATTTACTTGGAGATATAACATCAGGAGCAGGATCTCATTTGATCTCCTCAGATAAGCAATATCCAGTTAGGCTGGTGTGTGAAAAGACGGTATCCCTGGGAAATTTCAACTGCTTGTTGAGAGTGGCATAATTCAGTATGTGCCATTCTTGCTGAAAATTGAACTTGGCTTTGGTCATATATTTTTAAAAAATGATTTGAATTTGAATTGCTAAAGGTTTTACATCCAGGTGAGTCTCATGGGAGTGGGAATTTTGAGATGCTTAGTTCTGTACTGAGTAGGGTAACATCCTGGAGTTAGTTCAGGAAGTGTCAATGTCAGTCACACTCTGATTGATGCTGGCATTGGATAACTGCATGTGTACCAAATTTTGATTAGCTTTGAAGCAGAATAGAATGCATACTGCCTTTGATAATCCTTCTAATCCACTCAGATGTCATGTGAGTGACAAGGCAGCTGTTTAGAGTGTGAGAAGCAAACTTAAAATGGTGATAGAGACTTTCTCCTGCATCTCAGCCTTTGTTCCAGTTTGGATACTCACCACTGTGTTCTTATTGCATTCTTAGTGTTTTTAAGTTGCAGTCCCTTGCAAATCCCACTTGAAGGAGATATTTGGTCAATAGGCTTGTTCGTTCAAGCTGGAATTTTTCCCTTTTTGTACTGCAGCCTCTTGATTTCCACAAGCAATAATCATCAAATAAAAGGGATTCAATTTTGTCCCTTTTATTTGTAGAAAAGCCAGTATGTGTCTAAAAAGCAATGCATATATTTCACCATAAGATGGTTCAGCGAAGACCAGCAACCTTTCACAACCTTCACACAAGCTTTCATATGAGTATACAAAGTTTATACCATGTAGCATGATTGCTTCAGTGAGTGACCTACTGATTTTGATTTTTTATTTTTTATACTTAGTTAATATCCATTCATTTTATTTAAACTTTCAAATAAGCTAAGAACTATTGGAGAGAACACTGTTTTAAAGATGTAAGACCTGGGCACAGTAAAGGGAAATGAGAAGCCCTGAGTTTGTGAAGTCATCTTCATTGTTGTTAAGTAGAGAATGCAGTGTTGTACAAGACACCTGGTTTCTCTTTCACCTACAAGAATTTTACCTATATACAATTTTAAACATTCATGTGTAGATTGTGCTGAAAAATCTGTCTGAAAACTCTTCAGGAAAAACAATTGACTTCTTCTCTGTCCCAGCAGGTAGACAAGTGTGAAAAGTAATTTAAGTTTCAGTTCCAAGTGTGAATTTTTCCATCCATGCTAAAACTGGCCCATTTGTGTTTGGATACTAGGTCTGTTCTGTCAAGGTGGCTTGCAAAAGATCACAGGCATGCCCTGAGTGCAAAAACCCATCCTGAATTGCCAAGGTAAACAAAAAAACAAACAAACAGGACAGTCTGATTTCCCTTCCTTTTATCAGAAAACTGTATATTTGATCAAGTTTAAGTGAAATTAAATTAAATTTTAAATTAAGTATGGATGATTAACATAGGGACCTACAGGGAGCTGCCCCAACACAGGATTATCGTCCTAGTTTTTCATTCATTATTTGCTATTGTTAAGAGATAATGTTCTAGACAAAGACAAATTGTTACTCCTACTAGTGAAAAGTAATTAAATAAGTATCAAAGGTAAAATCATTTTCAATGGTGCCTATAGGTCTAAAGGAAGAGGTTTACATCAGGTGTGCTTTTGCTTGTTGAAAGCAGGAATGAAAAAATAGTTAGGTGAGGCATTTATGATCTACAGTGTTTGCAAAACAATGCAAACTTAATGTGATAATAAATAATAATTATAAGTCTAGTTCCACTTTTACATATTTCACTATCTTCATTAACCAAATTTCTGAATCTTCAGTTTCACATTTATGACTGTAGGAGAAAAATTTGATATGAAACTGTCTTTGCCTTCGGTGGGTGAGCTTTCTATGCCAAGTGAAACAGTAATATGGAATTTCAAGCTATTGACAAAGGAAGGACTTAACCAACTGAGTTTATTACCAATGAAGAAGCAAAATTTGCAAGTCATTAATAATACTGAGGTAATGCTTCAAGCATATTGCTGCTCCTGGGAGTTTATATAATAAAAACTGTATCTATTTGGAAGTTAGAATAATGGTTAATAATTCTTACTACATGCTTTACTTTTTAAGAATGCTTCCAGATTACACTGTCCAATTTAGAAAAGCATCCTAAAAGTATTAAAGTGTGCAATATCTTCCTCTTCCTGCAGTTATTCTGTATTTCATTCAAGTAATGGTAGGGATTTTCCTCCAACATTAACTAATAAACTTGTTGGTGTTCCCTCCTCAATATCACTACTCCATTCATTACCTAACCATGATGGGAATATAGAAAAATGACTTGCATTCCACAGAGCCTTACAAACCCGTTCCCATCTTAAGGATTACAACATGGAAATGAGCTATCCATAAATATTAAAAATTATCTGCTTCTCACAGATGTTCCCCCTGCTTAATATCTGCAAAATTTCTGAATCAAGTGTTCAATATGAATATGTTAGTATCCACTAAAGATTGCTTTTGGCAGTATATGTGTTGATATCAGCAGGAAATAAATAGGAAAACATTAAAAGGTATAAAACTTTAAAACAATAGCTTAAAGGTGTTTTATAAACTACAGATGGCTTTTATCATTCAAGTGGATGTCTGGTGTAGAATGAGAAACAGAGAAGACTTGAAAAAAGTTGGAAATGACTGGAAATAATGAGTCCCATGCAATATGTTGCATTAAAAGTAGAGATAAGCAAAATGAAAATTGCTGCTCTTTTCTTGTACAGATAGTGAGGCCATGCTAGCATTTTTGAATAAGAGGGGTCCATCATTTTTTAATATAATTTCTATAGAATGAGACTTGTCCATCTGAATCCTCTCCAAAAAGGTGATGCTATCAACAATAGATTGATCATTTTTCTGTGCTCACTCACAAGTGTTAGTCATTGACTTTACATAAAGAAAGTGTTCATGTCATGTAGAAGAACTACCAATCTTTATAAATGAAATGGGAGCTAGATGAAGCAAACTTCCTTTGGTCAAATTATTAGTATTCTGAGTAGCACCAATGCTACTCTCTGAGCTTAACAGAAAAGGTGAAATCTCTTTTCAGAAGAGTCATTCAGAACTCTTTCTGGTTGAATATGGATAGAGAGTACAGGTTTCAACCTATACACCCCAGCACTGTGAACTCATCACTGTAGGCAGCAAGAATGACAAAGGAATTAACACAGCCAGAGGAAAAGAGTATCACTGAAAGAGCTGAGAGGAAAGCAAATCACTAGTGGTTTAACAGGCATTCTGGTGTGAGCAAGATGGGAGGGATGAGCAGTTACAGTGTTGATAACTGGCATATACCTAGGGCTGCATCAATGATAGAAACAAGAGCTAGAAGTTGCAAAATAAGACATACAGAGTGGGTACAGTCATTAAGACACTATACATTTAAGAAATTATTGTGTGATAGTGAGACATTTCACTCTGACAAAACTTAACTGCTGCTCCAACAGAAGAAAAAAGTTCAGAGTCATTGAGGTTTTTTAATGATTAAAAAAAGATACTCACTTTTTGGTCATTAAACCTCTGTCATCCCTCTAGAGAATGAAGAGCAACTACCTCCTTCTCACAATAAAATTACAACACTTATTATTAACATCTTGTTACTTTTCTTTTTCTAGTTTTCATTTCCTTCCTGTAGACTGTTGTACTGCTTATAACAGCTGCTTTCTTTCACTGTACTTGTAAGTGAGATGAAGTGTATGCAGTGTGTAGTCCACAGTTTTTGTATACAATTAGGTTGATTAAAAGGTATTGTAGAGCAGTGTAATGACCAAGAGGAAAGCAGATCTTGCTGATCACCACTGAACTTGAGCATTTTGTGTTAGGATTTAATGTGACCTCTGCACATTAGACATAGATTTTTTTTTTCTGCACTTAGAAGGTCAATTACCATTCCTGTAGAAGGTCTAAATGAAGTCTGTCACAGAGTGCAGTAGTAACCCTTTTCCCTACTAAACTCCTCAAGGACCAGACACGTAATGGATAACTTGTGGAGATGTCACTTGTCTTCTCACTGCTCCTCCAGTGCAAATAGAAGACTAGAATCTGAGCTGTAGATTTTATTTCATACCCACTTGCCTGAGACTTCTAAGCAGGGTTTTTCTGATTATTAAGCATTCTTTGAAACCAACCTTACAAGCAGAGGCATCTTATGTGTCTCTATGACAGGTATGTCAGCAGCACTGATTCCATTTACCTCAGCAGAAAATCTTCTAGCAGCTGCACTGAGGGAGAACTTCCTTTACTAGACAAAATACATCATATCTCCTCATCTCCAGTTCCTACAAGAGAGAAAACAGTTTACCTTCCCCACTTTAACAAAATATTCTGCTGTATTAACTAAATATGACTCCTAATCAGCCTTTTATATGTGCCAGGGAAGGCACTTTTGATTCAGTGCATAAAGTCAATATAAGAACATGAAGTCAGTCAGTCATTCATGTGCTACTGAAGTCTCACTGTGCCATCAAAATAGCCCATACCTACTCTTTCTGATAATTACGATCAGGTGGGAATCAGTCTCACTATAAGACCACTTTTCAAATAATGTGGAATCTACTTACCTCCATGGTTTCACCAGCTTGGAGGAGGATCACTTGAAAAAAAAAAAAAATAGGAGTCTATACCAACTGCAGACATGATACAGTCCTCACACTCTGGTAAGTGGCTGTTGGGACAGTCTTTTCAGACAAGAGCATCTTAATCTAAGTTTTCCTCACAGAGATGACAGGAAGCAACCAAGCTGCACTCTCAACACCAGAGCAATTGTTGCTTAGGCCTTCACAACCTCAAAGTCTCAGTTCCAACTTAAATGCTCAAATAAAGCTCCCTAAATCAGGAATTGTGCTTTAGGTGTTTAGGAGAGAGACATTGAGATATACATAGAGATATAAAAGACACACAACCTGCTTCTAGAAGACAATCAAAATAGCATTTTCAAAGAAATAAAAGTTCCAGATTTTAATCTGTAGTTATACTTTGGACAGGTGATATAATTTCAAAGGTGAAATTGTTATTTGCTAGAACCTATACCCAAGTGGTAGGTTTACTAAATTTTACAGATAGAAACAATACAAGCAAAAAAATACAAGCAAAAAAATGTTTGTCAATACAAAGCTTTTTGTTCTCCAGAGAAAGGTCTTTGGGTCACATTAGTCAGGCAAAGCAATCAGTGGATTGGATAGAAAAGTTCTTAATTCCACATTCCATCATTGTTGGAAAAAAAAAACCAAAACATAGTATTTGAGGATAAGACAAAGGTGCAAATGGAAGATACAGAAAAGGAGTTTAAATTCCAAAATATTCTAAAAATATTGTTAATACTGCTTTGAAAATTACTTTAGGGAGGAAGTGCCCCATATTCATTTTTAGAAATCGTAAGTTATTTGTCTAGAACTATATACTGCAAGTCAAGTAATTCCCAATCCTGGTATACCAATGGTACAGACAAGTAGACTTATTAGAGAGCACCATGACTGCTTGGTAGTCTGTATGTCTGCATTCTCTGTTGAAGGAAAATTATAGTGTGGTAGATGAAGAATGGCCTAAGACTACGTCTCATGCCCCTTTGCAGTTCAAACACAGCTGGAATCATACATGTGAACCCAGGAGTTTATGAGCTCTCTCTGCTGTTTAGCAACACTTAAATTTTTTTATGCATATCTTCTATATAATCCATGAATGAAAAAAGTCACAGCATACTACACTTAATTTGTACAGTATGTTTTGTTTTCTCATGCTACTCAAAAATCAGAATTCTCTACAGGTAATTGAGCTTTAAGTATATGACAAATACATGGCATGGTAAATGTTCTGTTCCTTATCAATGGCAAGATATGCAGTGGGCTGATGAAAAATGCTTACCTGTGATCTTTGGAAAAACAATAATTTTATGCCATTAGTAACATTTTCCAAATGCCGAATAAAAAAGACAAGTTAACAAAAAATCATGTACAAATTAGCTCTCATTATTTCATTCTCTTAGTAATGTCATTTTTACAGCCAATTCAAAGAACCGTACTAAATTCACTGAAATGTTTGCTGTGGAATTCAGTCTAAAGGCTTACAGATGTATTGTTTTAATGGCAATTAATGTTATATTATGCATGTCTTTTTCCTTTTATCATCTGTGTTCCAGTTTTCTAACTGCAATTTCTACAAGTGCAGAACTGTGGTTCCTTAAATATTACAATTTTTTTTAAAAACGCGGAAGGCTTTTATTTAAGGGGAAAGAAGGTTAGAGGATCTATTTCTGTAACAAGGAGGAGTGGAGGATGCAGACAATGCAGAATGACCCTGTGTGTTCAATATGTAGTTAAAGCATAGACCTGTAGACAAAGAACTAGAGCATCTTATGGTAAATGCCTCTGTTCTGGGATTGTTTTTTACTGTCAGTCATTACTTTTCTATTCTCAGATTCAAGGCGTCTTCTGCCTCCAGGCACTTAAGGGAGAATCCTGATGTCCCAGAATCTGTGACCATCACTGACTTCACTATCCCACAAAACAAAGCTTAAAATGTAACATACATACTTTCTTGTTCAGCTTTTGTTTTATACTTTAAAACAAAGTTTTCTCTTATTTATTGATTGTTAGGACTTTTGGGGACAGATTATAAACCTCTCTCCTGCCTGCAGTGCTGCTTTAGCAGAATAAAGAAGTAGGAAATCTCTCCCTATTAAACAATAGGGCAATGACCCAACAGAGCTGTGTTTAGCCTCTGAACTGGGCCTGCTTTTAGTGTCATTACCGTCCTTGCAGTCAGTGAGGAGATATGGATGCCTCCAAAGATCCATTCAGATCTGAAGAATGTAATTCAAAGCACTTGATAAAACTCCATCTACTCACCAATTTTAGAGGCACAATGTGGTAAATGGCTAATGTAGGAGTCCAAAGTTAAAGTACGTCTAGTATGATGAGACATGAGGGAGAAAACAGCATAGCATGTTAACAGCAAAAGTCTTTGCACAGCATTTGTAGTCAGTACCATTTGAAACAGTCCGGGATGCTTCATACTCTAAAGCATTTTATCCCCTACCCAGATTCAGAAGAACATTTTAAAATTCCAATGTCCTGGAGCACAAATGAAGCATTTATCCCATGATTGTAATTTGATCCTATCTCCACTGTGAAGAGGGTAGAATTTCTTTTGAAAATGTAAAAAAACTTTCATGCAAAGTCTTCTAAAAGTTTACAATTGAGTTTATTCACTTTTAGTCATATTAAAACCTTGCTCAAAATAGCTCTGTGCATATTGTAGGTACCATGAAATCTGATAAATCTCATTGTCATGATATTTTAACACTGCTATGAAGACAGAGTAGAAACATCTGTGATTATTAAATTGTGTTATTTTTGAAGGTGTTCTGGATAACATTTATGAATGTTACAGAACTGTACCAATTCAAAACACCCTCTAGCTGAAAAATTGATTTCCTTGGAGCTACTGCACAGAAACACAAGACCATAGCATATTAAATGTTGACTTTCACGTATTAGACTGTTTTGCAGGGCTTCAGAGGATTCTGATAATAACTGATGGTTCCTTGTAAATGCATTCTGATTTTTAAAAGGAAACATTTTAAATGTGATTTTTCATCTGTAATGTAATCAAAGATTGCTTGTGTCCTCCAAAATACGATACTCAAAAGCATTTCACAGTCAAAACACAAATAATAAAATACTGTGTCCCATGTACCAAACCCCTATCAATTTCACAGTTTTTATATTGATGTACAATTCAGAAAACAGAGACAGTAACCATCATTTCAGTAGCTTCAGAATCCATTTGAAATTCCTATTAATTGGCAAATATTTTACATTCTTTTTATAAAAGTCAAACTTTTTTTCTGAACAGAGATGGAATAAATTATGTGTCTCCATATACTATGATTAGAGGTAAACCAAAGAGTTGAGCTCATTCCTATCTCCTAACCCAGAAGGTACCATGCCAAGACAGAATTAAAATGAGCAGCCCATAGCAGTGCTGCTTTTCTGGATTGAAGCTGGTGGTGAAATTGTTATACTGTGAGATGGCTAAGGATCATGATATTTTTAACTGCTAATCCAGTGGGAAGTTGACCCTCTAAATTTCAGAATTCCAGGTGAAAATAATAGGTTTTTCCATTAAAAATGCAATTTGTAATATGATTGCAATTGACATCACCTCAGTCAAAATACTTTAGATACCTTGATAATTTTAGTTCACCTTCAAAGATTTTCATTTTCCGTCTTTGTCTTTATGTTACATACATGCGTTTTTTAAAAAGCAACACAACCCAGCAATTGCTTTAATTTATAACAGAAATAAATATTTCAAATAATTATATTGCTTCTGTTTTACCCTGAGTGAATTTATGTGCATGTGTGTAAAGACAGCAAAAAGTTTGATCTTTAAAAAATGCTGAGCAGACAAAACCATCATAAAGCCATACTGACAGGCTTAAGGGTTTTTTTTCTAATCCTATAATAAATTATCAAATGTTCTTTTACACTGCTATAGAAACAGTGATATAAAAGATGACTACGTTTCATCAAAAGTAGGGAGACGGTGCTGAACATTGTGTCTGAAGAACACTCAGTAGATTAAGACATATACTTTGTGATGAATGCATTTGGAAAAATAATATTACAATATCTGTGCTTTTCCCATATTGTTTTGAGAGTACCCTGATGTTTTTAAATAGTAATCTCAGCAAGGCAATTCTACTTAGTTTCTGAAAACAGTTTCTGATATCAGAATCCCAGACTTTAATAGCCCAAAAGGAAAGAAGAGCATTGGTGTTGCTACATCCATAGTAATGAAAAAAATCACAGGTAGTCCATTTGGTGAATTTAAAAATATTGTCCTTAAAATATGCCCTTAAAAATAGTCTCAATGTGTGCATGTTCAAAATTATTCTTTAATTAAACTTAGGAAAAGGAGAGGCTTTAATTACCACTTTTGGTTCCAGTTCCATTTGGATTCATCCCAAGACATTATCATATATAGCTGCTGTCCCAGTCGCATTCTCAAAATGGGTCTTTTTATAACAACCTAAACCTAAACATCTGTTCATCAGCTAGTATGGAACAGTGGCCTTGACATGCTTTTGTGGGTTTTGATAAACAAATACATGGCAATCACCTGCGTGCATCATAAAGGCAGGCAGAAGCCTTGCTTTAATTCTTTCACATAAGCATGAAAGTTTTGTGTGTAATGTACAGAGCAAGAAGAATTTAAGCATGCAACAAAGAACATAACTTCCTGTCCTTTTACAGCATTTCCCCCTGTGAAGCAAGATGCCTATTGTGCCTAGATTTATTTTGCCTCACTGAATTTTGATTAATTTTAAGAAGGTAATAAGGCAACATTCTTGGCTAGAAACACAAACACACTTGCTAGGTTGTGTCTCTGTTGACCTGATACAATTCTTTAAATCCTGAAGCAGAAGAGTTTGGCTGTTTGCTTCTGATGTTCCTCAGCATGGATGTTTCTGGTGGATTAAAACTGTATTGGCTCATCCAATTAGGAAATATGCTGACTTTCATTCTATGATTGGGACATCTTTTTCTGTTAGTATGCGAGAACAGGACATATGATGTGTGTAGACGAGTGTAAAGGGTAATAATCACAGCACACAGTGCTGAAATGAATCATGTGAAAAATTCTAAAGCATGACATAAAATGTTGCAAATCATTTTTTATTCATCCTAAACTCCTGATGTGTCCCCTGTGTGCTAACCCCATTCCCTTGGAATTTAATGTAAGATTGCAACCTCTAAGCAATTTAAATCCACTTTTTGAAGCCAGTCAGTTGAGGTCTTTCTCTACCTTTTCTACAAATTTGAAATCTCTTGACAAAATGTGTGCATATTCAAGGCCAGAAATATATTATGCTGTGAGATGAACTAAAATCTTTATCTTAAAACCCTACAGGTTTAAAACGGTATTTTTCCACCTCTGAGAAGGATCATTACTGGGATTTCACTGGGTATATTTCACTCTGAAAATGCATTTTTGATGCACAGAAGTTATTTTAGATCTCATTTAGTGGGATACTTGTGTGTGGTTTTTTCATGACTACTTCTTTACCTTATATAAAAGTAAAACATTTAAAACTTTGATATTCGGGGTCAGGAACTTTTCAAATGTGTTTCAACTCTAATTAAAGTAGCAAGTTCTTTCTCCCTAAAAGGCTAGTGAGAAAACATTATTGCTATGTTTTATAGGTATTTATTACATTTATTAAATATGCTGTCAATTTCCTTCAGAACAGGTACACCCCGAATAAAATTTGTGTCACTAAAATACTCTATATTACTGCCTACCAGAAAAAATATAGTTTGTGTATTTGTGATATCCATATGATAAATTGTGAAATCAGTCATTTGATCAATACTGTTCTATTGTCTATATTTAATACCTATACTCTGCTCAATGTTATTTTCTGAACTGGAGCTCAGAAATGTTTAGTGGTATTTCATGATTTTCTGCTCTGCTTTTTGGATATTTGGCTATGGAAACAATTACATAGTCCATTAAAAAAGAAAAAAATAATCCAAATGGCAAAATAGTGCAGAGTTGCAGATAGTTAGCCTAAATTTTGTTATTGAAGGATTCTGTGGCACTACAACCTGAAGCTGGATAATATTATCCCTAGATTAACTTTAGAAATACAGAATCATTTGAGTTGGAAATGACCCCTGAGATCAGCAAGTCTAACCTTTAACCCAGGACTGCCAAATCCACCACTAAACCACAAGCCTGTGTATCACAGCTGCTACACTTCATATAGCTCCAGGGATGGTGACTCTACCACTTTCCTGGACAGCCTGCTCCAATGCCTGACAACCCTTTTGGTGATTAAATTTTACTTAATTTCCAATGTAAACCTCTTATGGTGGAACTTGAGGCCACTTCTTCTCATCCTATTGCTTGTTAACTGGGAGAAGAGACTGACCCCCACCTGGCTAAACCCTCTTTTCAGGTAGTTGTAGAGAGTGATAAGGTCTCCCTTGAAGCTCCTTTTCTTCAGGCTTAACTCCTCCATCTCCCTCATCAGACTTGTACTCCTGATCCTTCCCAGGCTCTGTTGCCATTCTCTTAATTGTCTCCAGCACCTCAGTGCCTGTTTTGTTGTGAGGGGCCCAAAACTGAATATGCAATTTGAAGTGGGGCCTCACCAGTGACAAATACCTGGGAATGATAATTTCTCTTGGAAAATATCCAAGAGAATATACAGCAGAGTTGGTACTTAATATAAGAACTGCTTAAAATGTGATATCTGATAAAATATCTGTGGGTGGAGATATTAACATTCCTAGTATCAAGTTTTCCATATTAAATATGACATTTTAAAAAAAAAAATCAGTTCTGTGTTACACTGAAATGAAGATGAAGCAGGAAAAAGAGTGAAGTAGAAGAGAGAAAAAATTATTACAAACCACAAAATAGCAGTTACTCAAAATGATTAGAAGACTCCTAAGGGATGTAATGATTCAATGTCTTTTTCTGTTTAAATCAGGAATTATACTTCAGTTTCTCAGTACCACAGGAGTCACCTCAGTACTGTATAACATGTACTCTGCTCCAAGTGTGGGGCAAGAAAAAGAAGGAAGTCTTTTTTCTATTTATGGCTAATACATTTAAATGTAGGGTGTTGAAGAATTCCAAGCAAGGTCTCTACAGGCTTATACTCACTAAAGTATAACTCAGCAGTTTATCTTAGAAATGGCTGACCTGACCTTTACATTGGTGGTCATATGTCTAAAAACTGCACAACAACTTAATGACTCCAATTTAAAGTCTGTAACCAGTGGTGCAAAACGCACAGAAACAAAGAGCTCTGTGGAATGCTATGATAGGACAATACCAGCCTACCGAGAAAGGCTGAAAGTGTAAGAATGGTAAAAGTAAGCTGGAAGCTCTTCCACGAGCCTAATTAGGAGAGAAACAGGGAAGAAAAATTAAAAAATAAAAAATTTAAAAAAAAAAAGGAAGACGTTAAAAAAAAAAAAAAAAGAAAAAGACAGATGGAGTTCAGTTGGCTAATTTTCTACCTGACTGCCTGGATGAAAAACAGAAATGTACTGACCTTGTCCATCTGTACTTCTTAGAAGCTCAAATTGTCAGTCTGCTCCAGTTAACCAAAAAGCCTAGGTTGAATAGTTACTAACTGAACCCTAATCAGTCATAAAATTATTTTTAGTATTACAAAAAGGTCAGAATTGTTCCTTGCAGTATGTTCTGCTATTCGTCCTGAAAACATCACTTTCCAATATCAGACAGCTGAATGACTGTAGCTAAAATACGAGCATAACCTAAATTGTCTCTAAATGCTTATGGTAAATCTTTTTTTTTTTCTTTAATTTCCCCACAAATTTCAAAATAGGTTTGTACCTCATTGACTTCTTTTTCACTTTCCCTCTTCATTTCCTACTTATGGTCAGGGCCACGGTGCAAATACGAACATCTTGAGATCAAAGGTTGTCTTTTAGATTAGAATAATTCAAATAAATGAAGCCCTTAGCTCCTTTTAACTATGACTTTCTAACCTAACTAGAAAAGAGAATTATTGACATTATTAAGCCGTTACAGAGCATCCAAAGGAGGGCCATGAGGATGGGCCTGGAGGGGAACCTGTATGAGGAGCAGCTGAGGTCATTTGGTTTGTTCAGGCTGGAGAAAAGGAGAGTGAGGAGAGAGAGACATCATTGGGGTCTTCAGCATCCTCAAGAGGGGAAGTGGAGTGGCAGGTACTGATCCTCTTCACTCTCATGACCCATGACAGATCCTGAGGAAAGAGCATGAAGCAGAGTCAGGGGAAGCTGAGGCTGAATTTCAGGGAACAGTTCTCCCAGGGGGTGGTCAGGCACTGGAAGAGGTTCCTCGAGAAAGTGGTCACAGAGCCTGCCCACTCTGTTTGAGCTCAACAAGCATTTGGACAACACTCTCAGGCACATGGTGAGATTCCTGTGGTGTCCTTCTCAGGGGTAGGAGTTGGACTCAATGATCCTGATGAGTCCCTTCCAACTCAGCATATTCTATGAGTCTGTGACTATTATATTTGCAGTTTGACAGACTGATTTGATTATAGTACCTGGAAATTAGTATAGTTGGATTGGATGAATGTTGCACCTAATTTTTTACACAAAGTTCTCCGATGCATTTCCATTTCTCTTTTACTAAGCATCATTGCAGGCACCTGGAAATGTCAATTTTTGAGATATTGAGCAAGTTCCCAAAAGCAGTATTTTCTAGAATGGCGAGTTTATCAAGTAGAGATAAAGGATATATATATAAAGACTCCATTTCACATTGGACCCATCCATGTCCAAGTTTGTTTGTCGTTATGTACCTTTTAACATACAATTGCATGAATAAATTTTCCACTCCAAGTGATTTTTTTTTAATGCTGAGGTGAAGTTGACAAGCCCTTTGATAAGTATCTGCAAAGAGGTTTTAATGCCATTTGTCCAGAAATAAAACACCTTTCAAGACCTTACTTTTGCTTCAGTTCATATAAGTGACCCTACTATCAGTCACATGGTCGGTGATCTATAGAACTTGTGCCAAAGAAGTTTTTTTAAGTCTCAGACCAGTGTGGACCTGACAGTGGGAAAAGTCAGGTCTTCCTTATTACTGTTCATTCCCAAGCTTCACAGGAGTGGAATCTCCTGGTATTTACAAAGAGGAAAGGTACTACAAATGTGTTATGGCACCTCTGAGAGGCACCGCTTCATGTCTCCATTTGGTGGAAGTTAAATTATGAGTCATTAATGGTAGACATAAAACCATGATATTATCCTGTAGCAAATATCTGCATCAGCAAAACTCTTAAACTCTGACAGCTTTTGAAAGCCTAGTTTCTATTTTTCTTAAATGAAAAATAGTGGGTTTATTTTAATTTATTTCAGTCAAATTAAAAAAAAAAAAAAAAAAGAAGGAAAAAAATCCAGACCTTTTACCATTAATATCAAGAGACATTCAACCTCAGTGTCACTTACTGCCAGTTAGAGAAAGGAATATTTCTCACAATTCGCCTAGTTTTTGCTACAGTTTGAGTAGTCCTGGCAGTTTTAGTTTCCTTTAAACCTTTCAGTCATTCCAGGAAAGCTAACAGTCAGGATCATGCTCCTCAAATTGCCTCTGTTTTTCTCAGTGCCCTGAATTGCCCATGCTTGCATGCTGTGCCCTAAATTGTTACATGGTGCCTTGGCAAACGAAGTATTAACCATGTACCAGTCACTCTTGCTTTAGAGATTTATTCCTCTGAGGTATTTACATCTCAGATTTATTAAATGGTGGGGAACAGCCTGATTCCAGCTGCTACTGCTCACTTTCACAAGTTGTTTATTTTCTTCTATGCTTTCCTGTTTAGCATTCTTGGACATTTACTAAACTGTCTTGGCCACCCATGAAGTTATTCCTTGTTTTTCCCCTTGAATATAATTGGTCTGACTAACATATTGCCATTTGTTTCTACTTCTCCCAGAGGAAATCTATTTTGGTTGTTTGGTTTTGGGGCTTTCTTTAATTAATGCTTCGCAATTCTGATATGTATCTTTTAACTTCTTTTAACTTCCAGCTGTAACCCTCTCTGTCTTTTTTTATATTCAATTTTGCATGTTATTTTTTAGTGAAATTTCAGCAGTTCTGTGGCATTTCTAAAGAAGCTAATGTACCAAAACAGTAGAAATGTAACCTTCCTCCAAAAGTAAATGACTGCTCCTTTTGTTGATGCTCTATTTGACATTTTTTGGCAATCAAATAGTTAATATTACTGATAAAAATAGGAGATTTGGATGGTCATAACCATGTCATACCTTATCCTATCTTCTTAATGCAGAAGTGATGAGGTCCACAGTGCCTAAACCTAAGAAACAGACTTCTGAGAAATGTAGCATTACATAAAATGTTGTGCTCTCAGCTGAGAAAATGTAACTGCTCTGTGTTGAAAAGCGGGCAACCTACTGTGTATCTGAGACAGGCAGTGCAGTAACAGTAACTTCTATCATGCTTAGTGTGTGATCATGGACTCTCCCAATTTATCATATATTGCAAACCAATATTTGCCTTGTCTCTGAGGCAAGACTTCAAAGAAAAAAAAAATCCAAAGAAATTAGAATATTTTAAAAGACTTAACACTTTTTTCCTTCTTTAATTTTCCCCCTTATTTTCTTTTGGTCAATCTCTACTTGTGGCAAGCATGACTGATCTATTTTAATAAAGGCAGTAGCATTGTGCTTGGTATAGGCAGATGATTTAAACAATGACCGTTTGACAATTCTTAGCTCTAAAATGACCATGGGTCATCATAACTTACTCCAATGTAGAAGGAAGGAAACTCCTAATCAGCATTGCTTTTTAAGGCTCATGATAGTGACCTGTGAGTTCCTTGAGCATCTTTTCCTGTAGACTTGAACTGGCTGATGGCCATTGCTGGAAAACACTTTTGTCTTGGGTTGAGCTGGCAAAACGCCAACTGTCCGAGACAGAGTAAAAAGGGTGCCTTCCCCCCGCAACTAGCCAAGGGAGAAGGAAGAGGGAGAGGGGAAAAAA
>JAWWEV010000004.1:12033527-12092382 GCA_035583235.1 Hafferia zeledoni | reverse complement strand
AGTCACCTGACAATTTTCAGGCCTAGTCCAAACTTTAAAACCCAAATTTGGGCCCCACCTGGCTGAAACCATGACAACTTTGAACTTCACTCGCCAACAAAGATATCTATTTTCCCCTTTCTTATTGTGAAATGTATATTTGAATTATTTGGAGTAGAAATTAACTTGAAATTAAAAACACTATGATATGATAGCTATAAACATTAAAGCAGATTTAGTATGCAAATATTTTTTAAAATAATATTAGAGGATTATTTTGGAGTTAAAAATTCAGAAATACTGCAATAATGCTAACAACAGTGAAATTTTTAGTTCTGCTTACTGAAAAATGAGTCTTGTGCACTTGTATAACGTTTTTGCCAGCTGTCCTTCAGATTCCTAATGGTTATAGAACTTGCAGGCTGATTTCAGTTTGTTAATGAAGAGACAAACTTAATCTTTGAAAGTTCCTACAAGTAAAGCATAGAGATAAGCAAGACCCACATTATTCCTCTGTAGGAAAAGCTGCTCTACTTGGCTTTCTGACTACACCAGTGTACCCTGTTTGATACATATTCAGCTTGAAGTGAAACAAAATTTAAACTACCTCTAGTCCAAACACTAAAAAGGGAATCCAGAGTGCTGACAGGCAGTGAAGAAGATGCTTTGAATAGAGAGAATATAGAGTCATTGAAAAATATTTTGGGGGATGCAAGGTGTTTGTAAAAAACCCAAATTTAATTGGTTCTAATGCTCATTGAATAACTCTAGCCCTTCCTTTTTCTTCCACAGTTGAAAATCATGTTTGCATAAGTCCAGTTATTTGTTTTGGCTATAGCTGACTACCCAAGGGACTTAGTGCGCACATTTCAACAAAAACCATTTGAGACCCCCATTAGATGTTTTGTAAAACCCATCTATTATGTATAAAAACTGAAGAACAGTCAATACTGACAGAAAGACACTGTGAGTAAGTAAAAGTTATTTCTGTCACCCCTCGAAAGATTTCTTAATGACCATGTCTGTTACTGAGCCATGTGTGTTTAGGAGGGTAAACAAATGCAATAGAAACATAGGTGCTATATGTGGGGTTTGGAACTATATTCGAGCCAGTTCTTGGAGATTATAGCTAAATGTGTGCACTGAAGCTTTTTAAAGCATTAAAAATGAATTACAGTTGTACAGATCCCATGCAAGTGAATGTGAATTGGTCATCCAAATTCCCAGATCACCTTTGAAAACATCAAAGACATTCATAATTATAAAAAAAAGTACAATGATATTTACAGAGTATAATTCTGAGTTCTAATAGCACAATGGACTAAACTGAGCAGAATTTGGTTAAGTACAGGCCAAATAAAAAATTAAACAGAATTAATTTTTATTTCATTTAAATATCAGAGGTAAAATAGTTCTGTATTATGTTGATCCTGATATTAGGCCAGGAACCAGGCAAGTAATGTGCTACATATCTACATTTTCATCCTAATTCAAACTACAAGAATCATACACAAAGTGAAGAAAAGAAAAATAATCCAGCCACTCTTTTCAGTAAAACGCTGAGTCATGTTATCTGACTTAATGTAGATTTCCTGCTGAAAGCTCTGGAGTCAGTTTTACAGTAAATTCTAATCACATTCATGTCAAGGATTGAATCTCTTTCACTTCCATTGCATTGCATTAATGAAGGAAAATAAGTGGCTCATGTTTAGTCAGTGAAATGTACAAGATTTCACAGACTAATTTCATCAAAATCTGCATCAGCCTGGTGCCACTTTTCCTTCAGAGTTTTCCTCTAACTACTAAACTTAAATGCAGTAAAGCTCACTTCTTTTTGCCTTTCCCCTTTTATTTCAACTTTCATGTTTCCCTCTCGCAGGGGAGAAGTTCATGAATGAAGGAAAAAATATATTTTCTTTTTTCATATTCAGAAGATCTGGCATCCAGAGTTTTAGTTCATCTGGGACAGTGAAAGAAAACAAAAATTAGAGTTTAAAAAAACCTCAGGTGATATTTTAAGGTAAACAGAAAAGGAGTGTAAAATGGGGAAATATGGCACTGAAATATTAGAACTGAAACTAGAAAATAAAAGAATGATGGAATACAAGACAGAAGACAGAATTGAAATGTGAGAGAAAAAGGGAATATGAAGAAAAGGAAAAATATGGAGGAAGAGGAGACACAGAAGTTTACTGGATCATATTATTTAATCAAACAATAGTTCCAAACATGCTTGAAAGCTTCAGGAGAATTCAGCACTTGTTTCATAAAGTTGCACTCACTGGGTCCGAGCTCCAATGGGAGTATGAGATATTCCAATGACACCAAGGATTTAGACATTCAACTAGGTAATAACAGAGAGAAGGCATTATAATAGTTCTGAACTATTTCTGTCAATCAGCATTTTGGGAGGAACAAGTAAAGGATTTAAAGAAATTATTTCCCACATATAATGCAAAACTATTCTATAAAGTCATCTTTTTTCTGAAAACCTCAGATCAGATTTGAGGCAAATATGCTGTGTCTTATCAAAAGAAAAAAAATTGGTTGAGGGGATTGAAGTAAAATTTAGGTATAATGAGGAAAATGGATTGCATTTTAAAAAGTGTATTGAATGCATTTCTAATAAGAAAAAAGAAACATGGGGAAAAAATCGATGTTTTGTTTTACTGCATATTATATATGAAAGTGGAGAGAACCATCAAAGCATACTATCTTGAAGAACTCATTCAAAATAGACCTATGGACCTTGCATAATTTGATATTTATTTTATTCAGCATTCCTGAAAACTTAGAAAAGTCTTTAAAATTATAAATAGCTGAAGGATGGAGCCATGCACAGGCTAGAGATCAGCACAGATAGAACAGCAGAAATGAGGAAACAGCACAAGTTAATTTTTGGTTGATTGCATGCAAGATTTGGTGCCAAATAGTTACAATAAAATGCTTAATGTTCAAATGCAGTATATAAACTTGAGAAGCTGGGAATGTGAGACAACATTTGCTATGTTCTTTTTTGTATGCAGTAAATTACAATTCTGCAGCCCTAGCAGAGCACATGTAGTCACTTCTAAAAGTGTTTTTAGTACTTTTATATACTCAGTAATGTGCATAATTGCCTCAGTGAAAACAATTGCACATACATTTGCTAATAAAGCAAAGACCAGTTCTACTCCAAGACATATTAAAAAGTGTTGCCAGCCTAATACTTATAATGTTGTCCCATTTAGGGCTCTGTATCTCTGCTCATGAAAATGTGGATTTATTACATGAGATGAAATGCATCAGGAGAGATTTACATTAAATTAGTGTGTTTCATTCAGAGTCCTATTTCATACTTTGCACTTGGTCAGTGCAAGAAGCACAGCAGGACAGCAACATGATTGTGCAGTCTTTCTTCAAATATTCTCTGCTTTGAGCCTACTTTGTACTTGGCTCTGCGCTTACCTGCTGGTGTGGGGCAGGGAAGGAGGAAGTCGGGATTTTGATGCTGGCTGTTCCATGGAAAGTCTTTCTTCCCACTTCCTATCCTTAGGCATTTTGGGGTGGTTTTGCTGTAAAGCAGTGTAGGGCAGAGAGGGAGAATCCTCTAAGATTATCCTGAGTTGTTTTGCAATTATTTTGAAAAGTGTCATCATTCCTCTGAACACTTTTATCAGAAGTGTTGAGTAAAAAAGTAAAATTGAGTAACGTAAACTTTGGTGTCTTTAAAAGTAGATTTTTAGGTTTCTACTTCTGCAACATGGTCTTCTAAATATTGAAAATTCAGACATCTTGAAAACAAGTACAGCTCAGAAACAAAGAATGAAAGTTTGCATAACTGGTTTATTTTTCCCTATTTAGAAACCAACACAAGAGCAAACAAAAGCATCCTGAACCTAACCAACTTTAGTTTCTCTTCTTTTTTCTGTTCTCCCCTCCCATATACAACAAAATGCAAGTGCACATCCATCCAGAAATGTACATAAAATTAGAGACTTTTCTAGCAGCACTCAAATTTTAGCTAAACTGATTCCAGTAACTATTCTAGCTTTTGCTTGAGGAGTTAAGAACACAATACCAAGAACTTGATTCTACAAGTAGCAGCACAATGACCCAGAAGATGCAGGATATTAAGGGCAAAGAGCTTTTAATGGCCTAGAAGGTATAAACTACCAGAAACACAGTGTTTGCAGTGAAAGGAGGAGTTGGTAGAATATTAATGAGTTTTTCCATAAATACAAAAATGTATTTGTACACAGATCAACCAGTTTCTTTAATTTCATACGTGTTAAAAATCTCTTTTAGACATGCATATTCTAATTTTTCTCAGCCTTTCAAGGAAGAAATGCCTAAAAATATTAGCTGGGATGCAAGAGAACAATTTAACCAGAGGGAAATAAATTGAAAGAGGTTGTCTGGAGCATCAGAAAGTAAACCTAACTTGAACTCTGAAGATTTCAAAGCTTTCAACTTTATCTACCCTGGCAACAACATTTGTGATGGCTTTTACAGTTTTGATCTCACTTTGCTTTTTCTGTAATTTTTCCAGGTTGGGGGTAATGGGGAAGGTATTTTGGCTCCCTTGCAATGTGTTCCAAAGTCCCTGTTGTAAATAACTTTTCTTCTATCCAATGTGTAAAACTACATCTGACAAAATTAGTTCCAATTAATTATTTCATAAAACATTGCAGGTATAACACACTGATTGCGCCTTTTGCTCCCACCTGTCAAGCCCCATTACACTGGTGCTTTTAGCCACTTCAGCCAAAAGAACCAAAGGAAACATTATTTGGGGCATAATCAACAAAGCTGTGATGTCTGATATTGAATAAACGGGTCAGTTTTTTGTTGTTTGTTTTTTGGGGTTTTTTTAAAGACTAGACTTAGCTAAGGCTTGAACATGGTATTTAAGAATAAAATACAATAAATACGTAGTACACATAATACATGAAAGTACTGCTTTCATAATATTGTCTTGATCCCCATTGCAGCTAGGATTAAAATTTTACTCCTGACCTGTGACTTTTATTTCTTTTAAGGGCTTGTCTGAGTTGTAAACATAATTTTATTGCAGAACTACTATGTAAATTATAGAAAATGTGTAATATACCAGATACTACGTAATTATTCCTCCATATTCACAAGAAAGCACAATTGAACATATGGCAGACATGGTTAGCTGTACTTTATGCTAATCTCTGCATACTATTTAGCTCAAGTAATTAACAATACATGGTATACTAGACATTGCCTTGCAGCAGAAAATCAGGGAGGAATCCTCTGGATGAAGCACTAAATGCATAAGAGAAGAGGAAAGCCAATATTACAATAATCTGTTATGACTTCCCTTCCTTCCACACAGCTGTCTGTTTGGGTTTTTTAAAACATCTATTCTTTCATTAGTGGCCAAGAAAAAGAAAATTTGGACTGATCTGACATTTTGATCAGTGGAATACTTTCAACTCTTCTAATAATCATACCATTGGAGAATGCTCAGAAAAAAAATAAGTGTTCAAGTAAACATTCCAGTAAGGAAACCACGATCAATTCGAATCGACCTACACATGTAATCAGATGAAATAGCTGAATTTTTTTAAAGGTAAGAATTAGATTCAAATCTTAACTTGTAAATTGTAAATTTATTATAGAAAATCATCAAATTCAAAATATATGAAAATTTCTGCTTACTTAGCTGTCATAGCTAATTAAGTTGTGGGGAGCTGGTTGGCTCAGTTGGTTAGAGCATGGTGCTAATAATGGCAAGGTTGTGGGTTCAGTCCCCATATGGGCTATTCACTTAAGAGCTGGACTTGATGATCCTTGTAAATCTCTTCCAGCTCTGATTCTGTGAAGAAGCAAATATTTGCCAAAAGAATATTCCTTATTTGTTTGGATTTAGATAAAGATCAAATTAATTTTAAAAATCATTCATAGTCTAAACATTCTTTGTATTCTTACCAATATACAAATAACAAATAGTACCCAGCTGTCCTTAAAATGCAGGGTACAATCTGTTGCAAAGAACATAGCAATGGATATTGCATACCTGCTCACCACTTTCAAATGTGTTACAGACAAAAATATATAGTAATAATGGACCAAGATAACAAAGACATATGGAAAAGTAGTTTAACAGTCGAGCAGACCGAAGACAATGTGGCTCATTCCAATGTACACACACTGCTCTTAGCTTGAGCTGCCCCCTAAGTCATGTTCTGCAGTGTGTTTAGGAAAAGAAGCCTTATTTCTGGTAGCCTCCTTCATGTGATGATGGCTTAAATTGTTGACAGCCAGTACAGAACCCACTTTGAATTTGTTTGTGATCTCATCAAGTATTTTTAACTCTTCTCATTAATTTTATTTTCTTAAGGCTCCGAGCTTAACCTCTATCTAGAGGCTGCTGCACCAACACTATTTTTGATGTTGCAAGGATATTCTTTGCCTGAGAGAGCAATCACAGACCTGTCTACATGATAGAATATATGTATGGAGTTGTTTGTTGCTGCTGTCTGATCTTCCACTGTAATGGTAATCTTGAAAAGTCAGTGATCAAGATAACCACACAATTAAAGGAGCAAGTATTGCTTTTACCATTTCTTCCAGCCAACCTCAACCGCCTTGGTCTTGTTTAGGGGATGACTTTTTATCTTATACTAAAACACACACCAGTGTTGGACTCTTTGGCCAATTCACCAGCACTGTTTCCTTTGGAAACCTTATGAAAAATACCAAGCACTCTAGAAAAAAAGCTTTTTACTCCAGCTTGTTTTTTCCTTTGGCTTTGGTTTTTAGTTTTCTATTGGTAGTGCTTACAATTCAGTGA
Source organism: Hafferia zeledoni (assembly GCA_035583235.1). Lineage (NCBI taxonomy): Eukaryota > Metazoa > Chordata > Aves > Passeriformes > Thamnophilidae > Hafferia > Hafferia zeledoni. Next base: position 12,085,598 of record JAWWEV010000004.1, on the reverse strand, counting down.
AGTTAGATTTCTGCCATGGAGTTCTAGAACAGTCTTTCTTCACAACAATGTGATTGGCTGCAGGAAGCCTTCAGCCAGCACAGATTTTGTATGCTTGTTGTATAATAGTGACAACCTCATGGAAACCTCACGTTACCAAGATACATTATTGTTTGGCTTAACAAACAGCTTTTCATTTCTTTTTTGTCTGTGAGCTGAATGTGCTTGCTTCTTCATGTACTTTATGTTGCTACTGTAGAGGGTTATGGCTTAATTAAATGTCTCTTCCTTTATTCTTAAGGGTTTTTTCCAGGCCTTTTTTTTTTTTTTTTTTTTTTTTTTTAAGGCAGTCAACTGTTTGCCTCTGATTCACTTTTATCCCTCTCATTTACAATCTGAGGAAAAAAGAGCACACTGGATACCTCCTAGTGAGTGGCTGACAACTAAAGATGAGCAAAAACTAATACTTTGTTATTATCTAGCCTAGAGAAAAGTTTACAGGGTAACCAGCTATTGACCTTTTCAAGTAAACATATTTAAGAATTCAGTGGTTGTGGGGAGTTTAGACAAGACACAGCATGAACCCTTCAGAAAAATGTCCAAATGCTTGTACTTTAAGTGTATCAGTGCAACAATTTTTCTTTTTTACAGTTTGTCGAACATTTCAGACAAAAGCAATGAAGCTGAGGTTCCATTTTCACATTATATATATTATAAACTAGGTGTATAGTTTGAACATTTCTCAAATGCCACAAGAGCCCACTGTAATCAGTACCCTTCACTCGCTAAACTTGCAGAAATGCTGCTGCAGTGCTATCTGAAACTATACACTAGTGAGAAAATTCACTTCTTTCTTGCACTTTCTTTCTTTTTCTTTCTTTTTTCTTTCGTTCTTTCTTTTGTTCTTTCATTCTTCTTTTTATTTTGTTTCTATTTCTTTCTTTCACTCTTTCACTCTTTTAATTATTTTATATCTATTGTAAAAAGCATTTTCGAAGTTACTGGTTTAAATTAGGTTTTCACTTATTTGACTGTAGCCAGGATTAAAGCAGGGTGTTTTTCTTACAAAATGGGAAAAAAAAAAAAAAAAAGAGTGTGTCAATTGCTGCCTATTTGCCATGGTAAGTTCTTTGGCACGTGCTGGTATAGAGAAAGCAAGGGATTGTTTTCCTACATGAGTAACCAGAACAGATGAGCTTTTCAAGGTTGTTGCTTCCCTTAACTCCTCGGGAAAAAGAAAAAAAAAAAAAAGTTCAAAATTCTGACAAATCTCATAAACTGTAAACACGTTTGCTTTTAATACACTTCTGTCAGTTGTCTTGGAGTTTTTCCATACCTATTTATTCAAGTTGTAAATATACATCTTACTTGAGGATACCTACCTTTTTTTCCTTTCTCACCATAATGTTGCATATTAATTATTCTCTTGACTTCCTGAGGACAGCTGCACACAATGAGATTTTTTATGTCTGATTGCATTATTTTATGTGTTCTGGTACTCTTTATTGTTGCAGGTAGGGGTTTGGTTGTTTGGGCGGTTTTTTAGCTACCTTGTCTATTTTTATGCTATCTACACTGTGGTGCATCATTCCTAGTTAATGTTTGCAAGCTGAAGCACACGTGTCACAAATCCTGACAGTAAATAATTGAGGTATTTAAATAAACGTGTGTTTGTATGGTAGTTTTGTGGTTGTACAAATTTGTCGAGCAAGATCTTATACTGATCTATAATTATAACTGCCACTGACTAGCATGATCTTTACTGAGTCAGATTAATTTACACATTAAGCAGCCATCTGTAGAAATTTTCATAGTACCTTGTTTGCAATGCCAGGGCTCACATGGGAATTTAAAAACTAACTTGGCCCCTAGAGATTATTTTTTAGCACTGTTATTGGATATATTTGCTGTGAACAAATTTTTCTAGACACTGACACCTTGTACCCTTTGTCTCTGCTTTATATCAGCTGTGGCTTTTTAATATTTTGCATATATAATAACATAGCAATTGGTTATTTAAGAACAGTATTTTATACATACATATATGTTTATTTATATTTCTTAATGTCCTTGACTCTATGATAAAAATCTTTGCAATACTTCTGAACCAGAACAGATTTGCCATCTGTAGTCATAAAAGATAAAAACACAGCATATTTTGGCTACAGTAAGAAACATATTGCAAGTGTGTTGATGCTAATTCTCTAGAAAAAGGATAATAACTGCAATGTACTGTGTAAGAGTCTTCTTATGTATACATGTTTTGTAAGCACAACTTTTGTGCTATAAAGGGGTTATAACAAAGCCCATTTTGCTTAATACAAAAATAAATTGTAATAAGTATAAATACAGTTTGTAAACCCAGTTTTCAAATATGAACACTGTATTCTTCAGTTATATTCAATGAAATGCGTGAATAAAAGAGCTGCTGGAGTTGGAAAATCATAGAATCATAGAATATGCTGAGTTGGAAGGGACTCATCAGGATCACGGAGTCCAACTCCTGTCCCTGAGCAGGACACCCCAAGAATCACACCATGTGCCTGAGAGTGTTGTCCAAATGCTTCTTGAACTCAGACAGGTTTGGAGTTATGACCACTTCCCTAGGGAGCTTGTTCCAGTGCTTAACCACCCTCTGGGTGAAAAACTTTTTTTGATATCCAATATAAACCACCCCTGGCCCAGCTTCATGCCATTCCCTCAAGTCCTCTCTCTAGTCACCAGAGAGAAGAGATCAGTACCCCACTGCCCCTCCTGCTGATGTTGTAGATTGCAATGAGGTCTCGTCTCAGTCTTCTGTTCTGCAGGTTGAACAAACCAAATTACCTCAGCCATTCCTCGTAAGGCTTCCTCTCCAGTCCTTTCACCATCCTTGTGTCCTCCTTTAGATGTTCTCTAATAGCTTAATGTCTTTTTCATATTGTTGTGCCCCAAACTGCTCCCAGTACTCAAGGTGAGGCCATCCCAGTGCAGAGCAGAGTGGGACAATCACCCTCCCTCAACCAGCTGGTGATAATTTGCCTGATGCCCCCCAGGACACGGTTGGCCCTCCTGGCTGCCAGGGCACTGCTGAATCATACTCAACTTGCCATCGACCAGGACCCTCAGGTCCCTTTCCACAGCACTGCTCTCCAGGCTCTAATTCCCTAGTCTGCACACACAACCAAGATTGCCCCATCCCAGGTACAGAACCCAGGGCTCGTCCTTGTCAAACTTGATATGTCTGGTGATTGTCTATCTCTCTAGTTTGCCAAGGCCTTTCTGCCCTTGAGGGAGTCAACAGCGTCTCTCAGCGTAGTGTCATCGACAAACTTAGTATTCCTTTGAGTCCTGCATCCAAGCCATTGTGAAGATATTGAAGAGCACAGGGCCCAGAATGGAGCCCTGTGAAACCCCATTAGTGACCAGACACCAGCCTGATGTTACCCCATTCACTATAACCCTTTTTACCCAACCCCTGAGGCACCTGATCACCCATTGTGTAACAAGGTTATTCAGCTGAATGCTGGACATTTTGTCCAGAAGGATCCTGTGAGAGAAAGTATCAAAAGCTTTGTTGAAGTCCTAAAAGATTACATCTACTGACTTTCTTATATCAACTAGATGGGTTACCCTCTCATAGAGGGAAATCAGGTTCAACAAACTTTCCCACTCGAAGACATTCTGTGTCTGACCAGTGACTGCACTGTCTTTCAGGTGGTTTTCAATACTTCCCAGAATAATATTTTCCATGATTTTACCAGGCACTGAACTGAAACTGAGAGTAGTTTTGAAAACTGGGACAATGTTTCCCAGCTTCCAGTCATCTGGGACCTCTCCAGATACCCAAGACCACTCGAAAATCATTGGAGGTTATAGTCCCCATTTCTATCATAAATATGTTCTGTAATGGTGAGCAAGTCAATTCATTGCTCTGCTGTGCTTTTCCTTTCTTACTTTTGTCTGTTTTAAGTGTCTGGACCACCAGTGTTTTCAGATAGCAAAGAGTCTTCTAGTTCTGCTAAAGCATCTAGCTCCACGGGGCTTCAATCCACATGGGGGCTCTGAGCATTACTGTAATACTAGCAAAAATAACTGTAATGAAACAGCAAAAGCACAATCACCTGCCAAATTCAGTCACAAAAATGGGCTCTCTAATATGTAGAGGGTATTCTACTATGCAATAAAATATTCATGTTAGTGAGGCCAAGAAAGTAATGGATATTCATGGAATGGATCCAATAATAATAGATTAAGTCACTTTTCTTCTTAGAACAGGACTTTAAAACAGAAATAGAATAATTTAGGTTAAATCTACAACATTTAAGAGGTTCTACTTATGGCAAAACTGAATCCAGTATGCCCACTTTCTGATTCAAGATCATATGAAAAATGGTAGCAGGAGTCCATCCGAGCTAATTAAATCTGATTAACAAATAAACTGGAAGAAATCAAGGTAATTTGTACACACATGCACACACAGGAGAGCTTAATGTCAGTGGATAATTGGCTAGCTCTTGCTAGTGTTTCCAAAAAATAATCAGCTAATCACAAACTCAAGGATAGTAACAGAGATCCCAGTTACTACAGTAGGAGGATCAGACCAAATCAACCAGCAGTTTTTTCTCAGCCATGGCTGGTCTGATGCAGATTCTTAGGAAATGCATCTAAGAACAGGACAAATGGACCACCTCACCAGTAGAGCTTTCTAGGTCATAATGCATTGGGTTGGTCTTTCTGAGCCTCCCACTTAACATGTTTAACAGCAACTAGTATGGATTTCCTTTAAAAGAATTTACCTCTTTTTCTGAATTAATTTTATTTTTGCTATCTACAGCAACTTTTCCTAGGGAGGTCCAAAATTGCAAGCTGTATGAAAAAGTACTTTGTTTCTTTTGTTTGTTTAAAATATATCGCATGATTATTTAATTAAAATCATTCTTATTTAATCAGAAATATTGAAGAATATTATTTCCTACTCATTTTTCCCATCTATGGTCATGTGGGCATCTTGGTCCTGTTTTACAGAAAAATTTTAAAACTTTTCTAATTTTCTCCCCCTACAGACACTAACATAGCCCTTCAATAATTTTTTTTTTTTTTTTTAACAAACAATCTTCCATTCCCCACATGTTCTTTAAGCACGCAGTATGGCCTGAACAGCACACAGTATTTGAGAGAAGTAAGAGCTGTAAAATGGCATGACCATCTTTTCTGTTTTGTATACTTCAATAATTCCTAACATCCCAATAATTCTTAACATTATGTTTTCCTTTTGAGTGCTCATGAGCACAGCTATGAAATTTTTGAAGGACCATCCACAACATTGTCCACTTCAGAATCTTTTATTCCTATATGAATTGAATGCTTCCCTGGCAGTCATTTTTCAGTACATTTTCTGAATGACATTATCAAGAAAACATTTTTTACATCACTATTCATCCACCTTCCCAGATCATGTAAAAAGTTATTGAATAACTCATGTTCCAGTACCAATCCTCAGAGGATCCACTTAGAAAACTATTATTAAAAGCACTCCTACAACTTGCTTCTCCCATATAAACCAGTATATGAAAACACTTCTCTCTGTTCCATAGCATCTTATTTTCTCTGGTAAGTTCTTGTGAGAGAACTAGTCTGAAGAGAAAAAGCAGGCCATTCCTTTTCTTACTTGTTCTCAGTTAATTCTTCTTGGTCGCATAAATCTCTATTGGTCTTCCTAGATCTCTGTTATTTGCTTTGGCCCAAAAAACCAGATATAGCTGACAAATCTGTAGTTGTACAAGTCACACCTGGAACCTAGATACTGACACCAGCATTGATTTAAGCAGCAGGTTAGGCAACACATTTTATTGAGCAGCTATTTCATATTTGTAGCCCTTTAAATCTCACAAAGAACATCTGGAAATGTGCTACTATTTGCTTTATGGTTTGTTCTTTAAATTCTTCTCCTGGTCCTTCCCTCTGAGGCTTGATCTCTCCTTACCATTCTTTATTGTCCCTTTTCCTTGGGCACCATTTTTAAATCAGTCATGTAAAAAAAGTCTGATCAGCATTCTATAAAATTTTATTTGTATTAATATTAATCTTGTCAATATTTAGCTTGTGTTACTTATTATTTTCATCATCTGGTAATGATTTTCATTTTTTATTTCAAGGAAATTCTACTATGAAAATTCATTTACTCTACAGTTTTACCAGGTTAATTTTATTGAGTTTTATTTCAATCTTATCTTTTTCTTTTTAGTGATGTATACTTTACTCTCAGCCCCTTGATGCTGAAAACTATGAAATAAAGTTGGTGAACAGAAGAGGCCCCTTGCAATATAACTGGTGAGAATTATGTCCTGTTAACATCATGAAACCCTCAGAATTCTGCTTGATAATTATAAATTGATACTAGAGAAACATTTTATCAGAGAGTGTGATGATGGCTAATAGCACTGTTATCTTTGTTTTACATATTTTGGGCACAACAGACTTTCTGCCTCCCATACAATTCTCACCATACCTTAGCATTGTGGTTGTAACCAAACAACATTTTTTCTTTGCTTGTACTAATTCTACTCACAAATTTCGACAGAATCTTTAGGAAAATCTCCCTGTAAGATTGAACAGGACATTTGTGAGAATTTTCTTCTCATCAAGAATCACACCAAGACTTATAGTGGGTGCTCTAGGACCACATAAAAATGTTTGTAGTATTCAATTTATTCCTAAGACATTTGACCATATTGCTTTAACATTATATGAAACTATGACTGTGCATGTTTAATATGATACTAACTTAGACTGGTCTACACAAAGAAATTAAGCTATAAGGCAAGAACTAAAATAGCCATTTTGAATTGAGAACATAGGAAACCAACACAGTCATCTGACAAGACTGATTTCCTCCACAGTAAGTGTGGTATCTGAGTATATGTAATTCTAAATAATTTGGGAAGGTTAAACACTCTTGCTATATGTGCTCAAATAAGTTTCACTCACAAAGCCGTACTTACTGTCATTACAAGACTGACAATTACCATCACATTTAGAACCCAGTTTTCAAAAATTCTACACTAATTTCTGATACAGGAATAAAACCACTACAGGGCACTTCTACTGTTCAATAGCTCTATTCTGCACTGCTGGTCTGCTATCATCTCTATGATGACTTCAAAATATTCATATACATGCTCAAATCATGTATTTCTACACTTGAACAAGTCAGTGTTAACAAAAATGTGCACAGCAACATGAAAACCTTAACAGTTGCCTGGAGAGTTAAGGAACACATTGCAAATATACGTTACCCTTTGCTTAGGCTACTTTCCTAAAATATAACTTGTCATACAGGATTCAGAGGAGCCATAATTTGCAAGACCTTCTCTTAGCATATGGAATAACACCTACACAGTTCCCAGTCCAAAGCTGTCAATGATTTAGTCTCAGATTTCTCAGAAGAAATAGATTGTGGCAGAATCAAGCAATTGACCCGGGAACGAAGCAGGATTTAAGCTCAGCTGAAATTGCAGCCCCCAAGGTCTGTACTCCAACTCACCTTATCTAAGAAATACCTAAAATTTGCTGTATGCTTTCTTAGGGCATTGCATCAAAGCATGCCTTTTGGATCTAACTGCTGTGCATCAGGAATGACTGTCAGTTTGCTGCCCACACTGCAAAAGCAGGATAGACTTGCATCTCTGCAGAGGCAGACCTGCAGACACCACAAGGGCTTGCAAGACAAATGTATTGTATTAGAGACTTCAAGTGCTGTTTAGACATTCTGCTGAGGTTTCTGCACTTTGCTATTTTGGACATACATACCCAACATCTTTGTTTTGCTGAGTTTCCTTTTTCTTCAATCTGATTTAAAGCCAGTCGCTGCTCACTGAAATCCTGGAAAACTCAAAATCAAGTTTGCATAAGTATGACCCAAAAAAATTACTTAAATAATGAATAGCAGAGTATTTAGTATTGCCTACATTAAGTATGGCAAAGGACAAAGAAATGTTGTAGATACAGGTGAGTTATCCTCTATCTGGTGGAAAATTAGCAAGATTTGAAAGGTCACTTCTGTGCTCGTTTGTCTGGCAATTATCTTTCATGTGATAATATTTGAAACCATGATTCTAGGATTATTAACCACCTCGTGTGCCAGTAGCTACTACTTTTACTGGAAAGTTAAGATATAGGGAATATTTGAAGAGTAAAAGAAGAAAAGGTGGTCCTAATCTAGGTCAATTGGGAAGGCAAACTGAAATTTAAAAATCTATACAATCTGTAAACCAGATGGCTCAGAGGGGGATTTAATTGTAATACATGAAATCTAATATGCTGCAGACACAGTCAATCCAGGTTACTATTTTTCCTCTAAAACAAATATTTCAGTAAGAGGACATACTGTAAATTGAAATTATAGAAGAACTCTAAGACACAGGGAAGCAATTAAGCAATTTTTTCCTTAAATAAAAAGTATTCTGCAAGAAAAATGCTAAAAAAAAAAAAAAAAAACCAACCCAATACAGCAGCCTTCTAGAAACAGTGAAATGTTATTATACAGGAAAGCTGGAACAGAAAAATATGCCTTAATTTGTCAACTGTTTTGCATTAAATCCAAGTTTTTTAGACTATTATATTTTTTCATACTGTGCATATATGTAAACAGGGAAGTTCAATTGTGTGACAGTTTGCATACCCTATAAAGAATTGCAATAAAAAGAGAAAATATAAAAGATTGTGTGAGGGAGATGATTTTTTTCATTTTCTGAGATAAAATTTATTTGAGGAAACTGCGAGTATGGCTACATGGAAATGTGAAGACAGCCACAACCTTACTCAGACTGTGCTCTAAGGTAGGTGGTAACGTGCCAGATTTGGTCCAGCACTGTATAACCATCCAGTGTGCTTTAGGTAATCAGCTCTGCTGCAAGGTCTGTCTGTATCCAGCTTTGTAGACATGCTCTAACTGAGGAAAAAAAAAAAATCACAGTTTGCATATACTCTGTGAAAAATTCCTAGAGCTTGGCAGCTAAACTCTCCAAGGATTCTTCAGCATTAAACAAGTGTTACTCTTGGGCTGAGCAGGATTCACTACAATTTTCTCTGCATCTATAGTAGCAAAATACTCCTACGGGGAGCCTGCAGTCTGTTGCCTGGTGCTGGGGAAAGAATAGATACGTGTTTGTCACGTGAAAAGGAGGGGCAGAAAAGATTTCTTGTCCCACCTGTATTAATACAAAGTTATTATCTGTAAGCACCCTCAGAAAATTGAAGTCATATAAACCCAATACTGCCTGCCTAACACGGGGCAGAACACAGATTGGACGAGTCATCAACACCCTTGTGAGGGCCACACTTTAGCCAGGGAGAACTTATTAGCTATAAGCATCTACAGAAAATCGAAGTCTTATGAACCTAACACTGCCTGTCAAACAATGAACAGCACACAGGTGAGAAGAGACTTCGACACTCTGCTGTGAGGACCACACTTAACAGCAAGAAAAGACGATGTCCCAAACATGATGTCCTTGCTGCTCTCCTGTCCATTGAAAAGGGAGTTAACCAAAATTCGGGAGTGTGGCACAAACCATGAGAAATTGTTGGAAACTGCTAGCTACTACCTCGACTGTGAGGAACTATACAGCTATATAAAAATCTACAAATATATAAAATATTAAAATCTACAAATATAAAAGTCCTGAGGCATCATGTCCACAGCCCCCCAGGCTGCTGTCTGCAGGCGCTGTGGCTGTTCTGTGAATTGACAGGTTTGACTCTAAAAGCACTGCACATCGACCCTGCCTCCAGAGGGAACTGAGCAAGTTTGAGCAGTGTTGTTTATGGGAGGTGCAGCTTTTCAGCACTTTTTTATGTGTCCGGTGCACCCTGCCGTTGAAATGTGCACCCAGGGTCATATCTGCTCTTGAGCTGCCCTGTAAGTCCTTCAACCAGTCCTAAGCAGTGACCTTGGCTGCACACAGAGCACCTAACAGTGGTACCAACACCACAGACACCACAGATTTTCACCCACCTACAGCCAGCATTGTAGTGAAGAAGCACAGCCACTGCTGCAGCATTTACTCTGCTTTCCACTTACATTGTATAAAGAAACATAAATAGAAACTAAATGTCTCATTTTCAAGTATTCATCTCTATTAATGCAATTTCTAAGCATCACAGTCATTACTCAGAAAAGGAAAAAAAAAGAGACCAAACGTTAAAGACTGTAAATCCTTTGCAGCATCATCCACCTGCTACTGTTCGTGAAGATGAGGCTCCATTGAAATAATAAAGTTATTTAAAGAAGATGAGATCAGACAGTTGTCTCTTCTTCAAAACTCTATGGAAAGGAAATGTTTTTCCAACTATTTAATTGATGGCAATTTATTCTTAACGTTTGCTAAGTTGAAATTTACCAGAAGTTTCTATTTAATTATTTGTCCTAAATGTCTCATGAACTGTTGCCTGAGGAACTACATGCATGGGAAGGCATTCAAGAAGCACCTGGAAGAAAAGAGCAAAGACCTCATGTAAGTCATGCAGAGTGGATTGAGAAACACTATTTTCAAGTCCATTTGTAGACACCAGCAAAAATATAAAACTCCTTTTCATGAAATTATCTACAATAATAATAGTGGTAATTCCTAAAGAGCCACAAACAAAAATGTGTACAGATGAGATATAAAGGGATTCAAATTAATCCTGTCAGACCTTTAGTGAAACTGCATCTTTTCCCCTTCCTATTGAATTTTTAGCTATGATAAATTGTCAAACCAGCACTGTTTACCATTAGTAGAAAGGGAATTTGAGGGTTTGAGTCCATATACATAGATGTTTAATTTTTTCCTTAGGTGACTACCTCACTGTCTATCAGTGGAATGAATCTATGGGTACAGATCTTCTACTTTTGCAAACACAGCTGTGATCTGCCACATGGACATGCACAGCAGTCCAAATAGCTGCCCTAGATTCCTGTACCTGTGTTTCCTATTAGATGAAAAACATAAGATTAAGGAACTTATGTGCCATGGAAGCCATATAAATCTGGGCCAATGTCTCATCATTGCTACATATATAGAAGGCTTTCTCAGGAAATACATTCTACCTATCCATTTTATTGAGCTATATTGATCACTGATGTGTACTGTTTTATTCCCTAAATTAATATGTAGCAATCACAATATGTAGCAATCACAAAGGCAGGATGGTAAATCACATTAATGTAGCACAGCTCAAGTCTCCAAATTCCAGCATATTCCTTAAAAATCTTGACAGTATGTTCTGCAATGCTGGTGAAGCCAGTAAGTCAGTGCTGCTTACAGCAATCAATGCACACGCATCTTTTCCTGCAAGGTTGCTCAAAGTAATTAGCAACAGCAATACAGGCAACTAGAAAGCAAAAATGAAAAACAGTGGGTATCAGCTACAAACCAGTCAAACATATGGACAGCAGGGTAGAGAAAATTCTTGGCTAGAAGACATTTTCTTCATGGGGAATTTTAGTTGCTCTTAAATCTGTTGGGAAACAGATATTTCCAAGCATGCTGTGTCAAAGGGAGAATTTCATCATTTTGAAAAAAAAAGGCGAAACTGCCCTAGATCTAATTCTTACTATGAGGATGGAGTTGCCTGAGGATATGAAAATAAAGGAATATGCTGAAGTCAAGTTCCATAAACTTTTTAAATCTAGTATGGCAAATGATGGACCCATTGCAGACTACAAAGACAAATGAGCATATTTATATTAAGACATCTAACCTAAGTTCTGTCATTTCAAAGTCAATATCAGTGTAGTCATTGACTCCAGGTGGTCCAGAATTTCATTTCTGATTAATAAAATGCATGGAAGATGACTGAGGAAGGATATTAAATCTTCCTCTTTTCTACAGCTCCTAATCAAAGAATCAGCTAATGTGACTTCAAAAGAAAAACTTGAAGTTTGGTAAAGCATACAGAATTCTACTGAAATTAGAAAGTAACCAGATTAGGGTTACTTTGTAACCTACAGAGCACACTCTATCATCGTAGGATAAAAGTTGTAAAAGAAAAGAATAAAAAAGAAATATTTAGGGGCTGTGAGAACAAAAAAGATTTAAAGTGTTCTTAAAATTCCTAATAAGAAAGAAAGTCCTTTCAATAGAAAAAGAAGATTACATTAATAACAATTCAGAATTATAACACCTTTAACAATAATAGAAATGAGAAAGAATGGAAGACAGTAAAGATAAATGTGAATAACTAACAAAAATGGCTTTGTATTAATTGACTTTTATAAAACAGCACATAAGAGCACGTTGAACAGATTTGAACGCAGCTGAGTCAGCCCTCCTTAATTTTATTGTCCTCTGATATTAAGAGATTCTACAAACATGTTTTGTACCATTGACAAATATTTGCTGAAAAGCTACTGGAAGAAAGGAGGAAGTTTGTCTACAAGAAAATTGCAGGAAGCCCAGCAATTACCTTCTGCTTAGATTAATCACTGAAGTTTTTGTCCTGGAAATCGTGGCTCAGTTTAGGTATCCAGAGGCATATATATGTCTTTCTAAGAGCCAAGACTACAAAGAAAACCACAAGCAAACAAACAAACAAACAAAAAAAACAAAAAAAAAAAAACACCACCCTACACTGCACTAACAAAACAGCAAAAAAACTAAACCAAACTAAGTAATAAAAAACCCTAACCAAAGTAATAAACCTCTTCTCCAGGCACAAATATTTAGGAGAATGACTATAAGCAATGAAACTTGCCAGAGTACTTCATGTAAGTTAGAATCTCTAGGTACCTCAATGTGTTAAGTTTAGGCTCAAACGGAGGATCAGAAGGATGTGACTGAAAAAGAGCAAAATCAGGAAGGTAGCCAGTTCTCTGAAACTGAATCCTGCTGGAGTTTCCTTTAAATACAGTTCAATAAGAAACCTCATTTCCAGCATTTACACAACGATGATGCTGAAAGCTTCTTTCTCTGTCTTTATGACTGTAAAAAAATTTAGTCCCAGCTTTTTACAACAGAAACTGCTGCTTGCCTTTTTTGATAACAGCCTCTATTTTCTTATCACTTTTGGCATTAACAGTCAGGAATCTGTTAATCTGGAGACCATGATTTAGGTTAATTAACATTAACAATATAGCACTACTGCTTTACTGGTTGACTTATTGACAAGGGGAATTTAATGACTCTTTACCTGGCTTTGTTATCCATCTGTTACCTCGGTTCAAATGTAATGAAAAGTGCATGAGATGTTCTTCCTCTCTTACAGATGAGGAGGTTCCTCAGTTCAGCATGGTCAGATGCAACTATCACAGGAGCAACATTGAACTGAAGTGGCATCAGCTCCCAGCCTTTAGGAAAGCCACCACAGGAACCAAAGGGGACACACTTTCTATACCCAGCTCATCCTTCTCCCCAAAGCCACAACAGGACTATACCTGCTTAACATGGGAAGAGACACGTATCAATGCATTTATTAGTATATCACCTACTCTCTTTCTCTTGTATTACTCCACTTCAGTCTCTTCCAGCAGCACCACTAACGAAGCTCTTTCATTTGGGAGCCCATGCTAAAAGTTCACTGCAGACTGAGCAAAATGAAACACTCTTTCAACTGGAATTTTAAGTCTGCAAACACAGCAAGCAATTCGAACAAATTCATAGTACTCTTCAAACCAAGTTCATACAATCCAAATTATAGTTACATGTAGCCAGGAAAGTCATACCCTACCTATAGTAACATGGGCTGATCTCACAAAACAGTTACAGAAACACATATGCTCAGTGTGTTTGTTATTATGATGATGTACAGAAGGATTGCTGATAAATAACACTGGGACTCAAGAAAACTTCTCCAGAAATAACCTACAATATGACAAAATTAAGGCTACAGAATCATTGTGATGTTAAATATGAGAGACCTTTCCGATTTACTTACAGCATTCAGTATAACAGATTTATTAGCAGTTTAACTTTATGGTAAATGATGCATAAATGATGGCAAAGGTGTACAAGAGAACTGTATAAATACTCTTGCACAGTGAATAAATTGGTTGAGTGCCAGCTTTTCTAAGGGTGAATGGTTCCACTGACTTGTTTAGGGCATATCATACAATGATGGATGTAAAATTACAGCATTTTAGAATGGCAACAGTTCAAAGGAAGATTCCAAATTTATGAGGGACAACACTCTTATTCTAATAAACCAAACACGTAGCTTCGGCCTCTCCCTCCAGGAGAATAATTTTTCTGTTCCATGGCAGGAGAGGTAGAACTAAGCACCTTGTATGTACAAGAGCTCAATTTCAGTGTATAAAACTGAAGTTCAGCTGAAGACTTATTTTTCTGTTTCATTTTCATAGTTATATCCATGCATTTTTAAGACTATCCTGTCCACATTTAATAATGCCCTTTTGAAATGAGACCAGCATTCCAGTAAGTTTTCTGCAAAATTCACATCTTTTTTTTTGCACCATAGTCCATTGCCATTTCCACAGGGCTTTTATGATATACATAAGGAAAGTGTCAATTCAAATTCAAAGACAGAGAATACCTTTTCTGATGAAGCATCCTGTATATCATGTACTAGCTGGAGGTGTTCTCTGCTGCCTGACAGGGAACAGTGACATGACAAGCAGGAAAAGAAAGAGCTTTTAACCAGTTTAATGTGCAGAGAGTTGGCACTCACTGAAAAGTCATTTGCCTGTTTGCTATTTTTTTTAAAGTATGTCTCTTTCCTTTGACTTGTCATTACTCCTGTAATACACAATTTTGTTTTCTCTTTGTAATTTTCTGCTGCAGTGATTCCAAAGGTTCAAAATAATCTCTTTCTATCTTGCTAGAAACAAGATAAGGAAATATGTATCTGAATAGTTTGCTTATTTCAAAACCTAAATGAGGTCTCACTTAGTATATCTTTCTAAACATTTCTTACTGATGCTGCAGAGGCTTGCAGGAGTATTACAGTGCTTGTGCTCTATACTTTTCATATATCCTGGAAGTGATTTGGGCCAAAGGCACTTTTCATAAAAGAAAATGGTCAAGATTTGTTTAAATGATAATCTGTTAAGCACTGTTCGGGGGCGGGGTGGGGGGGCGGCGGGCAGGGGAATAACTAAAAAAAAGTCAGAATGTTACTGCCTTTTTCTTCTGGGAGAGAATATTAACCTATTAAATGCAAAGCAACACAGAATTCTACTTGAAGAAAAATAGCATATTTTGAACTGTTTTCATGCACATTAAAAGACATTAAAGATAAAATTTAAGAATCTGTGAATTTCTACTGTTCTTACATGCAGTTTATTTTTCAAGTTAAGCTTTCAAATATTGTAAGTTCACATTCAGTGCCTTGATCAAAAATGATAAATGAACTACTGAATTAGAAGAAGATGCTGCTATTATTTTAACCAGTAAACTAACTCAAGGTTAATCTGGGTGTTATTTAGCCTATTGAAAGTGTTTTGAGTGAACATATGGTTTCTATTGTGAAATCAAGGCACAGTTTTAACTATGAATATAGATAATTACCCTTTGGACTTTAAACATTTATATGTGTCACATTATGTTGGAGCATTTTTCATGGTCAATAGGTTGAAAGGTTATAGAGTCGAAAATATAAATTGAGTGTATTTGAGTAAAATTATCCATTGTAATGATAGTACAATTCACTACTGCTCTCTCTTGGAAAGAGGTAGCAATAACACTCAGTAAGCATGAGCAATGTAACAGGCTATTTATTTAAATGCAGATTGTTATGGTAAAAGATTTTAATATGAGAATTACAGGAATTCAACCATAGTACATATGGCTAGAAAATCCCTGGTTACTGGAGCTTAATTTGATATATACATAGAGTATATTTGGGAGCCTAATTATAATGCTAACAATAAAACCTTTAAATAAACTATGTGTGTATGTATGTGTGTGTATGTGCATGTGCCTCAGAGCCAGGAGTTTTGCTATATCCCCACCAATACATTCTGCTCCTGATTTAGTTTGAAAGTGTGTTTAGTTTTACTCCCTGAGTGTAGCCCTTGGCAACATCCCCTTCCAAGTAGCCAGACATTATGTCTGCACTGAGGATGGCTGAAGGACCCAGCGAGTGTATGCAAGCAGTACCCATGTCCAGACTGTGCAGTGGCAGACTCGCAGCAACCCCACCACCTCGTGTCTGCCAGGACAGTCCCATAGGGACACCAACCCCTCAGGGTCTCTTAAACCTCTTGATAACACCGCTTTTAGTCAGGGAAAGTTAAAGTGCTTCTGGCCCCTGGCCTAGGGAGGCTCACTTTCACCCTGCCTTAAAAACTGGAGGCATTGTGGGTGAGGTGAGCAGCCGCTCTCTTTTGTCCTCATGGATCACAGAGATGTTGAGCACTAGGATGACGTTTCCTAGCAAGCCAGCTCCTGGACACAAGCTTGATTCTTCAGGACTAGTATGCATTTATCTCAACACCAGTGCACTCAAGCATGGACTTATCTTTCTGTTAACTGCAGAATGCCTGTGATAACTCTGTTGCACTTCCAGCCACAGAAAACATAGAAAATGCATAACTTAAACCAGATTTAATCAAAATTAGTTAATGATTTATTAATAATTTTTGGAGTGTTTAGTGTACATTAGCAAACACAGAGTAAGGCATTAGACAAAAAACTATTGGTACAAGGACTTTAAAAAAACCCCCACAAATAAAATGTTTATTCCTGTGATTTCTCTTCAATATATAATTTTATTTTATTATATTTCAGATATATACTTCTATTCATTGTATTAGATTTTGCAAGAAAAAACAGTCTTTCTCCATGAACACTAAAGAACAATGAAATTTCCCTTTTCCTTAACCACATATGCTTTCTGGAGCCATTTATGGAGCCATTTTAATTATGACATAGTTCTATTCCTCCTATTTCCCATTTCCAGATACACATACAAAAAAAGCCCTTTTTAGTCACTTCTGTAAGTATGCATATTCCAAATATCCTTTGCTTACTCTTTACACCATCAAACTGCATCCAAAACTGCTTCACTTATCTATTGTTTTCCACGGCAACCTGTTTTTTAGCACTTTCCAACATTGTTTGCTAACTTCTAAAGAATTACTTCTTTCCATTCTTCCCTTCAGGCGTAGGTGGTCATTCCCTGTCACTGTCAGTCTGGGAACCACAAGGTGTGATTATTGTTACTATCTAGTAACTGTTGCTCAGTAATGGTAATAAGTGAAAATTCACTGCTCTGTGAAAAATCCTTAATACTCCCATTTTGGGTTGTTATATTGAAGCAGGATAAAACATTGAAATTTTTGTCATAGATTTTTAAAATTTGGGAATTTTTCCTCATTGGAAGAGATAGGTCTTCAGTATTTTCAAATAGATATATATATATATATGTATTTGTTTCAAGTCAGCTCAGTCTTGAACTTTGTGGCCTTAGAGTAGGGGTTTTTGGTGTCTAACAGACAGTATATATGGACTTCAACTTGAAATATGCCCAGGCTGCTGAGTGGCAAATGGATTATGCTATTTAAAAGATGAATTCCCATGAATTCATGTGCAGGTTATGAAATGCAGTTTCTGAAATGTTTTGGATCAGTTCAGGTAGCAAGCATTTTTATTTTGGATGAACTGGGATTTAACATGGCATTTTCTTCCAGTTTTCCTGACAGCAAAATTGAATGTCATTGTCCTAGTTGAACTGTGTCAGTGTCACAGAACTGCCATTTGCTGTTAAAAATGCTAAGGTGAAAAATTATTGAGCAGCTGTCCCAACTATTGCCATTACTGCCCTTTGCTGTTTGTGCTACAGTAATATAAAGAGGCACAAGCTAAGAGCAACGCTCTATTTTGTGAGACATTGCAAAAATATATAACAGGAGACCTTTCCCAAGAGAGTTTAGAGTATCTGTAGAGAAGGTAAGATTGAGAAGAGGGAGAAGAAGAAATTGAAGGCTGAAGCAGACCAGTAGCAGTATAAGAAATAGGAAACTTTTACTGTATTTTGCTTTATTCTTAAACTTCCATTTGTTATTCCCTCAAAATCATCCTTTTTGCTAGTTTTTGAAAATGCATTTTGTTTATTATCTTTCTGTGTGTCACTTTGCCTTTTTCTGTGTCGCTTCTTTCCTTTTTTAAATTTTCCCCCCTCCCTTATCAATTACTTCATCTGAAAGCCATTTTCCTAAAACACTCAGTTGAATCATCACATTTAATCTATTCTCTTTAGGATTATACATCAACTTTTTGATGAATATATATAACTTCTCTCTAAGGAAATCTGTCATTGTTGTTCTACTCCTATATAAAGTTTTCAGATTTGCCTGCTGGTTTTATCTTTATTGTTTATGTGCAGACAGGACTTTTAGATTCTTGATTAGAGATGTGCAAATTCTTGGAGGGGAGGGAGGGGGAAAAAATCCCTGAAGATTTTATAACTCAAAAGTGGAGGAAACCAATTATCATGCCTTTTTTTTAAATGGGGAAAAGAAAGAAAGGTGCTACCAGTGCTCTCCAGAAGTTTAGCCTTCCCACTAGCTGGTGTGGGAGGTGAGCCTAAAAAGACATGACAATTGTATTTTGTCTCTGCACTTTGAATGTATTTCTGGTGAATATCGCATTTACTTAGAAACAACTGCTATATGGAAATATAGTTTCAAATACACACAAAACTTTTTGCTTGTCAATTTTCAAGACACTTAAATGACCACTGTATTTAAGATCATGCAAGAATAGAAAGTCTCCCAGAAGTTCTCCTGGCCTGCCTGTCACTGTTTGTGTCTGTGAGGCCTCAAGCTACAGCTGAAAAAACATTGAAAATGGGGCCATTACATGTTTTTAATCCCCCTTCTTCTTCTCCCCACAAAGACTATTTTTTTGCCACACAAATATTCATTCCTATTTCTCTCCTGATAAGCTTATCTTGGTGATAGTTTGACTAAGCTCATGCTGTATTCAAAACTCAAAGTTTTCTAATTAAAGTCCAATTCCAGTATTCCTTCTTAGATATTCAATGCTTCTGTACACTGTGAAGAAAGATATTTTTAGAAAATATGGGCCACTTAATTCCCGTTAAGTTTTCTGTAACAGATGGTATAGTTATTTGATTTATGCATTCACCTTCACGTGGCCCTGCTGAATGCCAGGTTTTTTTAAACCTCCAAAATTCTTTTTTGTTATGCACTGAAACTTCACCCTTTCCCCTGCATGAAATATTAGTTTTACTTAGAAAATCTAACTGCGTGCAATTTTCATGTTACTGAAATTGTGCACGGTCTGGTGATTAATTGTATTGTCTTGATCACAGCCTCAGCCTGATGTTCAGGGCTCATTACAGCAGGAGGAATTCAGCAGAGCACGAATCTTAACCAGGTGTGGCTTATTAAAGTGGCAGTGCCCAATTTAAAGGCCATAAAGGATTTGTATAAAAATTGATGATTTTTGCTACATTCCCCTCACAGGATCCTAGAGCTGTAATACAAAAAGGACAATGTAGCTTGCTTATGAAAATCACTCATATCCATCATGTGAACATTCAACTCAGATCTGTTCCTCCCTTGAGTGGGGAAGAGCTGCACTATACTGTTAGTACAGCACACTCATACCAAACATCTTCAAAACTTTCCTTAGTCTGACACAGACTACAGTTCTGAACATACAGTTTGCATTATATAGTGAATCATATATTTCTCATCACTCAGGACAATATTTTTTTCTTTCCTCTGAAGATGCCCTTACAGCATCAGGACAAATACCGAGGAAAGGTAAACCTTGTAGGAAGCTATCCACAGCATTTATCTTTAATTACCAGATTGAATATAACCCAGACTTCATATTTTCATTCTGTATTTTAGGCAGTCTAGTCTGATGTGGGGAAAAACAGGGAGGGATGTGCGTGGAGGAGTGTAAAGAAAACTTTTTACTACCAGGTGAACCTATCTTCACCCCAAATAAGCTGGTTCCTCACAGCTGATATCAATACACTGGTGATAAGCTCTCAGGTGGCCAGTAAGGCTCATTACCTATTAGAGAAGCCAGACAGCTTGAAGTCTCTTCAAAATTTGGGTAAGTCAGAAAAGAGAAGATTTAAGTGGGATTGTTGCCCTTCTTGTAAGCTTTGGATAAGTGATGTGAATTGGGTGTGCTTTTGCTGCTACTGTTGTGAGGAACTGATGCTTCTCTGCCTCAGAAATGTGAGTAAAACTTTACACTTTCTCACAGAAAAAGAAAACAAAGTCTTAGGTACATTTGAAATTGTAGTTTTCCACCATTTCATTGTGCTCTGTTGATGTCAGGTGAAAGTATCAAAGGCAGCCATGCATTCATCATCTGTAGTGTTTAAAGTAGCTGCTTCTCCCAGGTCAGTGCTGGTTTGTGCTTCCTTAAACTTAATGTATTTTCCTACCACCAAGAATAGGACAGCGTGCTGTAAGTGTTGCAAAACAAAAGATTTCTGGGACATTGTTTATGACTGCAAATTATTTCAACTGGTGACTGCGTATGCATTTTCTCATAGTATATGCCTCTGAGGTGCTTACAAGAGGAAAAGAGTCTGGGAACTCCAGTACCTTAGTGTAAATATTGTGTGTTTAAAGACAGTGACTAAGAAATGACTCATTTCCTTATTACTAGGGAAAGCAAAGTATGCTGGTTTGGACTGGGACAGAGTCAACTTCCTCCACAGTACCTAGTATGGGACTATGTTTGGGATCTGTGTTGGAAACAGTGTTGATAATTCAGGGATGTTTCAGTTATTGTTTAGCAGGGCTTACACAGCACCAAGGCGTTTCCTGCTCCTCACCCCACCCTACCAGCAGGTGGGTTGGGGATGTACAAGAAGTTGTGAGGGGACATACCCAGAACAGCCAATCCAAACTGACAGCAAGGATATTCCCTACCATTACGCTCAGCATATAAAGAGGAGGGAAGTAGGAGGAAGGGGATGGGATATTCAGAGTGATGGCATCTTTTTGTTTCCAAGTAACCATTATGCTTCATGGGGTCCTGCTTTGCTGGGGATGGCTGAACACCTGCCTACCTATTGAAAGAGATGAAAGAATGTCTTTTTTGTCTTTTCTTTTGCTTGTGTGAGTGGCTTTTGTTTTCGCTATTTAATTGTCTTCATATCAACCCACAAGTTTTCTCTTTTGCCCTTCTGATTCTCCCCCCAACCCCACCTGGGCTGGGTGGCAGTTGTGAGCAAGTGGCTCTGTGGCACTTAATTGCCAGCTAAGGTTAAACCACAGCACAAGGAAACAAGAAAAATGTCTTTAAAATATGATTGAGGCTTAATCCTCAACAAATCTGGACCTTTACACAAGGTGATCCTTGCCTTTTTCTGTATTCTCTGTGCTTTAGCACTAGCCCTAAATGGGCTGCAGACAAGTAAAGATGACCACTGTGTTCCACAACCACGGGAAGACTGATCTCATGTGCTGTCACTAGTCAGTGAAGGGGAGGAAGATGATTATGAGAAATAGCTAATTTTAAATAAGCTATTAGAAACGTTGGTTATCATTTCAATGCCTTCTTGTCTTTATTTTCATAAGGATTGTACTGAAATTCTTCTCAATATTTAAAAATTATGGATGAAGTGGGTATATTTTTTTTAAGGTGGTTCATTCCTCAGGTCATGTATGTGACAAATGCTTTGATCTATTCATTGCATGTGTCTGACCAAGAATTGTGGCAACAGATACTTCTCTGAAAAGGAGTCAGCCATTGAGTGGAATATCAGCCTTGACAATAGCTGTTGTTTTGGGAAGCTCAAAAACAGAACACAGAGAAGGACAACACCTGTTGAGAACGGTGAGTCTGAAGTGGGCTAGTGAGAAAGGGAATTCCCAGGCAGTAAAGGCTGAAACAAAGGGAAGGTGCATGTCCTGGCAGGCTTTAAATAAAGTACACTTGGAACTTTACACAGCTTCAGTGAAAGCAGGGCCTAAGGAATTTGTGAGCCAGTCCGAAGCAGATCCCAGAGGAAAGGTAGCATTGTTTCAAAGCATAAGAGCATTATCTCAGTGGGCAAGAAGGGAAATGCTGGCAAGATTGTATGGTGAGCTGCCCTAAGGCACAGAAATGCACTGTGTGCCTGCATTACACTGCTGGGTTCCCATATGGAGTTGCTAACAGTACAGTAAGATTACCCATCCTGCTCCCAAGCCTATAATTCCAAAATTTTGTATGGGCTGTTCCTTTTACTGCCTCTTAGTGACTCTGGAAATCTAGATTGTGGCTGGTGCAGTGGTATAAGTTTCTTTAAGAAGGTGCTCTATAGAGATATCTTAGAATTAGCATGTGTATCGTGAGACATAGAGGTTGCCATGGTAAGTACACATTTTTTAATTGAATAGCAGACTAATAGGCACATAAAACCTCCATAACTTGTTGGCACATAAATTACCTCTCCTGGGGCTGTAGGCAATTAAACATACTTCTTTGCTGAAATTCTTTCCAAGTCTTTTTCTCTGTTTTTGTTTAGATCGGAGCCTCTCATTTCTTTCCTTTTTTCCCTCAACAATGCTTCTTGTTTTCTTTTGTCCCTTTTATGTTACTCTATCTGTCTCTCTCTCCAGCCTTCTCTTTAATGTCATATGCTTCATGGAGCAGGGAAATAAATAGGATATTGAGCTATAAATAGGGGCCAGTTGTTTGGGGGGTTTTTTTTAATTATTGTTAGTTTTAAAATCACAGTTTACTAAATTTGTCACTTGTGGATTTTTTTGAATGCTTAGTAGTGTGAGGCTTACAAAATATTACTTGCTCATTTAGACAAATACCTAGAAGTGTCCATTAAATCCTGAAAGGAATGTTCAAATCAAATATATGCGTTAATATATTACAATCTAAGTAGGTGTTTTAATAATCACCTTTATGCAGCTCCCCTAAAGCCATATGCTCTCCTCAGAACACCAGTTTATAATGTTTTGTAACTAGAAATCTGTAAATCTTGTTCACTTCTTTTGTTTCATTTGAGCTGTTCTGATTTGAACTTGCTGGCCCAGAGATCTTTTGATGTTATTCTCTTTCCTGACAATACTTTCCTCATTGGGCATGTTTTATTTTGCTCTTCCAGTGGTGTAATGAATACATCATTTGCCTATGTGCATTGTTTCAAAAGTGGGTATTGTCTCTAATCTCTTCAGGAATACAATAAATCACAAGCTGAGGCACTGCCTTCTCACTTCAGTTTTTAAAGAATTTTTTTTTTTTTCCAGTTACACAGTTGTTATAGAGAAGTAAATTGAGAGAAGGTTATTTGTACTTGCTC
Source organism: Hafferia zeledoni (assembly GCA_035583235.1). Classification (NCBI taxonomy): domain Eukaryota; kingdom Metazoa; phylum Chordata; class Aves; order Passeriformes; family Thamnophilidae; genus Hafferia; species Hafferia zeledoni. The sequence continues at coordinate 12,062,402 of JAWWEV010000004.1, read as the reverse complement.
ATACCTCAGTTATTTTTAGAACCCATATTGACAAATTTTCAAATAGCATTGTACTTCATAAAGAGCACTGCCCTGAAATCACTGTGGCTTGAACAATAAGAAAATCCAGGACTCCAGGAGGCCAACACAACAGGATATCCATAAGTAACAACGCCTACTTATCAACAAGGGGTGAGCTTAACAGTCTTGCTCCCAGCTGTGACAAACAGTGAGCAGAATTCCTAGTGAGCCAGAGAGCAGAGAATAAATGCACAAGATAACTCTGAAGAAAGATTACATGCAGCTGATTTGGTCAGCTCCTTTGCACAAATCAAGAGCAATTTAAAACAATAATGACTGATAGTATTACACAGACCTCCTGACTTATATCCTATTGCAGTACAGAGTTCATCCACCTCTGGTATTTTGCTTTGGTTTCGGTAATAATTTTTTATGATGTTCACTTTTTTACGATGAAAATGGTCTTGTCTTGAAGGAACAGATGAGTAGTCTCTGATTTTTGGTTAGTTTTTTTGTTGGTCTTTCTTTACTCTGAGTAGTTCAAAGACACCTTTAATGGCTTGGAACAAAGAGAAATTACTGTACAGATCAAGGGATTACAAAGCAATGTTATTACAGATTTAAAATAAAATATAAACAGATGTTGGGAGATGAATGGCACAGAGACAGTTGTTGCCAATTCATTAATAATATCAACACAAATCCACTCTGTTTATTATGTTTTTAACCTGTGTTTGTCAATAGGAAAAACAGTCATAGTTTGAATTTGTAAAAATAATGAATGTATACCAGACAAGCACAGTGTAGAGATTTGAGAATACCAGCATGACTACTAGTTGCCATCTGTGTATGTGTAATCAATATTTTCTTACAGAGTAATGAGAAATATCTCATTTATATCCTTGCCCCTTCGGCCCAAACAATTAGTCAGTGTTTGTAGCCTTGTGGGTTTGCCTGCATTAGGCAGGGAACAGAGAATAGTCATATGTATTAGTGCAGCCTGTCTTTAGATGGAAGGAATTGACACAAAGTCTGTTTCCTCAAATGTAACAGACACAAACACATCACCAGCTCTCCAAGGGCATGGGAAGCTTTGAGATGGAGCTCAGTTGTTCTTCTCTCTCTGGACTATTCATTCAACATTTCTCCTTGCTACTTGCTCTTCTAGAGTGCCAAAGTGTCCATCCCCATGACTGTTTCAGCATGGAGGTCCCTGATTGGCTCAGTGGCTCACACAGCTCACTGCTTTGTGTTCCCTTTTGTTTGCAGAAAGGCAGTGACAGACTCCTCTGGTAGAAGGAATGTTTAACCATCACATGGGCATAACCAAAGTTGTGCTGTTCAAAGGGAAGCTGGGTAGCTTCTATTAAAAGCTTGCCATAGCAGAATTTATTTATATACTCTCCACCACACTAGAAACACTGTTTTCTTGTGAAGTAGTAGCAGAGCATAGCAGTGGTGGTCAGGCTTGAGTTCTTTGAGTCTTTAAGTACAAAAGAAGGTATCTGAAGCAAACAGGTAGTGCTTCCTCATCTCTTGCCAAGGGCATTGTCATTGTGTAATAACTTGTAGCTAAACAAGTTCCTATAGAGCTCTGAATACAGAGCACAGATTTTGTAGTAGAGTGATAAATTTCATCAGGCCCTAATCTCACAGCTGTGTAACAGCTCTCTTCCATAGAAAACAATTTCAGTGTATGTTTATAGCATTTTTCAGGCTATAAACTGTGGGAATTAGGTTCTCAAATAAATGAGAATTTGATTTTTTTGGCCATGACAGTCTCACTATCTCTCTGTATTTGTAAGGTATGTAACAAAAGGATAAATGGCAATCTGAGAATGGTAAGTACAGTAGATAACAGTCCACACTGCAAAGAGTTTTTTCACTTTGAAAAAAAAAGCTTTCTATAATTGAATAGACTAATATGAAACTTTCTATAAATTTCTAAACTGTCCATTACTCTACACTAGAGAGTTACAGCTTTCAGTTTCAGACAATCAACTCTGAAACTTTTTCGGATTTTATTTGCTAAAGTTGAAATCATACAGGTCTTAAGGTTTTATTAAGCAAACATTTGGGCTGATGTTAATTGTCTGATGCTCTTTTCCTAAAATGCATTAAATCAGTTCATATATTCTCTAAATTACCTCTCAGGTGTCAGTATTCTTGCTTCTCGAAACAACAACTAGCAGGCAAATGATATTTAAGGGACCAAACAATGAGAGACAGGCAAATGTTTTGTGGTTTTTGCTTGGTTTGAAATCTTGTTAACATTAAAATCATCTTCCTGAAGAAGTGGTACTGAGTTATGAGTTATGGCTATCAGATCCCTTCTGGGATGGCAGCAACCGGCACAAAGGTGATACATGTTATTTATGCAGGTTTACTTGGTAAAGAGTAAAGCTACTTCCCTATATGACCCTGAGGGCATTACACTAACTCTTGAAAGGCTTTAGTTTAATGACACTACCATGGTATGTCCTCTCCATCCCTTGCTTCTCTGTCAGGACTCCTTGAGGTACCAGAGCAGTACCATAGAGAGCTGCTGCACCACGTTTGCTTTGGATGAGCTCTGTAACCACTGCTGTTCCTTAGTGTTATGCTCTGCCCTGCAAGGCAAAAATAACTTTTGGTTTTTTGCTAATAAATCCCTTGGTGTGCATTTAAGTAAATCGACCCTAGATGATCACTGTTTACAGATATATTGATATAGGGTTTATTTTAGAACAATTTGGTTGCAGAATAAAACAGGCACATAAACATTTTGGCTGTTATTGTCTATAGTAACATAGCAGTATAAAAGCATAAAGATATAACCCAAGAAAATGTGTAAGGAAAAAGAGAAAAGAAGAGAGAGAGAGAAAAAAAAATAAGAGTTTATATTTACTAGCCAGAGGTCTCAGACGGGCTTGATTGTTGTTGCTGGTGACACTGATGTCGGTCCATCAAGGAGTTGCAGTGGGAGGAAAGAAGCCCATGAAACAAAGTCCAATGGATTATGTACTCTCAGAAACTCTCCCGGTACCTTCCCCGGTGGGGGCGGGGTGTGCAGTTTTTACACAATGGTGCTGTTTTCCAGAGACTGAAGGTGCTGGTTTTTTGCACTCATACAGGCTTAGGAGTGTGGGGTATGTTCTGGAGGCACATCTGCTAAGAGTATGGTCTTCTCTGGGGTAGTGATGATGTGTGTACAGAGGGCCTCCTTTCACAGGGCCTGGCCATAGGAGATAAGCATCACACACCCAGAGACTCAACTTTGGACATCCACAGATCTAGCAGTTTGTGGGCTATGGCCTCCTCCCCTCAGCCTTTATCTTTAATCTCCTTTCTGGAGACTTCTTTGCACAGAAGTAATGCTTAAAGGAAGTAAAAATTCCAATTCCTCACATTTAGCTAACAGAGTGCAGGTGAAATGTAGGCATTACTGTTGTGATTGCTTTTGTTTTGGCCAAAATAAGCCTTTTTACACACTTTTCCCACCATCTTTCAAATTAATACAATCTTTCTCATGCTCTAAATCCGAAAGCCTTTTTAAGTATGTGAGGCCTGATCCTAATGTCTTACACTGCATAAGACTTAAACCAAATACGTTCACTTACTATATTTATTTCCATGCAGAATGAGAATCTATCTGCTATCACCTGTTGAGAGGGGTGCATCCAATGAAAATTACACATATTCTGAGTGAGCTAAATTGTTCAGAAGTGATGATATGGTGGTATGTATACATGATGTACATATGTGAGCACAAGTGCAGATTATCATTGAGGAAACTCTGATGTGTGTGCTGAATTTCCTAAAGGGATGTAAGAGGAAACATAACTGCTTAAATGTGAACAAAATCTTAATTCACCAAGCAATTAAGATACTTGTGTCCAGACTGTCTAGACTCCAGAGGACAATAGTCATCTCTGTTGAGAATGAGATAATACAGATGGGAAGTGTAGAAAGAGATATTTAATTTTTAACAAGCTGCATGATGTATTTATTTTTTATATTTACAAATATTTCCAGTTTTATACTACTGCTACTCATAATCTTAACAGTTACCTTTCTCTGTGTAATGGTCCTCAGTGCAAGAGAGGACAGTAAATAGATCTTGAGTGCTTCATCAAAATTCTCTTTCTATCACTACTCAGCACTTCAATAAGCCATATTAATGTGCCACAGGAGACTTAAAAGGCAGTATTCTCCCCCTGCCCCCAGGTGCTTCTTCTGCTATAAAATAGTTTAGCCATGTTTTATCAGCAACATTAATAGTAAATGCTTACTCGGTCATACTTCCTGGGAGCATATATTTAGTATATCTACTGGCATGCAATTATGACTGTGATGGAAAGGGATCTTATAAGCAACTTGAGAAAGTCAAAATGTTGTTCTTCCTCTTACAGTGGCCTACAATCCTCAATATCTACTAAGATGGGTAAATTTCAGTGAAGTTGTGCATGGACACATGTGCTCAGTATACCAATATATAAAAGTGTCTTGTTTTTGCAGTATTTGCTTTAGACCTATTAAATGGATCTGATTGATGGAAAATCCATACCCATAAACCTGTATCCCTCATAAATGCTTTATCTTAGAGACCAATACAGTTCCTTCAAGCTTTTCGTTTTTAGGAAGCCTAAGCTGCTCCTCTGAGTTTAACAAATGCTGCATAACCCAAAATCATGTGACTGTTTCTTCTGTTGTGCCAGTAGTGAATATTTGTAACCAATTATTTTTTACCTGACAAGTCCCTGAAGAACAGGTCCAAATACATGGACACAACTAGTTTTCCATAGTAATGTAAGGAAAATAGTTTGCAAAGACTTGGGTAGCTTCATTTGGCTTTTACCTTTATGCTTTTCTCCTTCTACAGCAAACATTTACTCTTGCTTCAGATACCAAAGCATAAGCACCAAAACAACAACAGCAAAATTAATTAATATATAGGTACTTTCAACTTTCTGGATGTTCTCTCAGATGCAGTATTTAAATGTTGATTTGTATGCTGGATTTCTCTAGGCAGTTTTTGGAAGTTTACCTCTTTCGAATAATTAATTGTGAAATGTCTCTGTTGCATAACTACACCAAAGGACATGCCTGTGCCATCTCTTGCCCTTGCCACTGATTCGTTCTGAAGTGTGTGAATAAAAGTTGCTCTTCAGTAAAGGAAATCTTAAAACTGGATTTAAGATGGTGTTAGTGTGAACAAGTTTGGGGGTAGTTTTCCTTAGTGACTACACTTGACATGTGATTTCTATGTAACCTGAACTCTTCTGAACCCAGACTTGTTGCTGTGCCAACATTTCTACACAGACAGAGAATCTGACATAGACTGACCTTTACTGTAAGGGGCAGATAGTATTTCTCCATCATGGAAAAGTTATGGTGATCATACTACCCAAAGTCTTGCATCAAGTTTTGTGTGTGAATGACTCTCAGGAACTAGAGCAGTCCTTTTGGGCCTTGTGCATTGAGGTCATGCTAGGCTGGCATTTGGGCAGCTGCTAACCAGTTGCCCAAGTAATTATAAACATATCTGTGTTTTTTTCCTCATTGCTTGTATTTCCAGGCACTTTAAGCACCTTTAAACTCATCTCACCATTGCTATTTGTGAAATTGTCTAGGGGAGAGACCAAGTTGTGGGGTTGGGTTTCATATTTCTGACCCTCTAGGTGCTTTGGCTTTTTAAGAAGCCTGAAAATATCTTGTTCAACACCATCACAACCAGAGTCTTTATGTAATATGACTTCTAGTCTGTCAGTTTGTCATAATGTGATAAAATATGACAAATACTTGCTCTAAACATTTTTAATATAATTAATTTAGCACAGTAAGATAATGCAGTTTCATAACATATTATATTTATTAATAGCAAGCGAAAATTTGTAGCATTTGATGCAAAATGACAAGTCTTGTCATACAGCCACTAATTAATATTCTTAACAAGGTTTATATCTTTTGAAATATTCAGTGCTCAAATAGAACACATAACCTTCTGACGCTGATAGCTGGTCTATTTTCAAGCAACTTTTATTTCAAACTAATAAACATACAGCTTTTTGATGTATTTTACAGAGCTGAGTCCTGCTCCCTAATGAGCCTTTTGCCATCCTTTTTAAGAGCTTAGGGCACTGAACTATGGCAGTGCAGTATTGTTGCTCTATGCCTTCTCAGAGGCTTAGGTTTTGTGTTGTCCTTGTTCTTTCTCTGCATATACAAATAGCACCTGATACAATAAAAGTATTAACACAGACTTCAAGGGGATGTAAAATGAAATATAAATGCCAAGTCCAGAGGTAAAATTGCCCATAGGAAGGTGTGGGTGGCAGCCACACAAGTTGTAGTGATCCCAGGTGTCCACTGCAAAAAAATAAGGCAACCCAACATCCATTCTCCCCAAAGGAGTACATTATATCTCTGATACTTGTAAGACTAAGTAATTAACTCCCAGTACCCCTGAGGGTTATTTTCTTGAGGCTCCTTAACCAAGCTGATTGTTTAGATTTTGTATTATCCCTGTGAATTTAAGACCTACTATGCAACATCAAGCACATGATATGTTCAGTGCACAGTGTCAGAAGTGGGAGGCTGGGTTCATGTTGTGACACTTAAAACAACTTAAATTGCACAAATTATCCAGCAACTGCTCTGAGGAGTCTTGATTGTACACCTGGGTCTGTGTATTTCCACTTCTCTAAAACTTCCAGGATTAAGACAGATCCTTATTCTGCAATGACACTTTTAATGGCATAGTTATAGGCGATGTCTCTGGCTACGGTTTTTGCGCATCTGGTGCATGGCTCTCAGGCTCCAATCCTGCTTAAGAACAAGATAATCCTTTTCCTTGTGACAGGTTTCTCACTTTAGGTGCTTTCAGCCTAACAACCCAGAATTTCTTCCTCGCCATCTTCTGAATCAATAACTTTAAAATAATATTGCTGTTCCTATCTGAATGCAGGTCTGAAACTGCAATCCAATCCAAAATGAATATCAAGGACAAAAAAAATGGGAGAAAGAGAGGCCTAAATGTCATCAGATTAGTTCACTGAAATTGTAACCTGGAATTGTCTTGCTTTAATTTAAAAATACAGCCAAGTGTATGGTGCAACTATTACTGAAAAAAGGATAGTAAAAAAGGCAAAGAAGGGAAAAAGCTTTTGTGTGGAGATTCACAGAAGTCTATTTCTTGATCTGCTGCTCAGCCTTGTCTTTTTTGGATTACTTCTACTTTGTGGTGCCTTGCAGATTCATTTAAAAGTAAGTTTTAAAAAAATCCAGAAAGATTGTCTAACCTCCTCGCCAACTTTTACCATCATGGGCATGAGGTGCTATGCACTTAAAAATGGCAAACTGATGTCATCACACTTAAAAGCAGTTTCAGAGGTGAAATCCTCATGGCAAAGGTCATCGGCTGTTGTGCAAAACAAGTTAGCACATAGTGAGGGGTTGTGAGACTGCAAAGCACAGCATATTGGTACAGCTTTCTAAAACACATCAAGGAATATTATCTTTTCAGTAAAGCAAGAAGGATAATGATTTCCATGTTCTGGCATGGCTGATGAGAATCAGTGTCCATCAGCAGTAACACTGCATAAACGTTTACCCTAAACAACAGAAAGATTTCTATAGGGAATATTCCCCAAAATAGCACCATATTTCACAATTTTTTGTTGAATTTCATACTCTGTTCAGGACAAAACATGTTGTTGCAGTGAGTTATAATGTCAGTATGTGAATTTTTATTATAAACTAGAAATTGCTATTATCAGGTCGGTGCAGACAGACACTAAACGTAGGTCAAATGCATCTACCTATGAAAATGCACCATTCATATTTGTGTGGATAGAGGTGGTTTTCTATATATGATGTTTTCTATTGTTTACAGAAAAACCCTACTGACTTGTTGCTGCCCTTTAGCAGCTCCCAGCCAGGCAGAAGATGAAGTGGGATGAGGAATGACAGACAGGAACAGTTTGGGGTTGGAATTATTGATAGTGCTTCTAAGCATATCTCAACCTGAAAGATAAAATTTCATAATACTCTTTATTTAATATATTTTCTTATTCAAAAAGTGGAAGTGAAATCACTTTTTGTTTTACAGTTTTACATCATGTTATGATGTTTTCCGTAATGGTAATTTTAATTTTTCCAGTAGTCTTGTTCCTCACTCATGCAAATTTCAACTGCCATACAAATCCATCACACGCTAGCACATGCTTCATGTCACCATTAGCCATGACTCTGAGGTATTTGGAAAGGAGTGCTATGTAAATACAGCCATATCAGAGAATGCTGAGGGAAAGAGAATGTTTTAATGAAAACAAAACTGAACTTTCTTTCCTAAAGCTTGTAGGACAGAATAGAAAAATCTTTTCATCCCTGAAAAAAGAATGTTTTCATTTATTAAGAATTTTGTTATGTGCTCTTGTGTTTTACCTTTCAGATTTGATTTAGAATCTATTTTAAGCATTAAAAATGGCATTTTGAAAGTGAAAAATCAGTATTTCTTAAATAAGACAACACAATTATTTGAAACTCCTTAATTTTTCTTTCAACTTTTTTGTTGGTTGGTTGGTTTTGTTTTGGATTTTTTCCTGTTAAAACATTTCATGGAAGTTAGGCTTAGTTTTGTCCCTTCAATTTGTTGGGGGTTTTTTCTTGCTTCAAGTGAACAACCAAGCTAAAATTGTAATTTGTAGATAATGTCAATCTTAGTGTTTCAAGATAAAGAATTTTCTTATGATGACACTTAAGTATTTAACTGATAATTTCTACAGACCAAACAGTTTAGTAGAAAAAGGCATGAAATCCACAATATGACTTGACAGAAAACTCCATGATGTTGTTTTCCTATTAGTGAATGTTTAAAGCCACAGTAATTAATTGACTCTGTATTGAAGGGAGAAAAAAGTAGAGTGCAATAGGTGCTGTGGCTAAATAAAGAAAACAAAATGTAAGGAAGAAGTAATATGTACTTTTAAAGCATCTTGTATTTGTGCATGAAAGCTCAGGGTTTATGTGAGTAGATGAGCAATAATGTTGATGTCAAATTTTTTTTTAATAACAGGAATATTTCCAGTAAACATACTTGTGAACAGTGACCTGTTGAAAAATTTTCCTGTGTATGAATTTAGAGTTTTTTGGACAGGGAGGGAGAATTAAACCTGGAAGGGAATAGATTCTCAAGTGACATACAGGTGTCTTTCAACTGAAGTGATAGAATCATAGCAGGGGTTGGAAGGAACCCCAAAGATCATCTCGCTCCAACCCCCTGCCGTGAGCAGAGACACCTCCCACTAGATCAGCTTGCTCCAAACCCCCTCCAGCCTGGCCTTGTACAGTTCCAGCAATGGGATAACAGCTCTGGACAACCCATTTCAATGCCTCACCAGCATCACAGTGAAGAATTGCTTTCTAAGAGCTAAGATAAACCTATTCTCTTTCAGTTTAAAGTCATTCCCCCTTGTCCTGTCACTACTTGCCTTTTGGAAAAGTGCCTCTCCAGGTTTCTTATAGGCGCTCTTTAGGTACTGGAAGGTTACTATAAAGTCTCTCAGAAGACTTCTCTTCTCCAGACTGAACAATCCTAATTATCTCAGTCTTTCCTCAGAGGGGAGGTGCTCCATCCCTATACTTATCTTTGTGACCTGCTCAGGACTCAGTCCAAACATCCATGTCAGTGTGCCCTTCCTGTGCTGAGGACCCCAGAGCTGGATGCAGAACTCCAGGTGGGGACTTATCAGAGCCAGGAAGAGGGAATAGAGTTTGGTTACATTAACTGAACAATTGGCCCTCATGCCTTATCTGGAAGGTTTTGTTGTGAGCTTTGTAGAGCTATCATTTCATGTATCTGTTGATGAGAGAGGCTGTGACAGACTGTGGTAAAAATCTGTTATGTGACCTTGTCTTTATTGAGACATCCAGGAGAAAGCTCTCCAAAAATGAGAGATGGAGTTAGCCACAGCAGTGAATCAGTGTATTGAATCATGGAGTTTAGCCTTCATTTCTGTAGTATCTGTGTCCTGCATTGCCCAATCTGACAGTTCTCTGCTCCTGTTATAGGGATGTAAAGACACAATGCCAGAACAAAACCAGCTCTGCGGGTGACCAGAAAACCAGCCAAAAATTCAGCAGGCAGGGCTGTCATGTAACATGGAAAAAAAGTCCAAATTATGTCTACCTTCCAATGAATGACAGATAAATTATGAGCCCTTCTGAGGTGTTTCATGCCTTTTTAAAATATAGGCTAGAAAGAGCTGGTTCTGGTCACAGTGCTAGGGGGAGCAGGGCTGTACCGTCATTGCTGCACCACCTGTCCCTGAGGCTGCTCAGGGCTGGGACAGGTATGGGCGCTGGGGAGGGCAGCTGTCAGCAGCCAAAATGCAGTAATGTTTCAGACACATCTTTGGTTTGCTCCAGTAATGGCTCTGTATATGATGTACCTGCGGGCAGAAGGGTGGCATCAAGCCAGGTATGTCAGCATTAATCCCAATAGGGATTTCTCCATATCAAAGTTTCTCAGGTGTGACAGGTTTGCATCCACTCTGCATCACTAGAGATCAGTATCTGTCCTAAAATGTACCCTTGCTGTTACAAAAGCTAAATAAGTTATTGCAAAGTGATGATGTTTTAATTAAAAGAATATAATTGCCTGTATCTAAAATGTATCTTTCAGTTTTAGCTTATTTTGGATTAACTGGTTTAACTCTGTACTCTTCAGGCTATTAGAGGAAAGCAGCAATTTACAGCAATAGAGTGTAACCAAATATAATTCTCCAAATTACTCTTATTACATGCAGTTGGGCCACAGGTTAGTGGAGAGAGAGAGATGAGTTTACAATTGGCAAAGTTTATAGACATGTAGAACCCCTTATGTGCACAAAAGAAAGTGAAGCATATGGGTTTAATTACAAGTCTTCCAGATAGTAAATTAGAGTAAGATGTGACATCCAAGGGAAAAAGCTGCCTGCTACTACAGCTGAAATGTAGGCCATGCCATTGCATTGCATCTTGTTACAGGAGATATAATTTGATATAACCGTATCCCAGAATGCTGTAACTGATTTTATTTGCTCATGTTCTCTCATAAATGAGGGGGGTCAAGATCAGTGATGTCTGAATCTCCAATAGTTTAGAAGTTTGAATCAGCAAAGCTTAATCCTAAAATGTCTTACTGCTTACTAGAACTCTTTGATGTATTTTTCCTTCTTTCCGTTTCTGTGCACTGCCCTCCACAGAGCTGAGGCTTTGCCCTTTCTACTCATCCAGCCTAATCCTCCCATCCATCAGTTTTATTGTTTCCAGGTTCTTCCAAAAAACAATATCTGTCCACCTGCATTCCCAAATCAGGGTGTGAGCCCCACTTGCTTCTCCTACCTGTACTGTTTTTCTTTCTTTTGGTTTGTTGTGTGGTGGTTTCAAACAGTCTGGTACGGATTTCCCAGCTGTCTCCCTTGCAATTCCTGAGCAAAGAAACTGCTGCAGTTGATCAAGAGTATGGTGCATGGAAAAGAACTATCACTAGAACCTATTCTTTTGGGTGGAAAATATTGGGCAAGTGGATAAAGTTGAAAAACTGTAAGAGGAAACTAAAAGTAGAGGCAGAAAGGAGTAGCTGTATAGAGAGATGTGCAGGGGAATGAGGAGAAAAAATGTCTGAGGCATAGGCAATGAAATGATGGACTAGAAAATGGGATTTGACTGTATTAACTAGAAAGTGATTAATTATCCAATGTAACCTTTAGACCATGTTGAACCAAATATTTTTTGAAAATACTGTGGTTTAAAGTAATATAAGTGTTACCTCTGGTAAAACCAAGCAACTTGCACAGCAGAATTTTCAGGAAAAATTATATTTTGTCAGAGCACAGAGGATCGATCTGAGGTTTTCAAACTACAAAATTCCTAATTTGCACTGTGACCACAACTCTCTACCCAAAGCACAATTCATAGTACAAAACAATACAGTTTAATGGTATAAAGTTTACCCTAGCCAGTGCTGAGGACAAAGGCAGTCCATCAGTAATGCTGACAAAACTGCACTAAGTCCTCTGTACCAAAACATGTACAACCACACTTACATTTTGGGAAGGGTTCCTTTGAGCTTGGGAATTTTTCTTGCTTGTTTGCCTTTGCTATTATACCAGAGAAGCTGAGACTTTGACCAATGTGGTATGACAAGTATTTGTTATCGCATTTCACTGCCCTGCAATGGTAGCTCAAAGAAAATCCAGATTTTGCATGCTCAGCCCATCCAGGCTGAACATTTCCATCTGTGACATCCTTCCACCACAGCCAGTGTGAAGTGTTAGGAGAGTTTGTGTCTATATAAATAGCCAGATTTTTCACAAGGGAGTCTTAGATTTTCAGTTAAGTTATCTGTCATTCCCCAATGCACCTAACCTAAGTCCAGAACCACACCACAGCATCCCACTGCTCAAAGTCTAACCCAAACACAAACAAAATTGGTTGAATCCAAATATTTGAGATGGGCAACCAAGTTCTTTTGTTTTATTTTCACTTCTTATCACAAGCAAAGAATGATTGCTACATGACAGATAGTCTCACTAGCAGAAACACAATAAGAAATATTAAAGAAAAGTTTTGATTGTCTGTCAGCACATCCCCTTAGGAAAAACTGCCACATAATAGCTGACACTGGTCCTGTCTCCACACACTTATGTCATTTGATTTGATGTGAAGCACAGTGAGTTGCAGCTGGCAGATGTTATTGCAATATTGAAGTATTTCACAGAGTAAAGGCACATCCAGGCAGCAAGGCATATTCCTAAGAGTTTCTGTGTACTTTTAGTTCAACTGTATGGTTGCGAATATCGACACTGAAGTGCTCTCTGCACTTAATTGACAAGATCTCTGCAGTGATACAGCATGTTATTTTCCTTAACACTGCTCAGGTAAGCTGACAGTGGAAGTATAATAAGTATAAATTAGTTATAGACCATATAGGCCATATCAAAACCTTCAGAAGTATGTGAAACACGATTAAAAGCCTGAAATTTCATTAGAGAATGTTTGTGAAAGTTTTTGGAGCAGGCTGTGGGAAGGTACTGTGCATGCAGCCAGGCTCTTGGTATTTCAGCTTTCAGTTTTGGTAAAAACCACAAACAATGAAGTCAAGGAGCAATGAAGTTTGACAACCCCTGTGTTGATCTAACCTATGGCTCTTAACACAACTGACTTGGACTTAAAACTGGAATACAACTAAGTTGTTCCCCAATGATGGTCAGCAGTACAGATCTTGTTTCTCTTAGCAAGTGTTTTAATAGAGGATTTGGCTTCTGTCAGCTCAAATTATGATTTTCAACTTCATAACTTATTCTGAAAGTTGATTGGTTGAAGTCCCTCAGAATATTTGAGAAAGCTACTTCATAATGTGACTAAGAATTGAAGGATTTAAGACACTTTGTGTTGTCCTTAAAATGCTCAGAGCAACTTCTTTTGTCACTTCAAACTGGCAGTATCATGTACCAGGAAACAGGCCTAGCTACAGAAAAAGTGTTCTCTCAAGATAAGTCCAGCATTGTGCCTTTCAAAGGTCAGTCTTTTAATGGAGATTATTCTGTTCTGCTCTTTAAAAATAGAAGCAAAATAGGGTTACAATTAATATCCAGCATTTAATCTGATGCTGTTCTCTCAGCATTCATACAGTGTTTGTTTTGGTAAGCTACTTGCCAAACCTGAAAGCCAGAAAGCTTCTGAGAGAAGAAAAGAGAGGAATGAAGAATCTAGAAAATCTGACCTAGAGAAAGGTCAATAATACCTTTTTTTTTTTTTAAGAGGTTATGGGAGCTGGACACTATCTGTGTTTGTGGAGGAGTATAATTAAATGGCAATTTGCAATATTCTGATGTCTTAAAGTTTTGAATTTTTCCCAAACTTGGAGGTACATTAGAGGAACAGTATAGCTAAGTTCAAGTATGTTTTGTTAGCTTTGGCAGGATGAAATAATAGCCAAGCATCAGAGTGTTTCATAGTGTGTGCACACCCACACACACAATGCCCTCTGGTCTGGTATGGAGTGAATGGTTGTTAACACGGGTGAAGGGGTGAGAGCTGCTGAAGGAACTCTGTTGGCCTCCAGCAGATTGCAGGAGCACCAGGAGGCCTCAGGGCGGGGTGCAATGGCCCTTCCACAGGAGCTGCTGATACAAGAAAAAGTTTCCTTTCACTCTCAGAAAGAAGGAATGTTGAAATTTTAATGTTTAGGTTCCTTATAAAACTTCAAAAAATGAAAATTTGAAACACTTGATATCAATTCTTGTTACATTAAAACAAGTGGAAATACTAACTCAGCAAGTTGTCTCAATAATGATCCATCTGAAACTTACAAGGAATCAATGTACAGCTGTGCAAAGTTTCAAACATATCAAATTATCATATTCTGGTGGAAAAACTGTTTCACTGGAAAAACTTCTGCAAGCTTCAGTAGAAAAACCCTTGGACAATTACACAGTCCAATAGCTCAGCAAGAGTGTCTCTCCTGCCATTTTATATTCTTTTGATGAGAGTCTACCTCCTATGGTTTTTGCAGTGCACTCTTCTATTTTTTCAGTGTATCTCGTCAATAGAAATGTTCTTTTCTAACACAAGATAATACTCCAAAATAAGAAACCTATGGGTATCTATTTCATTGTGCATGAAGTCTCTGGGCTAACACCTTTCTTTGCATTACCCTATGGGAAGACAAATTTTAAGGCCAAACATTCATGCAAAGAAAGCTTATCAATTGTATGGGAAGCTGCTTGTAGGGAGGATACAGATTCCCTCCTTGCTCATTGCACAGACTCCACTCACACAGCTGAGTGACCACAAATAACCAATGTCATTGAGATTCAATATATATTATCATATTTTTGAATAGTTTGATATTAGACTGTAAAAAGAGGAAAAATAACTTGAATAGATCAAGGGGAAACACTGTCTTAGAGTGCAGGGAGAAAAAAACACTGAATAGGATGGGTAAATAGATCATTATGAAATACTGATTAACATTTGGAGTTTTTATACATGTGAAGTGTTTATTAAAGATGCTCAGACTTTATAGTGAGCCAAACCTTTATAGAAAATAATAGTTTAATCACAATGTTACTTGTAGATTTAAGACTATTTGTTTGCCAATTGCCTGCTTGCTACCTTTCTCATGAAAATGATTCTTTGACTCTTTTACTAAGAAACTAAAGTAGTTAATGATTTTATTCATTAATTGTTCAATTGATTTTTTGTATGTGTGTAGAGGAACAGTAGGTTTTTAAATGTAGGGGTTTTTCTGAATTTTCTCCTCCAAATATTTTTAAATATTCATCAATTTATATAACATTTTTCAGCAAAAGTGTCAATTCTACTGCATATGCGAAATTATTTTAGTGGTGTTTTTTTTTGGTGTGTGTGTTTTTTTTTTTTTTCCTTTTTGCTTCTGGAAAAAAAAAACTGGCAGAAGTGGAGAAAAGTTCAAATATTAGAAACTCCCTTCTTGGACTGACAGAGAATAACACCATCAAACAGCGTACATCTACCATGTGAATATCACAAGTTCTCAGCTTAGATCTTCATAATTCTGGAGAGGGGGTTTTAGTTTCATTCTCTACCTTTGAATTGTTTCCTTTTTACATTTCAGTTTCTGTAGATAGGTAGCTGAAATTCAGGGAGAAGCTGACTCTGCAGCCACTCTATGATGTGGAAGACATTGCTCAAAGCAATTATTTGCAGGAGATATTCATACAGACAGGTGCTTCCTCCCAGTCAGGGAGCAGGCTCACTTGCAAGGTCCAGCTGCTTTAGAAAAGGTCTAGTGTCAGGCTTATAAAAGCAGATCTGCTGCTCTGGAAAGCCAGGATGCAGAGGGACCCTTATTCAGACCAAACAGGACAGGCAACCTGGGATACCATTTCATTGTCTCAAACTGGGAGCAACTGCAAAGCTCTGACACCAGTGGGTAGTGGACCATATAAGTCTCACCAGCCTCTGAGCAGGCTGAAGAGATAAAAATTAAATCCCTACCAGTAAACGTAGACCTGCCAAAGAGATCAGTCTGGCCTTGGGCTATGGAGTATACTGCAGAGAAGTAGAGACAACATGGATTTCTCAGGTGCTTCCTCCTAGCTGTAGTGTAGGATGGAAGAAGCTTTAGCTATTCATTGTATATCACTTGACAGTTTGTCATGATCAATTTCTATGTAATAGTGCCATTTATCAAGAGTAAAGATGCTCTGGGGGTATGATGTGTTCAAGATGCCAAGTTCTGTGAAGGTGTGCAGCACCAGAAGTGAGACCAGAACTGAGAAGCTCAAGGCTGTTACTGTAAGCAGTGGAAAGTACAGGAAAGTCAGCCTGAAGGATAAGTACCAGTCCCAAATGAAGCTCCAGGGAAAAGTCTTTCAAATAGTAGCAACTGCAGGGAAATACCTCCTGGAGGTCAGGCACTGTATGTGAAAGCAGTTTGATGTCCCTGGTGATAAGAAGTCTGGATGAGGTTGAAGAGGAATCTACATTTCCTTAAATTAATTACCTTTTTAAGGTTCTATGAGCTGCTAATTGTCTGCTCAGAAGGGAAGAAAAATTTTGAATTAACAGGAGAAATTTAAAATGTTGTCTTCAGTCTTATACCTTTGCTTCCCTTACACCCAAATGAATAAAGCACTTGCTATGTACACACATTATGATGTGCTGTTTGGTCTGATAGCATTCACACTGAATAATTTTATACCTGTCTTGATGTGCTGCTAAACATCATAAAATTATAAGGACCATATAAGCTTAGTACAGTCAAAGTAAAAATCGTAGCAAATAATGTAATATGTCATAGCTTACCTCTTCAGTGGAGAATTATAATAACAAAACCCTAATTTTCATGCTCGGTTTCATGGCAGCTGTACATATATGCACTGCTGCCTCTGTAAATACTGACCTGGCTTCTGCTTCTGTGAGATGGACTGTAAAACAGGCACTACAGTTTCATTGGCAGTCATGCAAGACATACTATAGAATGAGTTAAAGGACACTTGGCCATCACAACTGATCCCATATATTCACTTCACACCCCTCTATCTTTCCTAGTTGCCATTTGATTGGTTTTGAATTGTCATATTTAACCTCAACAAGCTTCCAGAGTAGATCATGCAGATTCACTGTGCTCCTCAGTGCTGCTCAGTTCAAGAGGGGGTGGATAGGGTAGAGGGAGGCAGAGAAAAGATAGACAAAAAAAAACACATGATCACGAGAGAAATAATTTCTCGTTTCATCCTTTTTGCACCAGCCTATGACCACTAATCTTCACTTCCAACCTGCTTATGGTGTTATTCGTCCACACATGCTGGCCTGTGGATAGAGGAAGCCAAATCTTATTTAAAAAAAAAAAAAAAAAATAAAAACCCACATACAATTGTGTGTGTGAAATAAAATGGTCTAGAAGAAAGTCAAGAGTGAAATATTTGTCAATAGACAGTGATCTGGCAGCTCTGGAGCCAAAAAACCTGTCTGGAAGACAGCAAAGGGCATGTCCATGAATATGGAAAGTAGGGACCTGAAAAAGAAAAGAGAGACCCCGTCACGACAGCAAAGAGAAGAACAAAATTATGGAGCTAGTTTAATTTTTACTTTTTCCTCTTACATTTACAAAACTTATCTTGAGCTAGAAAATGCAATTTTTTTTTTTTTCCTGTCCTTCATTCAGAAAATATTTTGTCTGACTGCCTTGTGTTTGCTTCTGTCTTCAGCAATCAGAAACTATGCCATCAGCTCTGGAAACAGTTATCAGACACTCTCTTAACCCATCAGCTGACATTTAGCTCACATGTTTTAGGGATCTCAAATTCAGAGGGTGAACAACATTCAGTCCACTCTGACTCCCTGTTGTAGGTAATGTTGATAATTAGCCTTGTGCAGGGCTTTTCATTATGCAAACAGACTGATGAAAATATGTCCATTTAAGAAGAGCAATGTGCCATTTACCTTTGCATGTCAACCAAGCTCTGTTGAGAGTGTGATACTGGTGTCTGTAACAAGACAGTAAGAAAAAATATCATCAGAGTGCCATGATGGATTTTGTTTTTGAAAGAGATACACTTGATTTATCACATTGTCTCCTAAATCCCCTGTGATGCTGCTGCCCAGCTCAAATCCCTCTTGAAAATTAATCTGCTGTTAAAGTGAGTACATTCTAAGCAGCCTGCGTATCACACACCAGAGCTCAGAGCTCAGGGCCTGCTCACACCTGTAAGGGTTGGCTGAGTCTCCGTACAGAGAGCAGAATGCAAAACCTTCTCTAGGAAAGAACTGCAAAATGTCATCAAATGTTCAAAGAAATATGAGTGGTGATCCCAGACGAAGAAGCATCTCAAATGTAAATCTAGTGAAACTAGTCCAGGTATCACCTAATAGTTTTGCTTCCATATCGTGCAGAATTGGCACCAAAAAAATCCAACTTTTGGTGTGAGGATGCCAAGGCAAATAAAGTCAGAAACAGAAAGGAGAATTGGCACTGAAGTGCAGTGAACTCAAAGAAGTGTACAGGGATTTATTTAACAGAAATTGTTTTCTTCTGTAATTCAGGGGAACTGCCTTCCTCTTACAAAACTGGGATTCTACAGACATTTTTGTTCACCAGTAGAAAAATAGATACATTGTTTCAAACTAATTATTTCAATTGGTAAAAAATGAGGGTTGGGGGGGGGAATACCAAAACCCAGAAACATTTGGTTTTCTTTAGATTCACACAGCTGTAAGTTTGACCCTCCACAACACCTTGCATAAGTTACATTGCAACATTTAATGTTACCATTTTTATATGTTTGGTTTTGGTGTTTCATCTTTAAAAAGAAAAATAGAATAATAAAACAGTTGTGTGCTAATGATGTGCATAGCCCTTCAGTGACACAGATTTGCACTGAAATGATCCCATTCTGCTTAGCTTAATTGAATCTTAACATTTTTATGCTGGAAGATAATCTTTTGGGTTAAGAGAAAAAACAACAATATTACTTCTGTTTTCCAATCTAAACATAAATATGCCTTAAGAAAGAAAGCAACTTTTCATCCTGGTTCAGAGGGAAAAGTCAGAAATTTCCCATGAGCTTGAAATTCAGAACTTTATTATTTGTCTTTGAGCAGCATGAGTCAAGATTCCCTTCTTGCCAGATAATGCAGTTGATAAATATTGGCACTACTTTTACTTAGTGGAATCAGTGTTAAATTATGGGAGTTTTTTCTTGGTTTGGTTTTTCTCAGTGCTGGGGGAGGTTGAGGGGGTGGGTATTTTAACATAAATGAGGATACTTGACATTTTTAACCCTTTTAACTGTGACTGAATCAGACTTTAGAGAGTTATTACCCCAGAGGAGATAAGATTGTGATATGCCCTTTCTTTGGACCACCCAAAATCTATGCCCTATAGAGTGTACATTATAGAATACTCTTCTTATCCCTCTGTCTCTAACCTGACTGCTACATTCAGACTGAAACCCTTTTTACTGATGGAAAACGCTAAAAAGTTTGAATAAGTGAAACTGATAACCATCTCAAGTGTTGATAAAAGTGAGCACGTATTAGTACTTTAAATAATTGAATATATTGCAAGTTCTGAAGAATTAAAATTAATTTTAAAGGTTCTATAGATCAAATTAATTTTTTGACTGTAACTAGAAATGTCCCTTTCAGGATAAGAAGGCACTGGAAAATCTACTTGATACTTTTCTAATTCTCCTCAATGCTTTTCTTATTCTTCTCTTTTACTCAAAAGATCTTTTATTTAAATAGCACTATATACATTTCGTATAGAAAACCAACTTCAAAACTGTGGAGCTTTCTTCTTATCAGAAATTGTTAGAGTCCTCCAGGTATTTAGTCTTCTAGGAAAATACAGGGAACTTAGGTTTTTGACAGATTCAAGTGGCTTATATAATCAAGGAATTCACCTTCTACCTCAAAGACCTATCTGCTCATGGCAAGCTGATTTATTTTGTTTAACTCTCCTCCCTCCCTGTGGCCTATAATCACTATGTTAGTGTATAAACTACGGTTTTTTTTCAAGATTCTGTAAATACCTCAGTGAAGACCACTGACTTATTTTCCTGAAATTATGTAATGATGTAAAGCTCTTACAAAAGGCAAGTGTGAGGATTTTCCTGCTGATCATTAAAGGGAAGAGATTGTAGGATTCATTTCTCTTATTGCAGCCAGACTTCAGGAACAGTTGATGCTCTCTGCTCACTCACAGACAGCCTGGCCAAATACTGGGGGGATAAATACAGGTGGTTTCTGAGAGATGAGGGCTTGTAGCACTGCTGCAAACACGACACCTCTGAAAATCAATTCAGACTTGTATTCTTTTCTATCTCTTTCTGAGATTTATTTCAGCTGAGTGGCTGCTAGTGCTCTCTTTATTGCTGTCTCTTGGAGCCCACAGTTGCTTTAGCAAACCAGCCCTGTCTAACTCTGTCTTCAGTACGTTTTGAAGTTATTTTGGATGAGGAGGAACCAGTGACTGTAGGAAAAGCCCCTTATTCTCCAAGCCATTGCTGGGCTTTACATTTTCTAATGCTGGAAACAGATCAGAAAAGAGGGGGGGGGAGGCAAGCTCCCCAAAGCCTTTCTGTAGGACTGCTCTGCTCTCACCCTCAGGACAGGCTATCTGTGAAGATCAGCTCACATCTGAGATGCTGCAGCTTCTCAACATGCGCCAGCAGAATCTGCAGAGCCCTGGCAGAAGCATGCTAATGTCTTTGGGGGAGTTACTTTATGTTCATTTAAAATGCAATTAAACAGAACAAATACTGTGAGGAAATGGACAAGATTTTACATTTACATACAAAAATTAGGGGGAAGATCTTTTCATCGCATTGAAAATTTTATATAAATATTTTGGAAGGGAAATAATACGTGGCAATAATATAGGCTGATATAATGAAATAACTGGAATGATGGTACTGTCGTCCATGGGGTCAAAAATTGTTCTCAGAAAAGAATTAATAATTTATGGAAATGTTTATCCCTGTAATTAAATGCTGGAATTGGGACTTACATCCTGTCTGGTTGTTTTATGTCTGCAAAAATTAGTCCCTAACTCTAGAAATAGAAACTTGTATGAAAAAAGTACCTTTAGAAGGTTATTGTGTTTCTGTCTAAAAAAGGTTCCTTTGCTCTGATTTATAATGGGATGAGCCTTATTTTCAGAAAAAATTTTGAATGCAGGCAAGGGAAATCATGGGATTTGTCTTGGAAAGGGAATTTGAAATGAGGAACAAGTCTATGCTTTTCTACATCTAGTGAAATTCTGCTTAATGATAGTAACATATTTCAACATATTTCTTAACAAGTTTACGATCTGCGGTGCTAGAAACTCTCAGCTGGAGCACACCTGCCTGCCCATTGATACACATGACACAGCTTCTGGTTAGGTCTTCTCTGAGCTTGAGCGAGGCATTTTCTGTATCAGGTCCAGAACTAAAATTGTTTTAAAACAGTAATGTTGAATACTACTTTTCTACAAGCTTCTTGAGAGCCAGTATCCCTTGTACGGGTCTTTGAATATACCAGGAGTTTAAATCTAATTCAGAGTAAAGGGATGAATTCCCATTTCAATGAACTTTACTGAATGAACACAAAAGTGAAGGCTTAGCTTTTGGCAGGCTACCCCGTGAGTTTTTTTTCTGACTAATGTTAATGAGTTTGATATTATCATAATGTAACCACTGCATTTCACTCCTAATCGGAATAATTAAGAAAAAAAAAAGAAAAAAGAAAAACAACACTGAAATTTGAAGGTTTCAACTCTTAGGTACTAATCTTTCTTGGCAAGCAGAATGCACTGAATTTGTTTGTGCTGCTGAATGTGTAGCACAGAGCACAGGTAAGTGGGACAAAAACACAAATTCCCACTTGCACTTGAACAACTGGCCTAGTAGTTCAGCTCTCTGATTCCTTTTGCCCCATAAATCCACACAAAGGTAGGCACAGGGGAGGGTTGCTTTTCTAAATAGCCAAGAAATATTACTAGCAAGAGAGCTTGGAAACACTGTGTGCCTGTGGGAGCAATGAGGAAATGCTAAAGGACTGAATCCGTCATGCTGCCTCTGGGTTTGGAAGACCATGAGGTTGAATATGATACTGTGGGAGCCACACTTACTCAGATAATATCTGCCTAGATCCCCAGTATGCTTGAGTCCTTAATAAACTTGGTGTAAGTCACATCCTTCCTCATTACCACCACAGAAACACACAATTACAAGTGCCACAACTGGGCGCTATTAAAAAATCCCTTTTTGTCCAGTGAGCACTGACTAATACAGCTATGGGGTCATCATACAAAAGCAATCCATTATTTTGATTAGTGTAACACTTAAAGGCCAGCATGCACATTAACTATTTTAATTGTCAACTACAACAGCACTGTGGTGTAACATTAAAGGTGCTCTAAAGTTTGCCAGTTGCTGACGGTGCATGGCAGTTCTGCAAGCCATAACACTTTCACAAATGCTCTGAGACAAGCCATATATATATATTTGTCTTTTCCCCATGTACTTTGAATTAACACAAGTTTGTCTGAGAGAAGTCCAGATGGCTGGATTGTTATTAGTCACCCACACATACTGTTCTCTTGTAGAAAGAATGAAAATTAAACTTCTGAAAAATAAGGATGAGGTTGTTTTGTGTTCAAATATTTTCTTTGTTTTTTAAATATGATTCCATCTATTCCTTGATGAAAAAGTTGTTTTTCTTTAATTTGAATGAAATTCTGGGGAAGCTGGTCTGGATTTATTCAATAATTGACTAACCCCCTTCCTCATAGATGGTCATATGCCTGCTCTCCTTAGCTGCCTTTAGAAGTTTTTCTGAAGAAGCTTTATATTTTGATATTCCCTTAACCCTTAAAGGTTAGAGTGAATTTGCCTCTTGCTTGTTTTCATGCCCTCAGGCAATGGTCTGCCTCTGACACCTGTATCTTTCTGCATCACCACCTGGGACAACATGAAGTGACCTGGTTTCCTTAAAGCATGGAGTTAATCCTAATGATGGATTTTTCTCTCTGAATCCCACCAGTGTCCTCTGAGGCAGCCTTTCTCCCTCAGGTCTCTTTCATTCCTTTTTTTCTTTTTCAAGTCTATAGTCAGTTGGGGGGGGTTTTTTGGTTTTAAACATCATCATGAGGTCAAAGAGGGCAGTCAGTATCTGCTGGGGCTGCTGGCTGCCCCTGCAGTCAAATTGAGCCTTCTGCCATCACATATCTTATAAACCCTTTTTTTCATTGATGACAATATTTGAATTCAGAGTTTGTTCTCTAGTTTCTTAGTTTTGATGAGTTTATGGAAGAGATTTTTCAAAGGCACAAGCAAGACTTATAGCAAGACTAGTTGGTGCCAGAAGCATTTTGTGACCTTGACAATCTTCCCCTATTTCTGGAACAAAGATGGTACAAATAAAAGGTTCTTTCATTTTAAAGGAATTTGTAGAGATCATAAATTGAGGCTTATATAGATAAACAATTTAAATCAAGTATCCTTTGTAGTGGAACTATGCCTAGGAGTGCACTGTGTATAAAGACCCGCAGCATGTTTCATGCGACAGCAGCTGGGGCCTTTGCTGGTTTGCTGCCAGTTGTGCCAGATCCATGAGGATCTCCAAATGAGGGATTAGGGCTGAGCAAGAAACTTGCTGGGGTGAGACAGCAGGAACCAAGGAGGGATGGGAGAAGGCAGATGTCAAGTGTGAGGAAAGGGAATATTTATGGAGAAACCAGATGGAGGGGCTTTCTCTATTCCTATGATGCTTCTCTTAATTTGGGGATGTCTCTTTCTGCATGACACAAAACTTGCCATTTCTGATTACTACTGAGGGAGGAGACTGCTAATAATATCAAGCTTCCATCAGATGAAAAAGCAATTGGATATGAGCTGCCTAATCAGTTTTCTCTACCTTTCACCTTTTCAGATCAAAGTACTTAACTGTATGCTATTCACTAAGTAAAATCCCACTGCTGAATTCAGTTTACCTGGTAAAGAGACTTTTTCTGTCACTCTTCCAATTAATCGGTGTTACCTGTGCACATGGAAAGAATCTCTAAGCTCTGATTCATCACTGTGAGTTCCCTGCTGTTGTGGATAATAGTGGGATGGGGGTGGGCATGGCTGACTAATGTACCTTTAAATTCCCTTTGGGTTATAAGCTCGAGGCATAATGATTTTTTAGGTACTCTGTCATATGTCACAATGTCACATCACATGAGGTAAATATGACTCATGTAATCCAGTTTGATACATTGCCATTAGAATAAGCTGAAGGGGGTTTTATGCAGTGAAATACTCCATGTGAAGTGTTCTTCCCCTGCATTTTAGTGTTTCAGGTGGCAATGTTTGCAGGAATGCAACCAATCCTTCCCATTTATCCTCTGACAGAAGAATCTCAAGAGCCTTTTCAGAGTCCCTTGACATGGCAGAGTATGGCACAGTTAAAAAGTCTACAGAAAACAGTGTGAAAGTGGCAAGCTTTGACCCTCAGAAAGAGAAAAATATGGCTATTTTAAGAGAAAGAACCTCTTAAATCCCTCTGGTAAACAGCAGGATCTGCAGTCTGTCAGTGTCTAGAAGTCTCTGAAATCTGCTGAAGCATTTGGCACTGCCTCATAGTTGAAAATATTTTTTCTTCGTATGATAATAGGAAAAAGGGAGACTTTGTTGAGGTTCTTGTTTTTTGCTTTGTGCTTGTCTTTTTTTGTTTGTTTGTTTTGTATGTAACATCAAGGAGATGCTTCTCAGTAGTAAACACAGTGCCACATAGACCATTTTTTCACTTTTGCTTGCCAGGTAATTATAGCAGTGTTTGGTGTTCTAGCTAACAGGAGGTAAACAGAGAAAGAAGGAAGCATTTCAGCAACCAGGTCACTTCTATCTCTTACAAGTGGCTAAAAAAAGTTTTTCCATAAACTCCTGGAACAATAGATCACTATTTTCTCACCCATTTTGGTGGGGGTGGAGTTGCTGAGATGGAGCTGATTACCCCAGCTGCAGGGTAGTGTAGCATTGCACAAATAGCAGAGCACAGGCTGTGCTTTCCAAGGAGAGCCTTTGGATTGTTTGTAGTCCACCAGGAAGTCAACTCTGCCCTGGTTTCCGATGCGATTCAATAGGCTATTTTCCAGAGATGTCTGGAGCCAGAATAAAATCCCTTTAACAGGGCTGTTGAGAATATTCCCATAATTATAAAACCACAGGGAGACAACTTGTTTTGGGATGTGTACTGACAACTAACGACAAAACAGCACATGCATTATCAAGCAGATATTGTATTCTTGAATAAAAGACTGATAATGCCTGGGCACACAGAGCTGCTTTCTGCTCACAGCTATAAACAGACTAGTCCTACTGACTTCAGATAGCTGCATGTAACTCAGAGGAGAAACTCAAAGTTTACCCTCTGAGGTGTACTTTATTATTAATTTTCTCTGGGCTCTCCACATTTCAAAACTCACTTCTGCAACGTGTTTGCTGCTTTGATCTGGGCTGTAGCCTCATACACCTCCAAGAAGCAGGGTATAAAGTGAAGAGTACTTGGCTTCTGAACTGTTAACTGATTTGGTCACAGGTGACAGAATGCTACTTGTCCTTTTGGCACCAGCCTTTCCCTTCCTACATACTTCCCTCCTAACAGTGAGAGAGGCTTGTGAGGCACAACTGTTCCCTGCTCTGCCCCTTCTCAGAAATGCCTTTGTCACACAGCGTGGTCTCTCCCCTCTCACTTGCTGTCCTGCCCTGTCAATTCATACTAACCTCTGAATATCTGGGTTGCTTGTGACTGAGCTTTTCCTTTTCCCCCTGGTGTTTATTTCTTTGGTCTATGATGCTTCCTGCCAGCTACAGTTATTGCAGTCAAAAGGGCCTTGCATATATGAACATGTAGCCTTTGTCTGGAATGAACTTTTTGCTACAGTCATTGTCTTGGAGGCATCTGGATGTGTGCAGATCCATCTGACTCAAGTGTAGCAGCCTTAGTTCCTTTTGCTTTGTTCACCTACTCAGCACCACTAACTGATGCTTGTTAAGTGCTTCTCCCTTGGACTGAGGCTAATGAAGTGAGTCCAAGCATGTAATGCATTCTCCTTGTGAAAGTATGAATGTATCCTGAAATCCTACTTCCCCCCCTTTGGGCACAAAAGGACTTAACAACTGCAGAAATATTTTGCTTCTCCTGTACGTGGGCTGAGAGATGGACAAGGATACAGGAAGTTTTAGGAACAGTAATCCATGTTGTTTTGCAATGATGCTGAACAGGAAGAACAAGGGTATTCAGTTCATCTGGTAATTTGGAGACAGACTACCTTGCAGTGGGAATGGACCAGGATTGCTTAGGTAGCTGGCATATGAATTAGTCTCCATGAAATAACTTGAGAAAATATTGGCAACAAGTGAAACTATTCTAAATTTCAAGTCTTGTCAAGGACATACGCACAACTCAAACTCTGAGTAGTGGTTATGAAAAGAAAACAGGAATCTGAGGCACTCCTGTTCTTTATTGTACGTGATGCTGAACACAGGGCAAAGAAAAAATCCTGCACCAGCTAAAGCAAATGATGCAATTCTGGTAGACTCACTGGAGATACTGTACTCACTGTTTAACATTTCCTCATCCAAATAAGTGCAGCAAAGTGTTAGACTGTTTCACACTATCAATTTGGGGGGGGCAGAATGTGTTCAGCACAACTATTAGTTCCAAGAACTGTTGATAGGAGTTTAAGAATTTGTCTGTTGCTTCCATCAAGTACTTTTTTCAGGGAGAAGAACCAATTTCATCTCTCACTGAAAGCATTGGAAATCAGAGCAGTTTTCCTGAAATCACCTTCTTGTCTGTGGCAAAGATGATCAGCAGCAGAGCAAAAGTGACTTTTAAAAAGACTGCTGGCATATGGACAACACAAAGGAAGTGGCACATTGTGACACTCCTCAAGAAAAAGAGGCGAGAGGTTCAGTGGATGCTTTATGAATCTCACAGTTGGATCACTAAGGTAGGAAACATAAGCAAGCTATCATGTCACTCTTACAGCAGTGGAGAAAAGATGCTTCCTTCACTGCCTAGAGAAGCTGAGATGCTCCAGTACTTATTCTAATCCATATACATAATATATGGTGTTTGTGAGCTTCAGCTTAAAAAAAAATAAAGCCACAGAAATGCAGTGTGCTGCAGCATGTGCATGTATGTACTTGTTTTTGGATTACAAAACAATTTTAGATGAGGTTTTTCTGCTAGCACACAATCTTGCTGCTGTGCAGCTTGAATGACTTTGGAGTATTTAAAAGGGAAAAATAAAAAGATTGCTTAAGGGTTTGATGATTAATAAGCATGGTAAAATCTTCCACAACTAGGCAACAGTCTCAGACCTTGGTGCTCACATGTCTTTTCTGACTCTTTTTTTATTTTACTGCAGATTTGTGTGGGGTGAAACAACAGTGTATGATGTCAGGACAGAAATTATCAGTAGAAATTAGTTAAACTTTCAGTGTACAGAGTAAAAATTTCCACGTTCCAACCGAAGAGCCTTTTGCTGTTATTCTCATGGTATGATGATGAGCATTACCAGCTGTGCTGTTCTGAGTGTTCTAGCAGATAAATACCACTACGTTTTTTCAGGAGGTTTCAGGACAAGCAGTGTGTTCCAAGTGTTTGGATTTTGTGTTACTTGATTACAGGAGAGGCTCCTCCTTCCCTTTGTTAGTTGTATGTACGGGCTTGGACACAAGCATAAAAACACTCTTTTCTCTCTTGCACTTGCTGACCAGGAATATGCTCAACAGTTAAAATGCTTCACTCTTAAATTACTGATTGCCACTTTAATGGTCTTCCAACATCTCTCTGCTTTCGTTCATAGAGCATCAATGCCTTAGAACTTTCAAAAAAAAAAAAAAAAAGAAACAAAGTTGGCATTTTTCATTTTCTGTTTCAGTTGAGAAGAATAGTTTACTAAAATCTAGATGGGGTTTTTTTCCCCATGAAAATAGAAAATTTGTAAAGCGGAAAAATTATTTTAAACATTGCCTCAAACCACTCCTTGTTGTGTGTCTTTCAGGATTTTGTATCTAAGATGTTTGCTTTTATTAAACAAATACAAAAAGCCACAATGAAGAGACCTAATACTGGTCCTCAGTTTGTGTCTCTGAATGCTGAAATTAATTCTGTTCAGGATTTAGCAAAGATCCATCTTCAAAGATATCAGTCTGTTTGAACTCAATTTAGACTACAGTAAGTGTACAGGGCTAATGCGTATGGAAGTAAAGGCTGTTACCCCCTATCTAAAATGGTAGAATAAGTAAAGGCCAAGAGGCTTTAATGTTGGCTGATACTTTTGAAACATTCAGTTGCCAATCAAAAATGTCCAAAAAATCATGTCCTAAAGAGATGTAAGTCTTTGTAGTCAGTTAAACTCAAGATGCTAAATGGGAGGCATAATTTTTGGATCTGGTCAGAAGTAAGTTCATGTTGTACACTAAAGTACTGTTAAAAAGAAATGAGTAAAAATAGTGTTTGAAGGTTAAATGAAAAGCAATGATGCTAACTTTCCCAACTGACCTTAAAGGTCTATGCCAAGGTTATATTGTCACATGAAAGGGAGGAGGGAGACAGAAATACAAAGATTTCTAGTCTTAACAATATTAATTAAAAGTTATTAGCTGTAAGCGCTCCCAGAGAATCAGATCCTTATGTACCCCAACACTGTCTGCCAACTACCAGACAGCCCACAGGTTGGAAGGGGTTCTGATTTCTGACATGAAGCCACACTTCAGCCAGGGAGAAATAGCTATAAGCGTCCTCAGAGTAATCAAAACTTTATAAACCCAGCACTGCCTGCCAAACTGCTGGACAGAACACAGGCTGGAAAGATTTCTGACT
>JAWWEV010000004.1:12021264-12033427 GCA_035583235.1 Hafferia zeledoni | reverse complement strand
GGGGGGGCTGAGGCATTTCCCTCAACCCATCAGGCCTTATCAGCCCATCACCCCACATATATGCAGTCTCCTAAGGCAGGGAATGATTGCACAGGGAGATGAGGTGATTAATGATGATGTGGAATGGTGAATGAGTTCAACATGATACAAAAGAAAGCCAAATAATGATTTTTAAGTGTATTTATGGTTCTACAGAATTTGCTTTCTTAGAATTCCTGTGGATTAATGAATTTACTACAGTGATGCAAACTGGATCTGTTCTACCAAAATAACACTACTTAAGTAGTTTTTGATGGTTTGGTTTTGGTTGTCTGGTTGGTTTGTTTTTTGTTTTGGGTTTTTTTTAATTTATTTAGGGTGACTAAGCCAGATCCTAGGTCTATCCCATCCAGAGGATTTCTGGGTGGATTGATAAAAATAATGCATTTGAGCATATATTATAAAGACACTTTTTGTGTTGGGCAACATAGGTGGCACAACCCCTGAAAAGCCTGTACAGGAGAAAGAAAAGAGCTCTGATTTCTTGAGGAAGGTGGGGATGAAAGTAGCATTTTCTGCAGAAGGTGTGAAAACAAATTTTTTGTGGGAATGGTGCCCAGGAGGAGGTGAGGTAGGGAGCAGGGCTGTGGGACGAGGCAGGATGTTCTGCAGCCAGTGCTGAATTCCCCACAGGCCCTATTGAGGTGCAAGGGAATTCCACAGCAGCCTGAGCAACTGCTACAATCTCTTCCATGAGCTGCCTGTTTAACACAAGATTGTTTTACATAGGGATTTTTACCAGCTCCTTTCATGCAACTTACATAACTATTAGATTAGGTTCAAGTTTCACTTGCATTCATACTGTACCCAGACAGCATGGATAAACTGTCCAAGTCTACATCCTGTTCTGCACATTAATTAAGATCCATAGCAGCTTAACTGAGTGTGCTGGTTGCCTGGCTTCTAGTTCCTAACACTTTCCCAGCATCAGCATCTAGCCTTAAAGAGGAATATCTCTGTTAAAAGGTATCTTTCCCTAATTGAGGGTGAAGTGTCCCAGCCACAAAGGAAGGATGCTACTGTGCAGAGGCTCCGTCTCCAGAGCTAGATTATTCTGTAGAGCATTGGTCCCTTTTTTTAACTTTGAAATCCCACACTCATTCAAGCAACTCAAAGTATTAGGAAAATGCTTTATGTTTCAGCAAATGTACAAGACATTCAGAGAACTGGCTACCACATTAAACAGTTACCCTGTGGCCCGCACTGTAAATGAAGAGGAATAACAACAGTTATTGAAACTTGTTCTACTTTGTCACAGAGCTACTGGAGCTGCCTGAGCAGCATTTCTTGCTTTTTGGAAACCCTAGAGGAGAATATGAGCTAGGAACAATCACACCTTTGTAGTCCAATTGTTCCCATGCTTTAAAAAAAAATTGTGAAAGGAAAAAGTGATCAGGGTAGCAATATTGTACAATGTGGCTATGTTTTCAAGTTACTCGGAAAGTCTATACACTCTTGCATTGCTTTCAGACACAATAAAAGACCAGTTATTAATCCTGCAATTACCCAGCCTTATCACTGCTATCCACACAGGCTGACTGTGGCTGGACTTCTAGATGATATTGTTTTCATTACGGTGACCAAGGGAAATTTAATTAGAGACCCATCTCTCAAATGAACAATTGAAAAATATTAGGATTAGGAAATTAATCCTAATACTTTCTTACATTAAGATATTTTGCTGTTCTGGATGGGAGATTTTTGATAGTCTGGGTAGTTCTCTCAATTCAATCTTTAGTAACTGCAAAGTATGATTATGGCGATGGGGGGAAATGGTGTTCATGACACTAAAAAGCATATCCTTCCTGTCAGCTCTGAGCATGGAATAAGAATATTTAATCAAAAGTGTTTGCTCTGGATCATATCAGTTCCTGACTGCAAACTCTAAATCCACATTGTAGGAGCAAGGCATAATGATCTACAGCTAACAGAAATGGAAAAAATGAATTGATAGGGAGATCAGACTGTGACTAAATGGAAGCAGGGAGGCTGAAAGGCAGCATTTTAAAGGAAGAGGTTTGTATGGTTTTCAGGTACAATTGGGCAGATTTGTATAAACCAAAATTTCATCCTGGAGACCATTTAAATTTCATTGACAAGACTGCACTTCATTGCTTCATTTAGAAACTTCCACTGTGGCTTTTTT
The DNA here is from genome assembly GCA_035583235.1 of Hafferia zeledoni. NCBI lineage: Eukaryota > Metazoa > Chordata > Aves > Passeriformes > Thamnophilidae > Hafferia > Hafferia zeledoni. The sequence goes on along the minus strand of JAWWEV010000004.1, from coordinate 12,031,242 downwards.
CCTCATTTGTATAAAAATAAGAACCATCTGCAGGAAAAAAAAAATAAAACCCACAAAACTTGTTTGTATGACTGCTTTCCTGTTGTTGTTTAGATTTCTAGGAAACAGATGCATATTTCTCATTTGGAGAAAGCATACATCTGTTCTGCCAAATTCTCTCCAGGAATCCTTAATTTTCCAGTAAGAGCTTATTCAAATACATTTGAAAATAAGAAACTTTCCCTCCATCATCTGTGTACATGCAGACATGTTACGAGGAAAGATGGTCATTTTGACACAGTGAGGAATTGTTTTCTCAGCAAATCCATGTGTTTGCAAAATGCTATATAATAATATAGGTGAGAAGAAGAAAAGAGAATGTGGCAACAAATTTATTTCTGTAATATGTGAAAGGATAACTGCACAGTTGAAGCTGTTACAGTCTCATATTGAAGAGACACATAAAATTTAACTATGCTGAAAACAGTAAGATTGTGTAGAAATTCCTGTGTAAGGTTTAATAAAGATGTAATTCCTGTCTACAAATTACTTAAGCCATTCAGTGGAATTCCATATCAGAGATATTATTCTCTCTTATATTCTATGGGACTTTTAAAATATTTTATAGGGAGGTTATCATTCTCTGTTAAACTTACAGATCTTCTCCAGAAGGGGGGAAGAAAAGGTAATTTTATACATTCTGATGTTAGTCTACTTGGGGATCTACTTCAAAATGTTACATCATATATTTTTCCTTTGCTTCTTGTTTTGAAAGGAAAAAAGTACTACAACATAACTTGTAATAGCACATGATTCATGTTCATATGTGCCCATTTCATGGTTTGGATTGAAGTATTTTGCATTAAGGCGTCTTCATTTGGCTAGAGAATTTTTGTTTTCTTAGAAATAGAGGATGAAAAAAATGCATAGTCAGTAGTCAAATACTAGAGTAGAAGGAATCTATGAGCACATCAAGTAGAGCAAGACTATTAACTTGTTCCCCTTCAGGCAGAAGATCTTACAGTAGTGATGCATTTTGGAAATAAATTTGAAGCAGGTGGACAGAGCAGCAGGAGGGAAGTATCAGGCTAATATAGCAGAAGGGCAACACCAGCCAGTTAGAAAAAAATGAATCGTATGGACTGTGGGGGACTGCATATTAGAATCGCCAAGCTGATTATTTCCTACTGCATGTCTTAAATAAATTAGACCTGCACAGAAATGTGTGCAACAATATCTCCCCACATGGTGTAAATAACAATAGAAATGAAAGCTGCCCATTTGTGCACCAGTAAAGCTCTGAACATCCAGGTGGGGTGTTGCTTCAAACACATTTAAGCCTGTTACTGCGAGCTAAGCCTGTGGCTAGATGTAAATGTCCCCAGTAAAATGTATTTATTGATGTTACTGGTATTGTCTACATAGCAGTGAATTTCTTTTAGTGCAACAAATACAGCTCCTTCCACTTTATTATTCCTCTCTAAATCTATTACTGGTGCCATCAGGTGGTGATGGTGTGGGAGTGGTAGGAGATGAGAGCCCAGCAGGTGGATGAGGGCTTCCTGAAGGAGGGGCAGGAAGGGAGAGAGACATCCCTACATAAACCAGAGAGTGAGAAAGCTATGCTAAGCTCATGCTGCAGCATGTCCAATCAAGCCACCCTGCAGCCTCCAAACATCCTGACCCAGGTCACAACAGGTCAACTCTGTTTCGCCTTGAGCAACAAACACAGGCAGCTGCCTTGAGTTAAAAGTGAGCACCCAAGTGGCAATACAAGGCTGGGAACTTCTGTGCAGTGCAAGCCTAACCAACACTTCCCAAATGAGTAGAAGAGACGGTTTTGTCTAGCCACTCTGCTATGGACTTAAAATAGGTCACCCGGGATGCAACTTGGAGCAGGATCGATCCACTCATCCTCAACCTTTATCTTGCCAGATTAGTTCCCAACTCCCTTGATTTGTCACGCCAGCTAGTGTGTGGCTGCTTGCATTAAAGTGCATTAGTTTGTTCATTTACCCATGCCTCTGCTGCTCTGCTTCTGGAGGTCTGTGCTGTTGGCTGGTGCTCCTTGGGCAGCTGTTGGCAGTAGCTCTGCCTGGATGTTGCCCACCTGCCTGTCTGTCCATAGATGGCTGATATTTTGCCTGCTGTCACTCTGCCTGTACCATTTTTTTTCTTCTGTGGCAGCTGGCCTGGTTGTGGGTTGATTTGTTGCATGCAGTGTTTTTAATCCCCTGACTGCATACCTTGGGCTGCAAATTACACTCTGAATTTTCCATCCCACAAGGGTGCAAAGGAAAACCTGTTGAATGCAGAAGAAATCTCCTACTGACTTCAGCGGGACACTAATTATATCCCAAATCACTCATGCTACAGGGTTCATTATGAAGTTTAGGTCTTTGCTCAAAATACTGCACATTTGAGAATAGTCTCCAGCAAGTTATGTTTCTGTGTAAATGTCCCTGCTCCCTTATTGAGGCTTCTTAGCATTTCTGCCTCTAGGTTTCACTTCCTTTTCTTTTAAGCACTATTCCTAAGAATGTGTCTTTAAAAGTTTCAGTCTGTAGAATGTTCTTCCTCATATAGTTTCCTGGTCTGCATTTCATTTTGCTATTTATCCAGTGTAAAAAGTTTCTTGTTGCTGAAGAAAGTGTTCTTCCAAGAAAGACACTCCTACCTTTAGTCTCCTGAGAATGGATCTGAATTTTTGAAAGAGCAAACTTCACTGTTACACCTTTTAAGAGTCACTGGAATTTCCCTGGGGTTCCTCTCTGTGCTCCCAGCAGATTCCACAAATCAATGAGACACTCAGCATTTTTTGCTTCCTCCTCTTTACAGAAAAGCTTGAGATATTGGGAGAGTCTCCCTACAGCTAATTTCCCAGTAAACAGAGGTCCCTTAACAGTGTTTCATAGTTACAGGATTCAGTTATGCAGTCTGTACCATGGGTGCCTTTACAGTGGCCTTGCTGTGAAATTGTTTCCACTCTCATTAGTGCAGAGTCAACCTTTGTCTTCTAACCATGGCTCTAGAAGAGGTTTAACATTCAGCTATAAAACATAATCTGAAAACTGACAAGTATTTTAGTACAAACACATGTTTCCAAAACTTTGGTGTAGTGAGTTTCCTGTGATTAAGAGGACAGCAATAGAGACATCAAAGAGATTTAGGTATATTTTTTTCTCTTTTGGTAAAGAAAAGAACATATGACCAAAGATAATTCATCATGACACTAACCTTGGAGCTTTTGGGATATGTTCTGTCAAGTCTGGAGAAGGGCAGAAATAGGATTCCAGGATGAAGCCTCAAGACAAGTGTGCTGGGGGTTATCCACCCAAAACAGGTTGGGTAGAGCAGCTTGTGATGCTGGTGCCATGCACAGACCCCAGCTACTTCTACCTTCCAGCACCACAAACCATGCAGAAAGAAACGACACCTGCAAAACTGAGGTTATTACATCATCCTGGTAATTGTGAGGACCTTACAACCCAGCAGTTTCTGCTTTCAGAGCACCTAAGGAATAGAATAACTTCCCTAACTAGAAAAAGATCTCTTTTCCAAATAATTGCAATGAAGTTTGAGACTTTCAGTTCTTACAAGTGAGAAAGTACCTAGTAATTGAACATAACAAACATGATCTATGCTAAATCAATTTTATGTTCATAAACGCCAGTCATGGATACTCATCGTTAACATTCCAGCAAAAAAATCACATGGGCCTTTGACTTCTGCTCCTCTATCTGCTTTATTTCTTTTGGGGTACACACCTTGCCTCAAGGTTATGCTTTTTTAAAAGTTTTCAAGGGACTGGTACTGATTGTCATTCATGAGGTCTGTTTCCTAAAAATGTACTGAATGTCCATATTAATTGAATAATTATCATGCTAAAATAGTTGAGATTAGGTTTTGTGTTTCTTCTCGTTGAGTTTTTGGGTAGGGATTTTTGCACTGCAAGGTTTTGCTGATAAATTAATTAATTATTAAAAAATATTTGGCAGTGTATATGGTGTCAGGTAACAGCCCCTGATATCTGCTTTCTAAGATAAGAAGCACATTTAAAAATGGAGCTTCCACAGTTGGTCTGTTGTGAAGCGGACCTAGAGAGTGAAGTTACCTACAGAATGGATCTACTGTTGCTCAATATTTAGCAAACAGGCTTGGACTTTTCCTAATTACAGGAGGTTCTGCAGAGTGTGTGACTTCTTTGAGGGTTAAACAGTTTGAATATATTACCTCAGGAGCAAAGGGTCAGCTCTGCTAGTTTTGTGAAAGACAGTTGCTGGGAATCCTGTGGACGTGAGCTCTAGTTCTTCCAGGCCAGTCAAGAGAGAAATTTGGTAATACATTCCCTAGACCAGACTAAGGAAATAGGATGAAGATGAAGGAGTTAAAAAGAGAAATTACAAAGTTAAAAATAACAAAACCCCCAAACAGGTAAAGCTGGACCTATTCATTGTCATAGAGCTCCTAGGATGCAATGGGTGATTGAGGGAGAGAGAACAAAAGTCCTTTCTTCAGCAATAGGTTGACTTTATCACTTGAAAGATATATACATTTCAATGTAATTGGAGTCATGTTTAAAATAATTAATACGGAAATCAAGTTTTCTGAAATTATTCTTTTTTAAAAGCAAGCCATCTCCAAAACATTCATTCAATTATTTAGGAAAATTATGGAATGAAAAATGAACAACTTTAAAGACTGTTTTAACCAGTGGGGTTAGATATTCCCCTTGTTTTCTAGATATTTCCACAATAATGAGAGAAGAAAACAGGTGCAGTACAATCACTGATGAATAAGAAAGTAAGTCAAAAGCAGGGCAACAAGTCTCATACACAATTGATAAAAAATTTACCTGCTTCACCCGACACTTCACTATTGACTTTATATAATGTGGAAAACAATCATAACAGAAATAGTAATATACAGTATCAGTAACTGAAAGCAGCACAAATTGAATGCAAACAACATGAAAAGAAAATGTTGCCAGCCCAGTTAGTCAATAAAGATCACAATTTTCAAGGACCATGCTCAAATCACTGTTATTAATCAGGGTCCCAATTTACAACAGATGATATTGTGCAGCTGGTGATTGATAATCATTTTGGGCATAATGTCGGTTCTTCCTTGAACCATGAAGACACAGCTTGTGTGTGTTTGAGAACTCATAGATTGGTGAGCTCCACAGCTCACCAGCTGCCCAAATTACTTTCTATTGAAAAAAAAAAAAAAAGCTTTTATTTAGAGGCTGGGGGGGAGAGGAACCAATTTGTAATATTTCTGTCTCTTTGTTTCTTTTTTTGAGACAAGGAGGGGAATTTGCAACGCTCCAAAAATAAAAGTTACTAGAATCTAGAACACTAACATCTGTCTCTAATGAAGACATAATCCTGTAAACTCATTTAAATACTACTTGTCCTTTAGATTCTATCAGGGTAGCTTATGATATGACAGTGATTTTGAGTGACAAACATCCAACTTAGAACAATACTATGCATATTTATATCTGTTTACAGGGCCCCATCCCTCCTGAAAGATGTAAATTTTAAAATTAAGTTTTTTGAGAAAAGGAATGATGAGAAAAAAAATTGTTACATTGGAACACAGAGTCAAAGTTATTGTAGGACTCTGGCTTTCATAAAAATTTTACCAAGTTTTTAAATTGATTTTTGTGTTTTCTAATGAAAAAAAACATGAATAATTTAAATGTAGGCTGCATTTTTTATATTAGAAACTTTCTATACCAATACAACAGAAGAGGCAACACTTGAGATACAGCTTAGCTTAATCCTCCTCCTCGCAGACTTTGATTACGATCTTCAAAACTGCTACAGAACCACTGTATTAAAGACAGATTCTTTTTTTCCTATCTTCCTATTAAATTATTGTCAGAATTCTTGAATGTAACCTTAATAAGCGTAATGACTGGGATTTTCATTTTTGTCTGTGGCCTCAGCAATACAATGATTATTGGCTTACTTATTTAAACTTTTAGATATATACCATTGTAGACTTGCATTTCAGGAAATCCTTTCCGTTTAAAATGTTTCAGAGGGGTTTTTGTTATGCATCTACTATAAGAAATCAATTCCTAATTCTGACAAGCCTGTGAAGAATCTCAGATAGTTTGTGGCATGGGCATGACAATTCCAATACTTACAATTTTAGTCCTATTTGACCATATCTGTAGTTTCTTTACGGTGTACCAGATGTAATGGGTCACATATCATCTGCAAACAAAGCTTTCTGCCCCAAGATCTGCAGTGTAGGCGAAATATGGTCCTTCGCCAATAAAACCATGCTCTCTCTTTAATGATACCAATCTGTAAGTTAGCATTTTGCATTATGTGCTATTTGTCAAGCAGTAAATTGATTTGTTCAAGTGAGAAAGAGAATAATGTGCAGCCTAATAATCCTGAACTACCGTAGTATATGACAGAAAGGTTTAGGTGCTGATTTTCGAAAGGCCATGGTCTCATTTTAAATCTGTGCTGTTTGACCTGAAATAAAAAAGAAGGGGAAAGAAACATAATTTCTACCTGATCAGTGTTTCCCTATCCTGGGTTCTCTAATCTGGTGTCCATCAGGAAATCAGCACAGTCAGCTGGCTTTCAAAACTGCATTCATTTTTTCTTGCTTGCTTCTGGGTTTTTTCAGAAGTACTCTGTGAAGAGCAGAGAAAGGAAGAGGAAGTGCAGGTGAATATCTTGGAAAGATTCTCTGGATAGAGTTTTTTACAAGGCAGGAGAGAAAGCTGTCTCAAAATTACTAGGGAAAAAAAGTTAACTAAATGATAGTAATGTTTATTCAATTTTAACTATTAGTTTTAAATTAGGGGTGCAACCTTTCTATGAGCCAGAATATTTCACCTTAAATATTTGCCCAGGATACTGGACCAAAAAATATTCATAACTACAGCTGACTATACTTTTTGTGATAACCACTGATTCTGTGATAACAATGCTCCTTTTCACAGAAATAAAAAGCTTCTCTCTTGAATAGTTTTTCATTTTGAAGCATGTGTTACCTTAAATCATGTACTAAATGACTAGAGTCTGATTTTCCCATAGTAATAATAAAGCAGCCTTTCCCAGTGGCTTCCTTCTCCCCAGATCTCACTGATTTATAGCCAGTTCTGGAGCACAGGTTTCTATCATGTCTATTCCTTTTTTTACTTCTTTTAAATTATTGTTAGTGTTGTGATAGAACACATAATATCTTGTTGTGAACCTTATGGGCACTGGTTAAAAAAAAAAAAGACTTTCCTTTCCTTGTCAACTTTAAAATTACTCCATCTGAAGATAGAAACAGTGTGAGAAAAACTAAAACCATTGTAAGAAATAACATAATAGTGAAATGATTATGCTTCCCATCAGAGAGGTGGTCAAAATCATGAAAATGTCACCAAGTATCCTGGGAAAGATATTTTTTGAAATTACAGCCAGATCTGCACTTCAGCCAACAGAACTGGCAAAATGAGATTGACTCTTTGTACATAGAAAAATGGAGGTTTCTTAAATATCTTCTAATCTGAGGGGAAAACTATGGAACTGCAATTTTGTGTTTGAATTAAACTGTTCCCATTCCTAATTTTATTGCAGGCTATGTCAGAGGAAGGGCTAAAAGTCTGCTTATTATTCTTGATCTAAATCTTCATCTCAGGAGACTTTTATCATAATTAGTGTTAATTCTATGAAATTAATTGAGAGGTTGGTATTTTCATCTCTAAATGCTGTGTATTTTTGATTGACTGGTCAATGACAAGTCTCTTCTCATTTTCCACTATAATAAGGCTATGAAAAGGAAAAGAAGTAGAATAGTTGGCCAATTAAGTTATAGAATAACGACAAGGTCAGGCCAAAGAGAGTACATTGTGGTAGTTTACAAATTACTAAGACATTTGAGTTTTTCATGTTCCTGACAGAAATTGTAATGAAAATAGAAAGTGACACAAGAATCCATTAACATGACAGCACAATAAAAGGGAAGAGAAATAATTTTAAGCACACAAGTATACATCAAAATAATTTGAAGGGATCAGAGACAAACCCACAAGAGAATTCTGACTCCTTCCAACATAAGACAATGCAGCAGAGAGTATATACATTCCCCATTCCCTCCTAAATCCATGTCTTTCACAGTTAGTTTCCTGTATTTCAGGAATGTTTCTCCTTGCTTTTATCTCTTTGATCTGCCCTACCTCTAAGTAAGAGTTCTGAGTCATGCAAAGATGGTTCTATTCATTGAAATCTTGATATTGGTGTAATGAATTTGTGTTGCTTTGCCAAGAAAAGAGCGGATCCCATAAAAAAATGTGTGAAGCTGTGCCAGTAAAAAGTGACGTGTTTATAAATATGGAACAATGTAGTCATATTAAACCTATGTCCCCAAACATCCTGCATATTACATCACTCTGATTAAACTGCATTCCCCAAAAGACTTGTGGGATTCATTTGTTGAACAAGAAAGATCTGGACTCTTGTCTTAACGTTTAGTAGAGATCAAAAAATTTGGAGGTGGAGAGATTTACCACTAGCCATTTTTGTGTTATGCAACAATCATGAAGGATTTGTTCTGTTTTACCTTTATAAAATACGACAAAAATATTGTCATCTGAACATGTTATCGCATTATGTAAATCACCTCTTCAAACAAACATTTGGGGTACTCTAGGCTTTCTAACAATAAAATTAGTATTGTCCATGGATTGTTTTTAACAGTACCTGCATAGGAAGCTCCTGTGAACGAATAACAATGGTCTCACCTTAACGTATTAAGTGCAGGGTCAAAGAAGAAAAAAGGTGAACTTTCTGCTGACTTTCCTCAAGATCTTTGCTTCAAATGATGGTGATCCCTAAAATACATGGTGAAGTTAAGGAATCTTTTAAAGTCTGCTGCATGGGAGAGATCCTTCCGAGTCTGCCGTGCTATACCAGCGCAGCTCGCTTTGCACCTACCCAAAGCCTTTCCTTTGCGCTCACACTGCAATAGTCCCAGTGACTGTGGGTGGCATAGCACTGTCTATATCAAAGGAATCTCCAGCTGTCCTATTAAAATAGCTCTTCATTCTCTTGGCACTGATGGCACAGTACAGAGGAGACAGCTAGTGTCCAATTTCAGTACTTCATTAAAAAATATTCTCACACTGATGCTCAGCTTATGTAGGTATAACAGATTTATCCAAGGACCGTAGAATATTTTGCAAATACAGAGCAAAACAAACTGTTCTCTGTGCAAATCTGGACTCCATCTGATGCAACAAGGGACTGCCAGTGATTAAGTTCCCAAAGGAGTCTCTTATGTCTGCTCTTGCCAGGGAACCTGTACAGTCTTGTGCACAGCATGACCACTGCTCCAAACAACCAGTTTTTACAAATACTCTGGACTAATACAATCATTTTTCCAAATCACTGCTCTCTTTTGATACCTTATGTAAATGTAATGAACTAGCTTTGCTGCTACTGTTGCAGTCTTTTAAAATAACAGAATGCACATCCTTCTGCAAGCTGAGTCTGTAGCACATCCCGTCTAAGCTGACACATTAGGGTGTCAGGTTTCAGACTGTTCAGTTACCTCGTGTTCTTGTGATAGCAAATTTGGTGGGATTTTGACACATTGTCTTTGTCTCTCTCTTATCCTTTCTTGCCTTTTGGGAATGAAGAAGAATCTTTCCATTCTATATGTCTGAGCAAATCAGAGCAGATCTCTGAGTGATCCCCTCAAGACAACTTATGAGTTCTCTGACAAAGGAAGAATGAATTATTGTGGATTTTTTTTCCTAGTTTAATATTAAAGGAGCAATAATATATCTATTTATGTATCATCAGCAAAATTCATTGTCTTAATCCAGATTTTGCATGTCTTTCCACTGAACACAGTTGCTACCCCCAAATAGTATTTGATAAATCTGTTCTTTTAGGAGATTGTCATGGTTTCAGCCAGGTGGGGCCTAAATTTGGGGTTTAAAGTTTGGACTAGGCCTGAAAATTGTCAGGTGAC
>JAWWEV010000004.1:12007388-12021164 GCA_035583235.1 Hafferia zeledoni | reverse complement strand
GCTGCTTGGGGGGAGGGAAGAACCCTTTTTACTCTGTCTCGGACAGTTGGTGTTTTGCCAGCTCAACCCAAGACAGAGATGATGTTATCTCTTAGGAAAGGATATTAATGTGCTGTCTTTGTCTCTCATTATGAATTTGAGAAGTTGATAAGAATAAAGATCAAGCATTGGAGCTGCAATAAATCTTTTTCTCACCTAGGAAATTTCTGGGAGAATTTTAAAAATGCTTGGTAAGCTCTGGCCTCTGGATCATGACCAGTTGAGGTGAGCAGGGATGCTCCTGTGGAGATCACCTGGCACAAACATCTGCCCAAAACAGGGTCAGTGAGAGCATGCTGCTCAGGGCATGGTAGGGTGAATTTTGAATATCTGCACAGATAGAGACTCTTAACTCTCCCTGGGCAACGTGTAACTACTTTTGATCATCTGCACACTGAAAAAAAACCCACCAAAAAACAACACCACCCAACTACTTCTCCATTCGAATCAAATTTCTAGTATTCTAGTATTGCAGTTCATGCCCATCACCTGTTGTCCTGTCATTGAGCACTACAAAGCAGAGTCTGACTACATCTAATTTACTCCCTCCCATCAGATATTTTTACCCATTGATGAGATCCCCCTGAGCCATCTGTTCTTCAGGCAGAAGAGTCCAAATGTCTCTTCAGATAGCAGATGCCCCAGTCCATCCTTCATCTTCATGGCTTCTTACTGAAATATATTAATGCTGGGGATCTATGTGTCACCAAATTAGACAGCAGTCAATACCACATCCCAGGCAAGGTCATGTCTTTCACTGGAGAGAAAGGGACATCCTTGAAGCTTTTTAGATTGTGGGGTATGGCATTTCTACATTGGAATAAGTAAGCTTTCTCTGCTAAGTATTTGCATGTAAATGCTGTCCATGGAAAACTGTGATCTATAATCTGATGAATTAATTTATCTATGTTTTCCCCAGAGTAAAGAGACACAGATTAGGTAGTATTTTTAGTAATACAGTACTTGATTCTATTTTAGAAGAATGTAATTTTTCCTCCAAGCAATAGAAGATTAAGAGATGAATGGCAAAGTCCGCTTGCAGGGTGAAACATGAGCTGACAAATGAGTTGGTTTCAGTGTTCCTAACTAAGTCATATATTGATGGCAATAGTGATTTGTCACAACATATATCTTCATAGTAATTTCCCCCATACTCATTCACATGTCAGGAACCTAACTGAGAAAGAGAAGGTATGGTATGGGTAGAGCAGTAGATGACAGAATCCCTTACAGAGCCCAAGCTTTCTGACCCTTAGTCTTCCACATGAACACTGTCCTCTTGTAGGCATTCTTTAAATTATTTTTTCATAAATAATGTTAGTTAGATGCTTACTGAATACTGAATTGCATTTTCACAGCTACTGGACTGCAGTAAAGAATATTCTTTCTCCCAGGCAAAGCTGAAAAAGAAAGCAAAAAGGCAGCACATCTCAATTCTCAGTCACTGCTGGCTTCTTGAGCATGAGCTGGCACACACCATGGACTTTGAGGATACAATGATTGAATCTGTGCTGTGGAGGGAAAAGACATTCAAATTCTATAACCTAACATTGTCCTTAGCAGTGACTAATATAGTACATTAAAATTCTCCATGGATGAGAACTTGTTATTAAATGTGTTGAAGTTTTTTTGTTTCTAAAATGTGTTTTATAAGATTTTTTTTTTAATAAATAATAACAGGACACAGCATAAAATAGTGTTGCAAGCCAGCATCGCTGTACAGTGTGAAGTATAATTGATGCACTGTGACAGGGAAGGCAAAAAGTATGCCCAAGGATAAATTTCTCACTAAGCAGACTAAAGGACAGCAAAAGCCACAGAAAAAAGCTGAAAACACTGTTTATGGGAAATATTTTATTTATATTCAAATATGCTGCCACTTTTGTACTTTCACTAAGCCTAACACATACAATATTTGCAAAAACATCTGTTTCTCCCATATTTCAGCTCAATATTCTTCATTGCTATTTTCTTGTCCTCCATACAATTAGTAATTTTCATTATTTCTATTATCATGTTCTCAGCTAAGTTTCAGTAGATTAGACTGAAACCAGTTTGCTTTCATAATTTTCTATTTGTTCCACTTATTGCAAATTCTTCTCTTTAGTAGTTATTGTATTTCATTAAGATCTTTGAATCCTTTCTTGGAATACCCAGCAATGCATGTATTTAAACTAAGTCTATTTACAAAAGTTATTTTATTACTTTACTTTTCACTGCAAAAAACAGAGACCAAATGACAACATGGTTTCATTCCTCTATTATAAAATCTAACACCCAGTATCACTGGGGGAAAGGAGTGTCTCCCTCCTCTTGCAACTGTTCCGCCACAAATTTTTTTCTTCTCCTCTGCTACAGTATGATTTCTTAGTACTGGAGATGATGCCTTCTGTTTTAGCTTCCTGATGCAAAGTTTATGTATACAGTACCCACCTCTTTCTTACAACATGGTGTGAGTCTGAAGAAATTCACCTGGTTCCCTCAGCAGGGAAAAGTAGAAGTAAGGCTCAGCCAAAGGCAACAAAAAGGCAACAGAAGAGCCTCAAGCAAAGTAATACCTCTTCTGAGTCCACCACATGGCATGTCTAACAAACAGTGTAGAAACAACCATGGATCTTCTAGTTTTCCCCAGGCATATGAGATACATAAACCTTTGTGGCTGTCTGCAGTGTCCTCTTCCCTTATGTGACACTGTTCTAAGTGCAGGGAGCTGAGTGGCTCTGTCCATACAGCCTATTCCATCTGCTTCTGAAGTACAATGGGCCTCTGCACATCTCCTGCCTTCCTGCAAAGGTCTCTGTCTCAGTAAACTTTGATTCTAGAGCTTGATGTCTCACCTTCTTGAACTACTGCAAGACAAGGGTCCTGGGAGTCCCCCGCACTGTGAGATGTAGCCGTAACTCAGCCTAAGCAGGAGTCTCTCCAGACTGGTTGCATTCGCATGAGAGTTACTTCCCCAAATCAGATATCTATAAACAAATTACTTTACTAACTATTGTAGCTCTCTTGCTAATCTTATAAAAGATCAAAATTCCCAGTTTAGCTGCCAGGGGGTTTTTTAGGGCAACCAATTTGTTTCAGTGTGTTTTATCAAAAGTTTTACATCTTGTTATTTACAACAAAATTTAAACTACATAGGTTATTTGCTTGTAAAACACATTTTGCTTAGATGGATCCAGGAAGGCTTTGGTGATAAATACTGGCTCATTGCCTATTCTCATTCTCCAAGCACTGCAACTCTCCAGAAGGTACAGAACTTGTTGCCACAGCTGTCATGGATTTCTGAGGAGAATTGGTGTTGCCTGAAGAGCCAGGCATAATCATTAACCTGCAAATCTCCTAAGTGAATCAATACAGCTTGTGATGGGCTACTTTACAAATGTGAGTTTCTGACAAGGCATCCAACTTATGGCCCATAAACTGCAACACTAGGCAAGAAGAGAAACAGATGAGAAAGGGCAGAAGGGAGTGTTTGAGTTTTCGTGACTCTTTAAATGGGAGGAAAGGGTAATTTAACTTTGAGAGTGTGCTAAGAGGGTTAATTCAGGAGAAGTTCTGCAATTTATTCTCCTTCTCCATAACGTTGGACCTTAGGGCTTAATGTAATAGAATGTGATTTAGAGTTCTGAATGTGCTAATTTTGTAATTCAGGTATCCTGTGGAGAGGCTGTGTTCATGCCAGCTGTCTGGGGAATTAAATGCAGCTGATTTGTGTTGGGGAAAATGTGTGGTTTGCTTCAGGCCAAAATTGTTGTAAAATTTAAACCAGTGTATTTTTCTCTCTCCTTAATTTAAAGTATGGGATACAGGTGGGCCTGAGGGGAATTACCAAGGGCTCCCACATACTTCCTGATGTTTAGGACAAAAAAATTCTCATGTTGTTAAATTATAGGACTTGATAACCAGCCATTTTTATTTTTAACACGGTTCTTCTGTGTTCCTTTTCTTTTGCCCTGCTTTGGCTTTTCCATCTTCATCAAACACTAATTACAGTAGGATTTTGAGTCTCATGCTCTCTGCAAGCATGAGATGTCAATCTAGTGGCCAATTACTCCAGAACAAACTCTTGTGTTAAGTAGCAATTTGATTTTCCTCCGTGACAGAGATCTGGTGTGGGAAAGTGGTTTTCCATAATGCTTTTGAGTGAAAGTGAAGATTTGCCGATATTGCTGTGAAACTGTGAGCTAACGGCACCTGCCACCCATGAGGGGTGTGCTCGGAGTGTCAGCTCAACAGTGCGAGTCGAGTTCACCAGGTCAAAAACGCAGGCCTGAATTATTTATTTATTTCAAAACATATCCTCTGGATGTTACAAAGTGTGGTTCTGAGAAATACAGGACCATGGTTTTGGTTTATGTTAAGTAGAATTGCTCCATTTGGTTCAGTGCAACTGTGTTGATTTATGCCATTTAAAGAGCTGGACCATTGTTCCTTGGGCTATAAAAATGCTTGTTGCTTGACAAATGACTACCTCTAAATGATATTATCACACCATAACACCTGACCTGAGAGGTGAAATTGGTTACTTTTATTGAAATCAAAACAATTATATTTTTATCTTTACTGGTTTTCTTGAGCTGCCTCGGAAAAACATTTCAAGAAAGCAGGAAGATGAAGTCGTAAGTGTAAAACTTCTTAATATAAAAGTAAAGTTTTGGGGGACAGAAAACTCAAAGACGCTAATAGCGAGGCACAGTGAATTAAAAAATCTACCCAAACTAACTTATGGAGTTATGGCAATTCAGCCATTCAACATGTAATACCTCTGTCCATTAGATACAACATTTTTTGATCTGCTTTTGGGTAACAATATTCTGTATTTGTTAATTTTGCTAGACGGGAGATAGAGGTTGCAGAAAATAGAAAGGAAGCAGTGTGCAGAATTGATATATGTGCTTTGAAGTAACATTAAAATCAGTTTCTGTTATACACAGAATATGTGCAAGCTTTAATTTTATTCTGTTTAAGCATGACTTAAAATATCTTCTTCACAAAATCATTTTGAGTTGCCAGTGTGTATGTAGTGTGAGAATGTGGGCACATACTAGTATTCCACTAATATCGGACAGATAAAATTTCATTTCTAAAAGGGCAAAGCCTGACACAATGATACAAAAAAACCTTATTTCAGAATGGATAAAATAGAAGACGAAAGTTGCCCTTAATGGAAATAAAAATTATTTAAAATTGTAAAATGATCACACTCTGACTTGACCATGCTTCAAAGCTTCGTATGCTGATACATTTAGTTCCTGCCTTTATTTTTATTCAAAGTTCAAGAAATTTGTGATAATTCACTCACTTCCTCCTATAGTGCCCATGATTGTTTAACTTAGTAATGCTTCAGGTTACCTGTATGTAATCTTCTTGTTGTCACTTCCTAGGTAAATTATCCAGTTAATAGCTAAAGCAGGTTTCCTCACAGATCACATTTGTGAGTAGCACCTTTCCTTCCTTCTAAATTATCATTGAAACCCTTTCCCAGAAGTGAGAAGTCAATCAGCCACTATGGAATAAGAGGTTGTCTACATGACTACCAGAAAATTAATCTGAATTAGCCATTTAAATAATGGAGCTAAATCACTTTAAGACCTTATTGTGGACACGTGTTCAGAATTAAATTGGTGTTAATTTGATTTGATTTCCTTCACTTCACAATATGATAACACTTCGTTACATGACTTGCTACTGTAATCCTATCAGACTTTCCAAATGGGAAGAGAAATATGCTGTATAAAGTGGCACCAGTTATTCAATGAGCATCACTTCAGCATCCAGTTGTAACTAAATTAGAGATGCAGGAAAGTGTTTTGAGGTAACAAGATCTTGAATATGAGAATGTCAAATGTGAAATTGAAGTCTTGACAACATTGGACAAAAGAATGTCCAGACTACATCTTCTAGGTTCTATTGCAGTTTCCACTGGAGAATAATCTTACCCCTGATAAAACTTCAGTGGATTGTTTCAGAGTTTCATATCAGGGGATTTTTATTTTAGTTTGTAATTATCCATTCTTCATTGTTTGAACAAGTGAAGTAATGCTTGTAAATGACTCTGGTGTCTTCAGAAAAAAGTAGCTAACAGAAGTAAAACTCTCAGCTGCTTCTAAGATGGACACTGGGTGTCATGACAAAATAATCTGGTAAAAGAGAAGACAGCCTGTTTCTGATATGAGTTCATCAGATTATAATTGTGTTAGATGCTTCAACTGCAAATCAGATCACAAATTTAATCCAAGCCTTTTTATAATAGCTAACACATTTTGCCATCAGGCAGAAATATGCTCTTGTTACCACTGGTTATGCCCAAGGATTATTAATATTTGGTGTCAAGTTCAATTTCATTTAGTGACTGTAACAGAGATCAACTTTGTTTGATCCCTTGCTTTTTCTTCAGGGAAATTAATTCCAAATGATGCAGCTGAATTGAACTGAGAATTTAAATTTAATCTTCTCTGCTAGGTAAAGGAGGATGCATATCTATAATAGGAATAGCAAACTTTCTACATCCTGGCTTCCATATTTTATTACTTCCTACCAGTAGCAAAACTTCATGCTCTGAGCAACAGCATTTTTAGCAGGGTTTGGGGTTTTTTGAACTCTCTTATCCAAGAGTTAATAGTTCATTCACAGAATTTGATAAAGGAATATTCTCCTTTTTTTATAAATTAATTTAATCCTTATCTTGAATTTTGTCATAAATGGGTGAAAAAGAAACATGTCTTCTGTTCCCCATTATTTCTATCTGCTCCTCCTGGCTTGTTCAAAGAGTCTCTGGGCTTTTCAAGTGTAGTTCATGTTCTGTTTCTTTGCTTTGTCTGTATGCCAGATATTGACACAGAATTTCTTTGTAAACTATTTGAAAGCCACTAATGAAAAAAGACAACAATGAAAATTAGTTGACTATTAATATTGCTGGCCTGAAATATCAAGGCTAATTTGCTCAAAGCTCTGTACAACCCATAAAACTCCCCCACCAGAGAACTTTTTCTTCTTGTGGGCTGCATCAATTGCCTTTGGGTCAAAGACTGAAAGGCTCTTCCATTTATTGCCTTCTTCAACCCCAGAGGGCCACCACCTTTTCTCCGGACTATTAGATTGAGTGACATAGAACAGACATATAATCTCGGCCTATGTCAAGCTGATTAGCTATGTTACTTGCTTTTTTGTGTCTCTTATAAACAAATAAATGTTTTTACCTTCATCCCTCAGTCTATCGTTAGGCATTTAGTAAGCATTGCTTTTTTTACCTTTGTCACCTCTCCTACAAACTCAGCCTCTGGAAATGTGCCTGGTGAGAAAAACGTGCCTAGTTAGAAAATCCCTTCCTCCTAGTCTATATAGACATGTATTTTTTTTCTCACAATGACTCCCATATGGAAAGTAGGATTAGCCATAGAGATATGTAGCAGAAGGCAAAGTTCTCAAGTACAGCAGGGCAGGGGTGCCTTGAGCATCTCCCAGGCATGATGGTTCTATACGGGTCTCCTGCCCATGGGTAACAATGAGTGTAGCCAGCACAGAGATGGCATAATTCCTACAAGAAAGTTTATCCACACAGAAAGAGAAGAGCCAGCACCCTGGTGTGTGCTATATGTTCGTGAAGGAACTGTTTACTGCCAGCTCTCTGAGCATACTCCCTTTCCTTTCATCCTAAATTCAGTAACCACAACATTCTGTCCTGCCCTGATTCACCATAATTAGCTGAGCCAGCAATGGATATCAGCAATGAATTTAGGGACAAAGTTATTGCTAATGACTAAAGTACTTTGTCACCTCCCCTCTCTTGGCAGCATCATGGGGAGGAATATATGGTTACTTCAAAGCCATTTGACACTGGGCTTCTATGAGATACTCAAGCATTCTGAGCAATTGACGCCAGTTCTTCTTTTTTTCTGCTTACTGGGCCTGTTTTGGTCATAACTACAAAATATTTTAAATGTCTATAAAGTTGATAGGACATTAAAATTACATGTTTCCAGGGTGTCTTTTATTACTGCACTGTGTCAGCCACAGCCATGCCCACCGTGTTATAGAACTTTCAGTGGATTTGCCCAGATCATGATGATGCTTTTTCAAAAAGAACTTTGGATTTAGAATAATAACCACAATCTGCTACAAGACAAATGTTGATGAAAAGAGGATGCCAGCAACAGAAAATGTGACAGAGCTGGAATTTCTAACAGCAAAGCTGTGTGTGCAGCAGTGTTATTCACACTTTGAAATGCAATTTCTCTCAGATAGCACTGCCTTCTGATGTGCAATATGGGCCTGATCCAAAGCCTATTTAAGTTAGTGGACTGATTCCCAATGACTTTAATGGGCTTTGGATTACGCTCTAATTGCACTGATGTTCCTTTTAGTAAAGCTCTTAGTTATAATGAAACTCAACAATGTTGGGTTTTTTCCCCTCATTTCCAGGTGCTAATATTTTCTATCTGTCTCCATCTAAGCAAAGCCTCAATTATCAGAGTGTAGAGGGAAAAGCCCAAATCTTTCACCAACTGCAGTGATATGCTGCACACAGATCACTAATGCTCAGTGCTGAGTCACAGCAAGCAAGATGATGTAAAGGCAGTCATTAAAAGCAAAAGCGTACTGGCATTTCAAGCCTGATTTGGCAACAAATGTCTCCATGCGTGAATGGCCCACTCTACTGAGAGAACCAAAAGTACCCATGCAATAGGAAGTGATCGAATATGAAATGGGACCAGAGTTCAGTGGGAGTAAAGATCTTATCAGAATTAGTGAGGGAATTTCTCTTTTGCTATAAAAACATAAAGAACACTACTCATAGTTCACAGGGGCACTGGCAGCTTTATAGAACTTTTCCCAAAAATATATAAAAAACAAAAACCTGCCCTGATATGCCTTTTTTGATCAGGTCTTGTAAATGCTAGCATAAATTGCCCTTCCCCTTCCTGGTGGACAGCTCCCTGGAGGATAAGACTGTCTATCCTTTCACTATAAGCAAAGGGTAGATACAATGTCCTCTGCCTATTCCCATGATGTAAAGCAGGATTTATGACAAAATACCAACATTTACATTGCTAAATTCTCATCTTGTCTGACAACTAAAAATTATCTTCCCACTAGTCCCTGGCTGCTTTGGCTTCTTTAGTAAGATGGGATAGTCCTGTGACAGCTACTTGCTAACTAAACATATTGACATAAGCTGCCTATAAATTAATTAACTGCTTAAGCAAATGAAACAGATGGAAAATGGGGAATCGACTATGAGGGAGGAATGGATGGACAGTCAGGGACATACACACTACTGATGACAGCATTCCCTTGCTCTTCGTGTGGTCTACTCCTTTCTAAACAGAGAGTATAGAGGTTCCTAAGTTTTCTTCATTCAATAAACACTGTGGTCCAGCTGAAGTAAAGTGGTAGAGACCAATGAATGTGAATGAACCATAGGATTTATTTTAGGTTCTGACTATGAACATAGATTTAACAGCAAACAAAAAATTAGAGACAAAATACAAGTCCAGAAATGCTGAAAATGAAAAAAATATTATTCATTTTATGTATTTTATTTAAGATAAATAAAATTTATTTTTTTATTTTATCTAGAGCAAAATATTCTTCCCTAATTCCAGTTTATTTAATCCATTTTCTTTTGAGTCCGTTTCAAATGAAAAATTAATTTCAAAATATAATTTCTAAAAGATTTACTTAGAAACTGTCAAAGGTTTTAGGTATTTCCCAAATGGAACATTTCATTTTCAAAATATGTCAAAACAAAATGTTTCATTTTTTAAGTGAAACTATTTGCATAGGTCAGTCTGAATTTGCTATTAAGTTCTGTCCTCCTACTCAAAAAAGGAGTGTTTTTTGTTTTGTTGGGATTTTTTATAAAATTCGTTATTCATCACTTTCTATTCAACTCCACATTTAAGTCCATGTGTGTTGTTTTTTGATGTAGAAAATATTATTTTACCTAAGGAAACATACACTATCACACTTTCTACACTAAGGTAGAAAGCTTGATGTGACAAAGGCAATAGGTGAGATGGGCTAACAGAATTATTGAATTATCAAAGTATGAGTAGAAGAAATCCTATATACACTGACCAACAACAAAATTTTCCAACAGTTTGAATTTCCATATCTCAGTATTTCAAAGTTTGCCCAGAAAAGGCATGTATACTCTGTACGCTATTTCTACCCACACGTTCTATAGCATGCTAGCTCTTCTGAGCACAGGGAAAAAAAAGGAAAAACCAACCAACCAAACAAAAAAAAAGTTACAGCATTTGAAAAACCTTAGGAAAATGAAAAACGAACAAAAAACAAAAGCAAAACTCTTTAAGTATAAATTCCTCAAAAGTCCACAGGAGTTAAAGAGTTTAATGAAGATTTACATCTTCAAAATCTTTATGGGACAAAAAATAGGAGTACAGGATGTTTCAGCAGCTGAGCATCTCTCTTCATGACTATGAATCACTGCTGTTATTGGTGCTCTTATGGAAGGAAGGTATAGAATCTGATCCTAAGTCCTTTCTATTATTTTGTGAGTTCCATTTACCTGGTTTAACTGTGTGAAATGCCTGTAGTTAACTGACAGCTATTCTGGTTCAGCTAAGGAATTGTTTAATGTTGCTTATTAAATAGTAAGTTTTTCAGCTTACAGGTTAACACAGTTGTTCTAGTAAAATTTAAAATGTCAATTTATCAGTAATGTTGTATAAAGCTAAGTTAAATGAGAACTAAAAACTTGTTTAGTTTTCAGATACTTTAGAAGAGACACAGACTGTCCTGTTTCTCATAGGCAATTTCCTATCTCCTACATTTTTGCTGTGCATATTGTGCAGTAGCATATTATTTACCTACTCTTGTATGCCATACCCTTAATGTACCTAATCCTTCAACTATTAAGACAACCTTGCAATATTTACTCTTTTTTAATTGTCGCTTTGGTATATAATGCAGAACAGGAGTTAAATTGTGAGCCCTAACCTGAATAAGGCTTCAAGACAAATATATTGTTCAATTTTTGTTGCAGCCATAGTAATTTCCAAATGTTTCCATATAAAAAATTTAAATTAAGTTACCATGGAAATATTTGTTTTCAATCCTGTGTCTAAATATTCACTGCTTCAGTTGTAGCCTGCTTTGTCTATACTGCATCACCAGACTTTTTTCTGACAGTCACTTGCTCTCCCGTCCATGACCTGCAGCACTTTGTCATTTGCACATAAAGTGCACCAGTGGTGCCTCTTGCAGCTTCTGAATAGATAATTTACACATTACTTTGGTCTTTGCTTGGCCTGGCAGCTTTTTTCTTTAAATGCTGCTGTATCAGTGGAAGCTATGACAAATAATCAAAGATTTTCTACTTTAGAGATAATCAAAATCTTAAAATATGCATTTCATTTTAAGATATTTAGTTTAATTAGCACTGATAAGGTATATTTCCAGTAAGCTGAAATGAGTAAAGGGGCCATGGTGAATCATATACTGTTAGAATGGGGGGGTTTGATCTTGGCCACAGATGTATTATTTTCTTCTGAAGTCTGAGTGTAATTTATTTGTCAGGTTGAATGGTCAGAGAGAAAGTTGTTCATTGACCCAAAAAAATGTATGGTGTCTTCATGATGATGAAGAACATAAAAGAGTCTCCTTCTTGGGAAATATTAGAGTTGATAGGGAGTGTTTGAAGAAGAATGTGTCAAAGAGACTGACAGCAACATGGACAAAAGCAGAAAGGGAAGTAGAAGATGAGAGGCTGAATTTTTTCTCTTTGGGATTTCACATTTCGGAATTTTAACAAAGAAAGGGTCATTATCTGGGCAGCATAGCTTCCTGGACCCATCCTTTATCTCTTCTTGTCCTTTCATGTGATTGAAAAAAAGGGTCTTTCACACAGACAAACAGTAGAGGAACTGGAGGAAACACAGTGGACAGAGGAGAAAATCCCTCTGGCACACAGCTTTTCAGTGCTTCTCATGGGGCGAGATGTGGCAACATCTCACTTGCACCCTAACTTTACTGCTCTTTGGAGTTTCCCTGTCCCTCTGAAGCCAGGAACTATTGGTTGCGCTCTTTTAATGTTCCTCCCTATTTTTTTTTTTTCTAGTTGCTAGGCTTTTCAAGAACTACGTTAATTCTTTCCATAAACTGTTTGATCTGAGGCCGCTCATTTACTAATCCAGCTCTACTTAATCAAAGAGAAATTCCACCCATTATTCATAATCCAATTGTAATACTATACATTAAACCAAATATTTGCTATACTGCATGAAGTCCATAGAGGTTTGTTGTTTGCTTTCTTTTCCATGGATGGTGTTATTCAATTGTATATCCCAGAAACACAAGATGTGAAAGGCAAATAAGCTCTGAAGTTACCTAATATTCTGCTGGCATTTGATTTATTATTTCTTTCATTGGCCCCATCCTTAACCTTATCCATATTAAACCTCAGATTCTTAACTTAGTCTAATTCAAGTCCTCACCTCTTGCCTGGTTTCAGTCTGGTGAATCTCTGCTGACTTAGTACAAAAGAAAAAACTCCCATCAGACCCCTAGGAGTGGGCTGTCCTTAAGCACGGAGTTTGGCCATTGGAATAAAAAAGGGGAGGAGATGAAGGAGTTGAGGCTTACAGGAGGTCTGCAATGAAAAGATTTAGAGCAGGAATGATGAACTACATAATTAGCTTAGATTCTATCGAATTTCACAATGCACTTTCCCAGTCCTTATGATTAGCTATGGGTCATTTCTCTAATTCTGTCACCTTGTTATGCATCACTACAACAAAACAGTGTTATTTTTCCATAATCATTATGACTGTGCCATTTTTATTGAACAAAATATACAATCACAAAAATCCATGATTGTAACAGCAAGCTTTAATAAAAAATAATGATATTATATACAAAAATAATGATATTATATATGTGATGACCTGCCCAACTCCACACAGGAAGAAAAGGACTAGTGAACCCAAGGGACTTATCTTCATCATAGCAAGAGCCTGAGTGAAGAGTCTCCTCTATAAACAGTTCCAGTAGGTTGGTTGGTTGGTTGTTTAGCAAAACAGTAGTTTGTGCTTTATTTGGAATTTCTAATATCTAAGTTGTAGTAAGAAGGCAGGTAGTGACCATGTGAAAAATACATGAAGAAATGTAAGGTGTGTGCATACATATATATGCAATTAGGTATTTGTGAAGTTTGTTGTACTGAAAAACCCAAGAAAATGAGACATAAAAAAGGCTGTTTCCTTTTCAACTTTCCTTTGCAAATATTTAATAAATGTGCAGTAAATATTTACTAAAGAATATAACAAGCAAAATTCTACTCTGAAGTTTACTGTGCCAAATTTAGAGACTACTCAACCATTAAAGTGTGAAACAAGGGTATTTCAGCCTTGATTTAAATGCAAATCTCAACCCACTCTTAACTAGGGAGTCATTAGCAATACACCATTATAAAAGAAATCATTCAGTGTATTTACAGTACTCAGTTTTCATGCCATCCTCCCTCCCTCAGTTGTACTATTCCCCAGGAAGGAATGTTTCCTACTTGGTAAGGTGCTGGATAAAAGATGCTACTGGCCAAAATCCAATCCTACCATTTATAGATGTTTTACTTTAAATTCTCCTGTTTATTCTAGATAGATTTTTAAATGCTATATATGTCTGATAATATAATTCATGATTGTGAGAAAAAGTCTCGGCTCAGAAAATTTTAGAAAGGGACGAGTTAAAAGAGCAAAGCAAAAATGAGGTTTA
>JAWWEV010000004.1:11749877-12007288 GCA_035583235.1 Hafferia zeledoni | reverse complement strand
GTCTCGTTTTCCAAAAGCAAATTAACACAGAACCTTTGAATTCAACTGTTCCATCAACCAAAAACCCTTCTTTCCCTTCCTCCCACAACGAACCCTCCCTCATTATTTCTCACAATGATAGCAAGTATGTAGCATTTATACCTACTGTGTACCTTTAGAATGCCCAATATTTATGCAAAAGGTAATATGTTTTTTGAAAAGTGTGTGTGAAATGTGTGGCTGCTACAATATGTTAACAATTCAACAATGCTCATGACTGTCAGATGTTCAGCTCTTTCTTTTGTCTGAAGTTTAGGCTACAGATTGTTTTAGAGCAATATTTTTTTTTGTTGAATCTTTAAGTTTAACTCAACAGTGTTGAGGAATCCAGGCATTTTAGTTTCTGGCCCAGGTAAACAAGATGTGTAAGAACGCCCTTGACTTTCAGAATTGCACTTACAGATCTTTTTTCTCATCTTAACTGATCAATGAAGTGCAAACTCTTCTGATTGACTGCAAGTTTCCATTTATACAATTGTCCATCATACCACTTGTGAGTGTCTTGATTATTTGCTATAGGTCAGTCCAGCTGTAAAGCCAGCTTGCATGAAGCCAAGACTTAAACCATAGATTTTTCAGTTTAATGCCCAATCAGTTTTATGTGACAGCTTAATTGGCTCTGCTATATTTTTTAGTGAATAGAGAAGCAGTTTCAAGAACTATTTACGAAATAGAAAAGAAATACTTTGATGTTGTGAGAAAAAGGGTTCTGATCAGCAATCTACGCATTCCAGCCCTGATCTGATGTACACAAATGCTCAAAGGTCTTCCATGCAAGTGCTTTTGGGGCTTAATTATCTCTTATAAGGACCTAAATATGGTATCAAAGCAGGATGGTTCCAGGCAAGACAGTTGTAAACACTTAACCTCACTCTCAGTTTAATTCCTGGGATTCAGCTCTTGTGAGCACAGAAATACCACTCATTGAAAACACTGGATTGAGGTCTGAATCAAAGTTTACAGAAGAAATGCCAGTACTAGTATCTATCTGTCATAATACATACATATATACATATATTTATATATATATACACACACATATATTTATATGTGTATGTACGTATACATATGCACATATATAAGGGAGAGAGAATGGAAGGTGTTTTATTATATTAGTGTTACTGAGAATAGCTGTGAGTAGAGTCAAATAGAAACTTTAAAAGGTAAATATGTTGTGTTGCTCATACATTGCTTGCATTGGAATGTAGATTTTGCCTTTTTTTATAGTGAGCTTCAGTATTTGAACATACTTATTCATTTTTAATCAGTGTGCTTCATTTTAAAATAGCTTTGTACTTTCCCTCCATACCAACACATTAACTTTATTTAAAATTGCATGATAGAAGTGAATATTTGATTACGGAAACCCACTGTAAAACACTGTCTGCTTACTCATTTTAAAAACAAATCAAACATCCAAAAGTAATTTTTAATACAAGCTTGAGATCAAAGGACAAAGTGGTTATGTTCTTCAGAAAACAGCAAAGAATCCTTATTTTAATATATTTGAATACAGCTGGTAGCACTAGCAAATTACATTACAGTCTCTCAGTAATACAACAAGGAAAATAAGCAATAAAATACATCTTATTTGAACTCAGGGCTATGGTGAATAGTTGTTTTTGTTTTAAAAAGCTCTGTCTTTGTCAGTGTGTTGTGATTAAAGACAAAATTTTGGGGGCACCTTCATCTTACAACCTTTTCTTTCCTAATAAGGATCCTACACTACTTGTTTTAGCTAAATCTTATTTAAAGATCTCTTTATTAGCAACACATCCAGGTAGTAAGTTGATCATAGGTAGTTGTTTCTTATGGGCCCCTGAACTGATTTAGGGTGTGCAATTTGATATGCAGCGCTCCAGCACATTTGGAATAATTCCAATAGGATGTACAACCCATCAGAGCCATTGCCATGGTCACTGGCAGTGCACCACTTGCACCTCCAGAAATTTTGAGAGGAGTGGTTGTGAGTGGACAGAGCAGACAGAGGAAGGTGAAGTATCCACCAAGTCAAATGTAACCTGAGATTTTGGTCTTGAAAGCGTGCAAGTAGGAAATCTGAGGAAAGGACAGAAGCTTGGGAGACTGGCATTTCTATAGTATATTTTGCTGGAAATGTTAATGCATATTACATTATTAGTTATCTAAAATTCTCCCCCATATGCACAATGTGCTACAAAAGAGTGAGCCATAAAAAAAAAAAACACGCATGCATGCATGCCAGTCACTAACATTGCACTTGAAAAAAATTAACTAAATCCAGAAAAATTTAACTTGACTCAGAGCCAAAACACTTCTTTTCTTTGGAAATAGCTCCTAATTGAAGATGAAAATAAAACAGATGCTAGAAATGTCAATTAAGCACAATTTTTCAATCTGTTTTTTATCGTTTATAGATATTCATACAGGACAGGCTTGTGTTTTCAAATTATTAGTAGTCCTAATTTTTATTTTTTAAGTGAAGGAATTATGTTTTTCCCGTGTATCATGAAATTTTATATATGATTAGTATATTCTTAAAAGACTGGTGTGCATGTTATTTTCCAGCATTCAATTATTCCTCTTATTTAGTCATAAGAGTACATTAGAGAGATCATTCGAAAGTATTTCTACAATGGCTAATGCAAATTACCACCATCTCTACTGATCACCTGCTTGCTGCTGTACTATAAATATGAATTATTTATAGTATGAGTTAAACCCTGTCATAGCCTCTATGAAGGCTCATTGTAAGATGAGAACCTGAAGTAGTTATTCCTGGGAGATTTCAAAAATTTCATTTATTTACTTTTCACTGCTTATTCTGTTTGTTTCCAGTTTTCTTGAACTAAACAATATGACCTGAGAAGTTTGGGGGGTTGTTTCCTTTCCTGTTACATGTGTCCTGTGAGAAAGATTTGCCAGAGTTTTCTCAGGAATTAACATGTCAAAACCTTAGAAAATATATACAAATTGCTCTTTTGTTTCATTTTTGTTGGATTCCTTTTTTAAAAATGACTCTTGCAAAATGCCAGTCAGTTACTGTATTTGATCTTTTCATTGTCCTTAAAGAAAAGGCTACTTCTTTGGTAGAATAGTTTTGAAGGTTTGATGTTCAAAATTTTTACAATCCGGTTGCTGGTTGTGTAAAGACGCAGCTGAATTTGGTGCTTGCCTTCTCTGTGATGGGACCTGTGCATGGTCTGGAGTGCTACCAGGAGTGGAGGAGAGGCTGCACCTCCTTCCTTCCACCACTCCTGTGGGGAAAGTGTATTGCAGTCACATAGCGGTCCCCTACAATATGTTGTAGTTCTGGGGAGAATTGGCCTGGAACCTCAAACCATTATTTGTTACTTGACTATTCTCAGCTGGAATAACTATGGGATTGTTATTTGTAAAACATCCATGAATTTCACCACAAGCCTTCCTAGTAATATTGAAGCATCTGTGAATCAAACTGTTCCCCAGCTGTTCGCTCCCTCCCTGCGGCTCCTCCGGCACCGCAGCCCGATTAGTGCTGCTGGTTACACCGCGCTCTGGGGCGCTGCTGCGACACGGCCCCGCTCCCACTGCACACACAGGCCTTAATTCCCAAGAAGATGACAAGAGCTGTTTCTTCCAATAAAAATTTCTTGTACGTGGCTGGAGGCCTTATCAGTGTTTACTGGCAGCTATTGATATTTAAGTTTCAACCATTTTTTTAAGTCTAGTCTTTGCAAACCACTCAGAAACACACGAGGTGATTATCTACCTTTAAAAAAACTAAAAAAAAGGAAAAAAAAAATTTCCATTAGGAAGGGAGGGAATGAACTGTGGAGAATGGAATGTATATCCAACAAATGTTGTTCGAAGCTTATCTTCAAATGAGCAAATCAGCTCAGAAGTCCTTAATAAATGGCCTTATCAATAAACCTCAGAAATTATAATTTCTTTTTACAATGTGGATATATTTTAGGTTTTATTTAAAAGCTTTTACTGATCATTAAATCTTCATAATAAGTTACTTACTTTTAAGAAACACATCACAATTATAGATTGGTGAAAACTGTTTGAAGCTTTATTTAGTTGGTTCTTTGTTAGATGAGGGTAATGGAAAAAGAGATCAGAGACTAATCAGTGACTTCACACTTGGAGAGAATTCCTTGGCTTTTCAAGAGTACATACTGTTATTTTAAATTACCAGCACAGGATATCTGAAGATTGTCATGTTCAGATAAGCATTCTGAGATTTAGGACCTTTCCCAGGTTTCATCTGAGTCTGCCTAAGGTCAAATCTTATTGCAAAATGACCATGACTTTCCTATGTTTCATCCTGCAAGACAGGGGAAGTACTTCTAGCTTAGAAAGCTTAGACAAAATTAATTAATCTGTGCTGTTTTGATCGGAGAAATACATGGTCTTTCTCTGTGTGATGGAGAAATTCTAGTCCCTCCATGTATGGAACAGAAATTTGTAATTTTATGAGAACTGCCATTCCTCAAGTGTAATGGGGTTTTACTGACTTTAGGAGATTTTGCGTTTTGCAGTGATGGAGTCATCATTTTCTTTATTTTCAAGCTGTCTGGAGATTTTCTCCAAGGGAGGAATTCTCACCCTAAATGTTAATTCATGCTTTAAGGTGCCTTAAACTCCTCAGGTGGCAGTGACATTGTAAAAGCAATTAGTGAATTGAAAGGTATGAGAAAAAATCAGCCGTATCACATTTTTGGAGCTCCATTCCCTGTGTTAGCATAGCATAGGACCCAAGAAGAGGATTCCGTCCTTAAAATTCAGAAACACGTGATCAGCTGAGCAAAATCTGCTATGGTTTCATTTTAGTTTGAATTTTAAAACCAACCAAACAAACAATTGAAACTAAACAGAGATCCTCACTCAGTGGTTTTTATTTTAGTTTAGTTTTGCTGTAGTTTGTCGTTGATATTAGGATATCTAGATTGGCCCAATCGTCTGAGATCATCTAAGAGTGAAGTGGATCCATTTATTTATTTATTTTGAATTGATCATTTATTTCCTTTTCTTTTCCACTCTTCAGGTTTATATTCTAACCTTCCTCAGCTAAAAGTGCTAGAGGATTTAGCTAAAGTTCTCTGAGGAAGTTTTTATATCAGCTTTTGTACCAAAAGCAATACCAGAGAATTCAAATAACTTGTATTTCAAAGACACTTAAGTTAGCTAAAATATTACATTAGGCATATAAGAATACTTAGCATTCATATATTTCTGTCTCTCCCCCCAGGTAATACTTCTATTATATTGACATAAATGAAGATACACTGTAAACAAGGAAAGACAGATATCTTTTAGTACCATTGTCATGAAATGCAGTTTGAGGTATAGATTTAGTGGAGCAAATACGAACAGAATAGCTGAGTGGTAGTCATGCCTTCTACCACTAGCAAAGTATCTTTGTGCAGGTTTCATACATCCACACATTCATACATTTCTGGCATCCCAGTTTTGGTGCTGCACCCCCACCCACAATCTGCTGCTGGACCAGCTCCTATTGTTGCAACAGTCCTCCCATACAGCAAAGCCCCTCTCCAGGCTCAGCTCACACCCACTAATGACTGTGCACAGCTGTGTGACGGCAGTCCTGGGCTTAAGACAATATCTTGGAAAAGGTTTTAGTTTTTCTCAATGAATTAGTGCACATTCCTTGTCCCCTCCATTTAGAAGGTGAGGATTAAGAGGAACATCATATTGCAGGTATTATTAGACAAAAACAATGGATATTAAGCCATTATTTGTGCATTAGCAACTTTTCCCCAGGTAGGTTTTATCATTTCAAGACGTTTTGTTTTGTGTTGTTCTTCTTTTTTCTGTCTAATCACCTCTAAAAATATGAATAAAACTCCAAGAATAAAACATCCTGAATAGCAAACCAGCTTGAAATATTCATAACTAAGAATGCAACTGGTAATGCTCATAAACAAAGTTGTTCGGAGACCCCTTTATTAATTTTTAATTTATTTTCAGTCAAATCCTTATTACTTCCAAATTCCTGTAGGGGATTCTGTTAATTAGTCATGTGTAAAATATTCATTAAAAACAGCTTCCTATTTTCTTGTTTTATTGCAAATTTACATTTCTAATCTTATAACCAAAATAAATGCCATTGGGTAGAGAGACCACATTAATTTTGATCAAACCCTTGAAACAGAAACCCGGAGAACAAAAGATACGGTAATAAAATCTTAGCTATACTGTGCTTCCAACAAGTATGCATATTTTAAACTGTTGTCTACTTTAGATATAAAGAGACATTTTAGATTATTTTAGGAATTATTGTTAGGGGAGTTAAAAAACAACAACAACTAAAAGGAAAATAACAATCTTCCATTGGCACTTTCTGTGGGCATTTACCCTTCCGAAATTGATAGGTGTAGCTATAGAATAAGGACACTGCTTTTGAAATCTGGCCCAAAAATGGAGGGAAAAATGTTTCTTCAATCACGCTTTTTATCTAATGATTAAATAGATGAATTGTGCTCTTGTGATTTAGTTGGATGACTGGATCTCAGAGGTCTGAACTCAATTTTGCTTCTGATATATAGTCACTTCCTGGCAACTCAATCCCTTTGGACCTCCATTCTCTCTGTGTAAACCCTGACCCATATTTCTGGCCTTCTGAGTGCTTTGGCCTCATACTCAACTTTAAATATGTGATGAGGCTAGTAGAAAATTTTGATTACTATTAGAAGTAGAAGTTAAACATACACAAATATTTCTGGGGTCAGAATCTTTGGATTGTCTATTCCAATGTGTAGAAAAGGGAGAGGCTTCTGTCTTTCAACTCTCTCAAGAAATGTAGAACACTGCTACGTTTGGACTGTAATCTTGTAATGTTATGTTTATATTATGCTGTTCCATTTATATTATGCTATGCTATGTTATAGGTCACTTTTATGGAGGTAAGGCTAAACAAGTATTTCTTCTTTTTCTCATCTGCTTTGGTACTTATCAGCATAAGCACAGAGGAATAGTTCCAACAAACATGTAATCATCGATAAAAGTTCTGTGTGCAGATCAGAAGCCAAGCCCGTTGCCTTGCATAGATCTCCATAAAATCAGAAGCTACTTTCTCTCAGTGGGGCACATCTCCCACTGATGTCAAGCATATGGTTAATTTGCTAAAATAAAGCCACATTGGTTTATTTCTCTTTTGTCATTGGGATGGCTGATATTCAAAAAAAAAAAAATTATTCTTCTTCAAATTCCTGGAGAAAAGATGCTAAAAAAGCATGGAGAAATACTGTGGAAATGGCACCTACTGTTGAGAAGCAAACTGTGAATATAAGTCATGGCAAAATATTGTCCAAAGTCACAGTCTTGACTCTTTAATCTCTTTTTACACTAAATACAGAGAGGCTGATACAGTTTCCTGCCAGGAAGAGGGGACAGGAAAATGTAAAAACACATCCTGTTAGAGGGATGGGAATACAAAATTTTGTATATACAAAGGAAAAATCTGGAAAACATTGGACAATAAAAACTAGTATTCCAGTTCCAGCAGATCTGGACTGGAACTGGGATGACTGATTACTGAATGAGGATACTGAGGCAAATCAGCATAACTTTGCTACTATCAACATTTCTGGTTTTGAGATATTCCCCCCCCCCCCCCCCCAATCAAGCCAATCTAGTTGAAGGACAGTAGGACTAGTAGGCTCACTGGCATGTCTAGGAAAATTTGCATTTTATGTTGAATTTCCACTTCCAGAACCACTTCTCCCTTTGTGATATCATTTACAGAAAAATCCACTGGACATAAAATGCATAGTTTGTGATATTCTAAATGTTAATTGAGGCAATTTAGAATTGCTTTGAAGCTTCTCTCTGAATTGGGAGTGTTGCTGACCTGGATTTTCCCACTCAGTATAGCAAGCAGCCTGTCATGCTCCTGGAAGTAGTGAGAAACTGCAAGAGCTTCCGCTTCATAGTGTTTCATACTCAGCTCAAGCCAAAGTACACATTACTATGCTTTAAGCATACCTTATGTCCCCCTGTCTTTATCCCAGGAGAACACTAGCTTTTCAATGGCCATTTTATGTGTACTTTTCCCCTATTTCATCCCTGTCATTGTATTTGTAATCATTTTCTAAGTAACACTTAAAAAATTGTTTTATAAATTGTGACTCACCATCTCTTCCATTCCTTGACGTAAGTGCTCATAACTGTTGCTCCATCAATACCCAGAGTCCTCCTCAGAAGCATTTCATTTATGTAACGTTTGATATTATATTTCTAAGGAAATAATTATATATTGCTGGTACCAATTCCAGCAAGAGATTTGATCAAGACCAAATTAATCACTGCCTTAAAATCATTAGATTATGCAGTACTGTGCTGGCTGAGCCGAACCATGACTCAGTCTGATAATATTCTATCTGAAAACTAATCACCATCCACCATATCATCATCTTGAGCCAGCAATTCATCTCCATTATCTCAGTGGCTCTTCTGATTGCAGCTAGATCAAAACATCTTGCTGAAGTCCAGATTAATTTTACCTCATCTTTTTTTGCCCAACTCAGTATGTGGAAAAAGTCGATTGGTAATGTTAGCCTGAGTTCAGCAAACACAAGCCAACTCTGCTGAGATGCTTTCCACTCCATCAGTTCTCATAAATTAATTTCTCTGTGATCCTTTCGAGTTCTTCACCTGGAACAAAAGCCAGGTTAAAAGTTTACATGTCCCGGTCACTCATCCTTTCCTCTCTGTTTAAACTCGAGCACTACATTTTGTTTAACATTTGGGTAGTTGAGTCTGGTCTGCAAAATCTGTCAGATGCCACCTGCTGTCATCTCTGCTAGTTCTTTATCCCCAAGAAGCAAAGACCTTCAGATCCTGAAGTCTTCCTCGGTTGACTTCAGTATATGTTTACATTCCCTTTACCTGAAGATCAGTTTTACAACTTCCTTTGTTTTCTTGGATTTTGCATCCAATGCATTTCTGTTTCTGATTCATTCCTAGTAGAAGTATGAAGAGAATTGTTTACACAGTAATTTTGCCATGCTTTAATCCTTTGTGGACGTTTCCCCTTCTCTGTTATCAGAAATCTTACTTATTTTCTTTCCCCTGGACATTTTTAAAAATTCAGTTCTTTTTTCTTTAATATTACAGCATACAGGAGTTCATTATATTTTGAAGCATCTCATTTTCCTCAGTTCTTGACTGCTAGAATACATTTCAAGTGTGTTGGGGCATTTTTAATCGTGCTGTCTCTCTCTCTTAAGAAGTGTTATGCAAATCTGTTCAGTACTTAATACACTTCTGTTCTGAAGGAGAAGGGTTTTAATGTTTTAGTTGAAATTCTTCAAACACAAAATCCACAATACTAAAATGTTAAATAATAAAAAGGGTGACTTTACAACACAGCAAAAGTTTTAATAAGGGACTTCCATAGGTCTCAATGAAATAATTAAGAGAGGAACAGTGAAATATATTATTCCTATGGCAAAGTTACAAAGTACATCTCTTTAGAGACATTGCGTATGTATTTGTACAGAAACTGAGACAATTTCCAATTAGGCTTATGTTTTGATTCTTTTGCCCTGTTAATCCAGTCTGCCAGCAGAGGGGCAAGTTGGTAAGGTTGAGTGCAGGAATGGTTAGTTTATTTTTCTCTTTGGGGTTTGGTGAAGATTCTCAATTTTTAATGTTTTCTTTTTATTGCTGATTCCTTTTACCTACTTCTGTATTTATTCTTGATTTCCTGCCAGTGTACTAGGAGGATAATTGTACTAGGAATTTTATACAACACACATGTTAATTTTTTTCAAGGATATTGTGTGGTTGCTGTAGGCTATAATTGTTTTGGAAGATTGCACTGAATTACAGAGAGTACTTCAATTCAAAATGAGATGATATTGTGCCCTCTAGGACTCTCAAGATGTACATTTAGATCCTGCCTTGACAAAAGTCTTTGTACATAACCTTGGCATGTCCCCTCCTCTTTCTGTTCTTCATGTTCCCAGCTACCCAGTCAAGACAGAAATACTCCCCATCTCTCATCTATTTGGGGTAGATTGTAGCATGCCTTCGTGTTTTGCTTGATGTTTCCCCAGAACAATTACCCTTTTTTAGTGAGGTAATTTCAGTGCATGAAAACTGTGCCAAAGGCAAATTTTTCTAGTGCTGGACCTCATCAGATGTCAAAGAGGTTTATAAAGCTTTAGCCAAAATAATTTTAATGCTATCTGCCATATTTGTGTTCAAGAAAACACTAGACAATTTTCTAACTAGTATGCCCTAATAAAAAGCTGAAATGATGTTATGCTCTTAAAAGAAAACTATCTAATAATTTTCTTTTCCCTTTATAACATAATTCCCTTCATTTAGCCCAGAAGATCACTATCTAGTTGTTTTCTTTCAAAAGTGTATTTCCCTGTTATAAGAAGACATGTTACTTCTATTTGAAGTGCTTAATATCCCATATTGTAAAAACTTTCCCAAAAGAATCAATCTTCAGCCTTAAAGGTTATTTCACTTTAGTGCACAATATACCACAATTTCTGCTGTTTGATCCATTTGAGCTGGGGAGTTAGTAAGATTATACATGGTTTATACTGCATGGATTTTTAATGTTTCACACATTAGCTTTTAAAAATTGCCTTCATATTCCCTATATTGATTTTTGTGGCTCCCAACATACAGCACCCGCTGAGTGGCTTTGCCAGACTCTCCTGATGAAAAGATGATATAGGAATCCTCAGCGGGGGCAAAGAAAACCATGGATTAAAAGACCTAGCATCCAGTTGACCATTTTTCTTAAACCTCATTGTAAGATTTTCTTTTTTTTTTTCTTGTTATGATGGCATGCACAGTATAACTGCCTAAGGGCACACTTATTATAGACTGTATTTTAAAGCTGATTAAAAAAAAATTTTCCATGCCTGTCTGAAACTTATTCCACAGAGAATCTTGTTTCATATCAGATGAGTAAAAGGATCTGTTGCTTATGTTCACCTTTTACCTCAGCCCACATGCAATAACTCACATCAAATTTCCATTACACTTCGTTTATTATCCAGTCTTTCCACTTTCATCAGAAAAAGCATTATGACTGTGACTCTGAAAAGTTTTATAATGAATGTGTTCATGTGTATGTATATATTTAAATATTATTATATTTTATTTATACCCCATATAAAAATTAGGCTATCAGGTCTGACAGAAAGATCTTGGTACCATAATAAACATACTTCCCTTTGCAATCATTCTTTAGCACACAGGACTTGGCAAACTGTCAGATGGCAGGATGAAGAGGTAAAGCACAGAATCTGCAAATTCTGGCCATGCACATGGGAATAGGTTCTGGGCTTTCCAAGAACTTGTGGAGAAAATTAAACCTGGCAGGATCCATGAGGAAATTCATTTCATCTGTTTTCATTTTACACTGTCTGTCATCTAGTTTTTGATCACTAAATGAAAAAGAAAAATGAAGTTCTGCCATATGCATTCTATAAATTTCAATTTAGCTATCAGGTGTCACACCTGCCACAATTTTGCTTTTTTACTGTATTTCAGACAACAGACATAATCATTTGTTTGTGTTACCGATGTTGGTTTGGGAAGGTTTGTTTATGGTAGTATTTGCAGTAAATCTGCTGATTTCCAACCATTGCTATATAAACCTACCACTTGAAATATAGACAGTTATGTCAGCTTGTGTAGAAAACATATTGTACAATGTTAATTAAATGGCAATATTTATAAACTCTGCTCCTCTACTGCAATGCCCTGAACCTGGATGCTATGATATTTTGAACAAACTCAGACTTTACAGTTTTGGGTCCAGATTCCCCTGCATGTCTTGTTTCTGCTGTGTCTGTCTCCACCAAGCATGCATTGCCCCACAAGGACAGCCAGGTTTTCTCCCCACCATCTGCCCATGGGACACGTTTTCCCTGATCCTGAATGGTTTGTTTGGGTGAGGTCAGTGACGGGCTGTTGAGTGTATGGCCATTCCAAATTTCTCATTGCTTTGGTCATGCAACATTGGCTGGAGCTTACCCCACATCACCCACCCTCAGGTACCACAGCCCCACCACAGATTTGGGCTTTGAACCATAAGATATTGCCCACACCCCACACCCACAAAGCCTCAATGAACCTGCATTGTAACAAGTCACTCACTTTTTATTTAATATGTCCAAACCTGAATGTTCATACCTTAAAAGAAGGACTCTCTGCGGGGTAAATTTATGCTGTTATTAGCCAGCAAGTTCTCTCTCCATGAGCCGTCAAATATATTTATGCTGGAACTTCTTCCCCAGTTGTGGTTGGGGGTTTTTTAATAGGAAAAACATAAAAAAATAAACTTGAAAAATTCATAAATAAATTAATCTCCTTGCCAAGTCTCAGGAGAAAGCTAGGTCAAATTTTGTTAGAAAACACTGATTGGGTGGCAATGAATTTTTCCTTGGCTCCATTTCAATTTCTCTGAATTGTTTTTGTCAAGAAGGGATTGATGGAAATTTAAATAAAAACTGAAATAGAAGTTAAAGTGCTTTGATCTGATTCAATATCTTGATACTTCAGCATTTCGAATTGAAAGGATTTTTCTACTTAAAGATTTTATTTTCTTCACAATTTTAATTTTTAAACTGCTATCTTATGTGTTCAGGTTGTTCATGCTTTCTCATTTCGACTCAGGTGTTTTGGATTTCAGGCTTTATGGAATTGCTGGAAAATCAGCAAAGGTTCACTGAGTTCTACAAAAAGCAGAAACATAAGTCTACCAATTCAACTTTTTTATTTCCTCTTTTCATACTGTCTCCTTTAAAGAATATATCTCTGAGCTACAATGTGAGACCAAGTATACAACGTAAAATCAAAGAGCAATCTATTAAATATTATTCCAGTAATAAAACACAAGCCATATAACAGTAATATTAATGAAACAGCATGATACCATGCATCATGCTATATACCCGAGTATTGTTATTTTGGATTATAGAATCATGAACTCTTTTTTTTTTTTTCAGTTGGGGGTAGGAGGGAAGATTAACAAATGAATTCTAGTTCAGCTTTAATTTATACCATAATTTTTAATGAATCTTCATTGTGAGATTTTATACTTTCCCTTGGATATATAAGGATTCTACAGGCTTTCAATAAATTACAGTAATTTTGAAAACTTCCAATTTATGCTCTGATAAATGTTGGTCCAGGATTTGAGAAAAAAATAATTCACTTTGAGGAAATAAGGGACAGGATTCATAGGGTGACAGTGAACATCTGTAGAGTGACTTACTGGTTTTATGATTTTGAAACTAACCTACCTGAGTTATAATGAGAAAGGGGCTGTGGGGGAAGTTGCCACATTAGGGATGAAGCTTAAACTTACCAATAAGCATTGTGCAGAGAGGCCAACATCCTCCTCACACACACACCCCAATACACTCTGTCATACCCACCCAAAGGTGAGTCCATCACTCAGTGCATGATTCAGAAATTTGTTAGCTTTTTAGAGCAGAAATTTGGAAAAATGGCAATGAAATTAAAACCACAATTAGTCTGAATGAGTATGAGTTTGGGTGGTATTTTTTTATTCTTTCTCTTTGATTTTCTGGTGTTTTACAAGCCTGTGTATAAGACAAGCCATTTCTTTTATGGGAAAACTTCTACATGTCAGTGATATTCAGTCACTGTCAGCCCCACCTAGTGCTGTTGTGCACCTCTGTAACCTCAGCAGTTCAGATAGTGTCGGTCCTTCTCGTAGGAAATCCACCTAAGTGTAAAAATATACAGTGTGACATATCTACATCTCTAAGGAAGCTGAAGCACCATATAGCTATTAATAAAACTGTTGGGAGTCAAGTATATCAGAGCATGTATCTCTGGCTTTTTTAGAAACTGACAGATTTAATCAATTAAACTCCAATGCTCTATTCATAGGTCATGTTTTTTATGGTACAAAGATTTGCATTCCAATTAGTGCTTGCAAAAAAGTTCTCATGTTAACCTGATCAGTGGTATTTCCCCCTCCTTGGTGTCTATCTTATTCCATTGAGACTGCAGCAATGTGTCAGGAAGAGCATCTCTGTTACCTTCTGATTGAACAAAACTCTCTTAGGCTTCCTTTGAAATCTTGAGGGCTTGTCACTTGAGGCATTATTTTTTTAAGCATGAACAAATCTTGTCAGCCTAAGCTGAGAAATCAGCTGTATTTTATCAGCACTTTGGGATCAAACTTCATGTTCAGTATTCAGCAGTGGGTGCTGTGTGTGAGACAAAATTAGAGGTTACAGTATGCTTTAGGAAGACCACCTCTAGTGGCAGTGGGATCAGTTTCTTACTGTTTCCAGAAACGCATTTACAGAAAACCTCTCAGATACTTTCATTTGTGTGCTATATAAAGTGCTTAGTGTCTTGCAACACTTGCTTATTGATGTAGGCATATAATGTTGAATTAACTACAGTTTCTTTGACTTAAAGTGCCTTGAATCCACACACAACTTTTTAAAGAGAATTAATTGGCATCATAGGTCTTTTGTAATTAATCCTCCTTAAGGCTGAGGTAATGCAGCTTTGCAGCAGGTCTATCACTTACCCAATTACACACTGATTGCTGCGCTCTCTAGTCTTCCATCTGGACATCTGCAGAGCTCTGGGACTCAAAGAGCTGCATGCTCAGTCCCATCTGGAAGGGTGTCACAAAAGCAAATGTCTACAAGATGTTGTTGGAGTAAATAAATCTGAGATGGTAATTCCTGCTCCTACTCCCCGTGCCAAGTCAAAGGAAAAATGTTCTGTGATAGTGAATGAAGACAAGACAGGACCAAGCCTCAGTCAGTGCTCCCAATGTCTGCATGTTTTCTTGGAAAACAGAGAGCACTTTGGCAAGGTGTTCTACCACTACACACCTACAGCATGCTTGCCAACATATGGATAAGTTGCTCAAAAATTCTTGGAACCAAACAGGAACACACGAAAAGGTGGCAGATTGCCAAGATAACAAAACAGAAGTAAAACACCCTTTCTCCAGAAATGCTGAGATCTGATCAGGAGGAGACTTTTAACGATGATCATAAATTATATGACCTGGCAGACAAGTGCGAGCTCTTCATGCAATCATTTCTATGTCTGTGTTTCAAAGCTTGTAAAAGTCAGGACTTGGAATCTGTGAGTGCTGGGGCTGAAATGCTGTATGGCATCATCAGATAAGAACATATACATGTGAACATTGATGGGATAATGTTTGAACTAGGGACACTTCTTAAGTCATTTTACTAATTTTTATAGCATTCTTTATACTGTGGGTGCAAATTGAGATGTGTGGGAGTGGGTGTTGTAATAGATAGCTCATGGCAGAGCACACAGGATTTTTTTGGCATGGTCATTTCAAGACAGGTTTGGCTTGTAAGTTGTTTAGGTCTTCAATTTCTGAGGCAGTCATTTCTCACTCAGTGGCAGACAGTTCATTACAGACCTAGCTGAATTTCCTTAATGCCTGTACAGAATGTCCATGCTATCCAGCACATTCCCTGGATGTTGCTGCTGCCTTTCAAGTTTTTCCTTCTTCAGTCTTTTAGGTAACTAGAGTATTCCATTGCTTTAAATTATAGGGAGGGAAAGGTTTTCATGTGAATATTCTATACCTTCAAATGAACACCAAACATCCTACTAGGTTTGCCAAGGAAAGCAGCAATGCTGCACTTTCTGAACACATTTACAGAGATGCCTCCAGGAAAGGAAAAAAAATAAACCAACCCTCCCCCCGCCACCCCACAAAGAAAAACCAAACAAAAACCCACAACAAACCACACGCTGCTTTTTACTTCATCCTCCAGATTTTCTTCTCCTGAAACCATAACATTCCTTCTCCAAAGCTACATAGCCAAATCTGACTGTGTGGGTGCCAATACATGACATTATCCTGTTTATATTAAAGACTGCATTAAGTGAACAGAGTGTGTTCCAGGCTGCTCTCATGGCAGTTTAGAAATGGAGCTGGCAAAACACAGTTGAGCTATGGGAGAAGCATCATGGCAGTTTAACATAGCCAGTCTCAGGCCTCCTGCCAGTTGTAGGAGGCAACTCATAAAGCAGGATGAGAAAAATCACAGAGCTGACATACAAAAGTTTGCACTGGGTTCCTTGCCAAAATTGCCAGCTAGGAAGTCAAATAGAACCTGTAAATGAAATGGTTAACATGGGAATTTCTGTAAATTAGTTTTAGGAAGTGGAGTGGAAGCCCCTGCTTCCATTTAACATAGTCTAGACTTCTTTGCCTATATTCCCACATAGGCAAGCCCAATATGCTAATAAAATACCAAGATAATTTAAAGTTTAAAAGACTTTTTTTATCCAGAGCAGCTTAAATCAGTTTCTTTTGTCCTTTTATACCTTATATCAGAAGGCAAGAAGTATTAAACATTCATTATTTCATCTAGCATCTTGAACACACACATAAATGTATGTTTTAAAGAAATGCCTAAATCATCTTTTTCTTGTATTGTAGATCAGTGTGAGAACCCTCAGAAAATAATAAATTACAAGCATTCATAACAACTATATGTCGCTTTAAAAACCATTCAATAGCTAAACATGAAGGGAGGAGTTAAAGGATTATGTGTGGAAGAAGTAACTCTAAAATTTGTATTATTCTATGTTTAAGTCCCACCATTATCATTATTTTTAACAGTGCTTTTATATGCTGATGAATAATAGTTTGTCCACATCCTGGCTTTTATTGAAGGAACTGCTTGCACAGCAATTGTGCTGGCAATAATCTCTAACACATATATGGTCACTTAATTAAACAATTTGGAAGTTTACTTTAGGTGACATTTAAAATTGAAATTTCAAGTATGTTATTGTATCATGTTCTCTCTTAGTATTGTTCAGTAAAATACTGTATTCAAGGAAATCCATGAAATTACAATTCAAAGACTGTGATAAGAATGGATTATTTTTGTACCATTTTTAGCTCTCATTACAATTTTTGTTGCAAGGTACTTCTACAGATTGAGTATAAAGTATATCAGGCTTTAAATTCAGGGATAAGTCATTGTTAGGACAGAGAATTTTGTGATAACACAAGCAGTAGATTAATCCACTCTGATGACAGCCTTGCAAGTCTATGAGGAACAGAACACAGAGCAAGATTTATCCATTGCATTGACAAGGACGGTGAGGGGAATGGGAAACGGAACAAAATTAGTCCATTTGCATGACAGCCTAAGACTATAATCATATGGTTCCACTCAAATCCTACAGTAACGGAACATAATGAAAAACGCATGAACAAGGCACATAATTTAAAATTATATTGTGCTCATCAACCTTTCCAGTGTCTGTAGAAAACATAATCAGGGAAGAAAAATTAATTTCAGTCTTCTAAATTACACTGTAAATACAGAGGGGATACAACAAAATTGTTCAAACAAACGTATTCATGTAGCTTTCATAAGTTTGGATAAATTCATTCTGCTCTGTGTTCACTAAGATGAGACTATCAAACTAGATCCTCAGCTTGCATAAAACAGCATAGTTCCCTTGACTTCAGTGAACTTAAAATCGCAAAATCTCCAAGGAAACCTTCTTCTTGATAGGGAGGTTTTGAAAATCCTTAAATAAAAGATGGTTCCAGATACCCAGTGAAGAATTTTAAAGAATGAAGATTGGCAAACAGTGTGAAATATAGAATAGCAAATGTATATGCGCATCTTCCATATGCCCCCAGTTCCCTGAAACACACTGGAATTTCTCACATGCATCCATGCATGTACCCAGATGTTTCTAGGATCACAGCTGTGAGGCTGGAGGGAAGGGACTTGTGAGCTGAAGTCCAGCATATCATCATTTGAATTCAATAAAGCAGATGTTACATTATTCTTTAAGTAATTAAACAATGCAAACTAAAGCATAGGCACCAAGTAAATATGATGTCATTATTGGAAAGCTCTTAAATGCTTTGTCTAAGGGTCAAAGTCAGAATTACATTAATTTAGTCATGAACCTTTGCACTTTCTCATCTAAACAATGGGATCTCATTTTAATTTCCTTTCTTTTTCCACTTAAAATACAGGCATTTCTGTGAAGGAAGTTGCATATGAGTATCTGCACGTCTCCTTTCCTGCAATCTTATGAAAAATGTTGTATCATATGGTATAATCAGCACTGACTGCGGCACATACATATATGAGGGGTGTGTTTTGAAGATACTTTCAATATTTAATCTGAAAACATCTGAATTAGTAAGTGAAGACTTCAATATACCAGTCCAACCAGTAAATTAATAGACTCATTGTATTTTAGTTCTTTTAAAGAACAAGCGCTATAGCCATGCATAAGCAAAGTTTCTAATAACTTTAGCTTACAAGTAGGAGTGTATTCAGGACCCATCTGCCACACCTGGGTGTTCACATACAGAACTATATATGACTGAGGCAAACACATATTTCTTGATGCTTTTTGAGCATTGCAAACTATATTCTGTTCTGGTTTAGTCAATATACTAATGAGAGTGCAGACCTTAAAACAATTTAGGCTAATCACCCAGAAGGCCAAATGGTTCTCTAAAAGTGTGTATGTGAGAATTTTGATATTGTGTTCACATGGAACTTAATGTGGAGTACAGATTTTAATTTACTGAAGCAACAGAAGTTAACATATTACTGATGCTATTTAAAAATAATAAGGAATAAAGGATGAGGGCAATCAAATCAAACTGCTCACCAGCTACCTCCATTCAACCTCTTCTTGGTATTTGGAAGACAAATCAATTTAATCACTCAGCTACAAAAATGTTTCTCATGCTTTGTGCCACCTCATTCACAGGCTTTGCTTCTATTTTCTCTTCCTAGCATCTACATGGATTCCAAAGATAACCTTGATCTAGGTTAGCACTGCTGTGCAATGCATAACAGAATTCCTAGCAGACTGGATGGGTTCTTAACTGTTATTATAAAAATAGCTCTTTCTTTTATGATCATGATTTATGACATATCTCATTATGTTGTTTCAGAAACAGACAGGGTAATGTTTAGAAAGAAGCTGTGCTTTGTGTGAGCAGTGCAATCTCTGCTGCATGGGTGAGGGAGACTACTGCTTCTTGAAATGGCTGAGGTCATCAGGGACTGGCAGAGTGCAGTTAATCTGCCTGAAGCTTCATCTGGGTGTGCAGCTGCAGCACAGAGTAGGGACATCGTGGCCAGCAGCCTGACAGCAGGGGCTGTGAATGGCTCAGCTGACCAGCATCAGGTAGTACCAATGCTGGGAGGGAGCCCACGATGCTCTATCAGACAGGACTGGATCAAAATGCCAGGACGCATGGAACAGCCAATCCATAAACCAAACTATGGAAATATGGCATTGGTCAGAAGCCCATACAGATGGCAATGGACGGCTGGTCAGGTCCACAGGTCTTTGGCTGGTGTTGGGTGAATGCTAGTGCAGATGTCGAAGGGGATGTGTCAAAAATGCAATTCCCACCTTATTCATCTTGTGTAAGATTGTGTCTTCATGAGAAAGGAAGAGGTCTTTCAAAATATACTGCAAGCTTCTAGGATTCTGTCCCCTTTCAAAAGATATCTCCTTTAGCTCTGAAATGTGAATTTTGTCTAGAAACATGCAGGTTGAAATTTTTTAAGGGATTATTTGTATATGGGAATAAAATGTGAATATCCTGCATGCATTTACACTAGTAAATCTTTAGCACTCAGTTGTTTGCAGAAACTGAACAAGGGCTAACCATGAATGCTGTGAAAATGGAATTTGCTTTTAACTTCAAATGAATATTCATGAATAATTTCCTCTGCTATTTGCCTACCACTCATATTTAATGATATGGGAAATAGAATGAATAGCAAGATGCTGAAATTTGCTGACAATACACAATTATTTAAGTTAATATAAACCAAGGAGCAAAGTAAGGAATTTCAGAAGGAGCTAATAAAACCTGTGTGACTGACTAACAAGATACCAGATGAAGTTCAACGTAGACAAGTACAAGATAATGAACACTATAAAAAATAATTTAAACTACTTGATCATATATTGGAGAGGTGTGAAATAGCTCTAACCTTTGGGTTAGGACGGGCATACTGTCCAGCAGCAGTGAGGAAGGAAAAGTGCTCCAAGCCAGGGGAAGGATAAGTCCAGATCAGAGAGACATCTGCATCCGTAAGCAGGGCTAATGTAAGAAATAGTGATCTCTAGACCTATGTGCAGGAGTGCAACTCGGGGAAGAAATCACTAGATTTATTTATTCATAATTAATTTCTCTTATTGGGGGTGGAATGACAACAATGTAAGCTAAAAGGCAACTCTGAAAGGACACAGTTAACTCCAGAGGAAGGGGCAGGCACCTGTGAAAAAATGGTCTGAAGAACTGAAGTTAAACTTGTGATTTTACTTTCTAAATTAGGACAGCATCAGCATCCTATAAAAGATGCAACTCTGTGATGGGTATATTTTGAGCTTCTTCCAGACAGGCTAAAATCCAGTATCTAGCATTAAAGAACACACAGAAGGTTTTAGCAATTAGTTATTAGGCTTATATTAAGATGCTAACCATTTCATTACAGCAATTGAGATAAATTGTTGGTGGTATCTAGCAGAAAGTCAAACCAGCACACTAGAGGCTTTAATTTTAAGCCACTTCAGTGGAATTTGCTTAGCCATTAGTGCTCCAACACCACAGAAAAATGAGCCCCTAGCTTGAAGTAGGTGAGAACATAGTTCTAAAGCACTCTTCCATGCAGCAACACAGTCTGAAGTATTTTGTAGCTGTTACAAACTCTGCTATGTAGCACTATGGTCCAAAGGAAACTCTTTTGGAGTCAGTCCACATGAACAATGCAGTTTACCATGTGACTAGGAGGATAGAAAAGCAACTAGATAATAACAGGCTTGCCTGAGGACCCATCCCTCCTGTTCCTCCTTTCTGCTGAATCGTTATCCATGCTGTCATTGAATGGAGAAACTTCACTTGTC
Organism: Hafferia zeledoni; assembly: GCA_035583235.1. NCBI lineage: Eukaryota > Metazoa > Chordata > Aves > Passeriformes > Thamnophilidae > Hafferia > Hafferia zeledoni. The sequence continues at coordinate 11,986,324 of JAWWEV010000004.1, read as the reverse complement.
CTCTGTGGGCTACTGCCAACTTTTCTTCAAACTTTATGACTTGGCAGTGAACCACCATGTTCCTGAAACCTTGAATGGAGGAGATGATATCACAGAGAAAGAATATTACAGAATCATTTATTTCTTGGCCCATGCTTTGCAGAGAACCTTCTGCCTAGGAAGGGATAATGTAAAAAGTCAGTTATTATATGGTTGTTGTTTGTAATGCAGGTGTTTGGGTTTGACTTACAGCACTCTTGGCAGTACATACAATGAACTTTCCACTCTAAATCCTAAATGATCATTCATTATTTTCCTGTTCTAAGTATTAATTTGTTCCCCATCATGGTCCTCAAGCATTTTTCCTTCTGCAAGAGTTCCCAGATAGGAAATGCACAAATTCCTGGGGAGTCACTGGGAGAAAGGATGAAGGGATGCAGCTGGGGGAAAGTGCTAAGAGAGGAAGGAGGGCTGGGGGAACAGGGCTCTGGCCATGGCAGGACAGGGAGTAGTAGGGCAGAGCAGCAGCACTTTTATGACCAGTGTTATTCAGGACATTCTTAACTGTGAGGGACTGAGAGGATGGAAAAGAGCATAATCTTTTCCAGCACTGTGTATACCTCATCTGGCCATAGTCCTCTCCATCCCTCCAACCACATCAAGCTGGTCGCTCCTTCTCTGCTCTCTTTGACCTGCATCTCTGCAAGATACAACCGCATGGCAGATCAAGGTTCTTGAGAAATGTAGAACCAAATCCTGAGATCCTCTGTTAGGATCTAGTCATTCTTCAATAGATACGGAAGTTAATTCAATAAGGACCCAAACCCATGTAGTAATTTAACTATTTTTCAGAACTTTACCTGAGGGAAAAAAAATCAGGATGGCTTTTGTGGAATATTGCTCTTTTGAAAGATTGATTGTAATGCTGTGAGGTTAGACACCTGGACAGGTGAGGAGAGTGTCTGCCACAATCCAGCACTGTGTGGTAGGCAAACAAAAAGTGTCAAAACTCTTCTCCCATGTGAAAATAAACAAAACAAAGAAGATGTAGTGGTGGTCTTGTAGGAGCCAGTCTGGTTATCTGGTGGTTCACATATTAGCACTACGCTGTAAAAGCACTTTGCTTCTGATGCTCTGGTATAAAATGAGTGTACTAAACGCAACTAGTAGTCTGGCATTTCATTGGTGTAATTATTCAAGGAGTTCACTCTATTCCTACTGCAGAGATGTGACTATTGTTACAATTCCACCACAGCATGACCAGTCCCAGGAGAACACAAATAGACCTGGAAACAGAATTACTTTATCCCTTTTAGCTGTGAGAATCTTTATACTCAGTCTGTACATCCCTGCTGTATTATAGCAGATGCAGAAACAGAGCTCAATTTCAGGGTAGTTAATCTGGCTTTCAGAAACATTGCATTTGCTTTAAATTCCCTCATTTCATGATTTCATCCAGGGTAAAACAAAGAGCAGAAAGAAACTGGCTCTGAGCACTGAAATGTGCCATTTCCTTCAGATGGACATATAGCTACACAGATTTAGGAGGATGTGTGCCTGCATATGTTTGTGTGAGTTTGTGTGTTTATTGCTTCAGAATTGCCTACAGTTACATCATCCCAAGAGATACATTCAGCCCTGTATACTCAGATGGAATATGATGTTCGCACACATAAAATGATAAGGATTTGTGAAGCACTCAGACAGAAAAGTGAGGTGACACAGTTATAAAACAGATACTGACACTACTTTTGGGCTAGAGTCCTCTGAGGTAGGCTGCCCTATGATAGACTAATTGTATTTGAAAAATACTTTCCCTGGATTTTTTTATTTGAAAATAGTTTTAACCAAACATGGAAATTCATTATTTTTAGTTGACACTTATGTACATTTTCAATTGCATCCATATTTTAAAGACTATGAAAAAAACGTTATTCTTGCCCTAATAATAAGCATAAATGAAATATTTCTGAAGTATTATATAGACCATTTAAATTCTTAAAGTGATAGGATTTGTTTTGGAACCAATAAATAAATTTGATAAATAAAAAAAACAGAAATCATTTTTAAAAAATCCTGTATCAAATGCATTTGTGCATCCTCTGCCTGGTTTACATCACATGTTCCTTTTGGCAGCAAACTTGGGTGATTCAAAAGAGCAGCCAATTATCCAAAAAAAGCAAAGGTTGAAAGGAAATATCATGATCAAGTTTTTATTACTGGCATTAAATATTTATCATCCCAATTCAGGAAATGATACATGTCTGTGCATACGTGATAGAGATAAATGTGTGAGAGTGTGCATGCACATGCATGTGGCTTTTGTATACATACAGAGTGCATTACATTGGACCACACTGTGAAGGTTTAGATACTGAAGTTGGAGGCTGCTGAATATGCATGGACTCAACACCAAGGAGGCTGAAGGTGTACAAACCCTGTCTGGAGTATTCAGAATCTCTCAATCTGATATACCCCCTCATCATCCCCTTTCAGGATAATCCCTAGTGGTCTTAAAGTGGAGTCTGCAACCTATGGCAGAAATATTTGTAAGACACCCATGAAATGCCTTTTTATTTTGGCTCTTAAGTATCTACAGGCATACTTGACTTGCAGTTTCATAATGAAAAGTAAATCCTTAAATATCACAATTGGTTTTCCCCACCATAAACTGCAAATTTTGTAAGATTCTTTGTTATATATTCTGCTAGCAGTTCAAATTTGACCACACCAAAGGAATGAAAATCTTTAATACAGTAGAATATGCTTATGCTCATTCAAAAGAAACACCTGATACTATCTCTACTCAGCTTTTGCTCTTTTGTTGATGTTATAGGCAGTTTCAGGAATGAAATCAGTTGCTCTTTACTTATTCATATTTATCTTTTGAAAGCTATCTAAGACCGAACTCTAGGAAGTGATCAGCTGTGGGTGTTAGTTTCATAGCATTGTCTGCACAATTAGCATCCTGATTACCTTTAAAATCACTATGAATAAATGCAATTTTTTCATGATGCAAAGCTTGGAAAACATCCAATAATTTATAAAAGCAGGCTGATGTCTTTCTATCAGTTCACCAGCAAAAAAATCAACTTAAGAATTCTGCAGTCATATGTAAGATATTGTAATCACAATGATCAGTAATTAAAAATGTGTGGTTTGAAGTCAAGCATGTTAGTCTGTGTATATTTATTTACTTATGTCCTCCTAACTTAGTTTTGCAAAGATAAATGAACCCATTTATAAAACGAATAACACATTTAAGTATAGAGCTGGGGCTTTGCATCCCATGTATAAGAATGGAAAGACTGTCTTTTCAAGTGTTTCCAGAAACCATTTATTTTTAATGTTTCTGTACTTTGAGGCAAGTAGAGATGAATTCTGCAGTATTGACTTTCCACATTCTTGTACCCATTTTATTTAGTTTAGACAGATTCTCCAGTCTTCCAGGAATATGCATCTTTGTGTCCCTCCTCTCTGCGTATAAAGACAGGCACTCATCAATACTTATTTCTGACACCTCAATATTTTTTTCTCAGCATATTTTGAAAATTTTGACAGCACAAATTTGAAAGTGGCTGCTTTCTCATGTGTTCACCTGCTCATCTCCACTTGTTTAAATCCTATCCCTGTATGCCAATAGATATTATCAGTAAATCCTCCTGGTCTAATCTCCAAAATGTCTCAGAAATCTCTCCTTTCCTCTTCATTCTCCCCATAAAATCTTTGTCAAGTCCATCCTTCTTCACATCCATGTCTGTTGCGACCTTGCTGTCTTCAGTCTCTAAATGACACTCACATTAGCCAGTTTTTAAAGTAGTGTAATGCAAAAGTAATCCACTGCTCCCAGTATTGAGATCTCATTAAGATATTCTCAAATCCCTCTTCTTCTCTGTCTCCCTATTGCCTTCAAAATCTGATCGAAGCTCCTTTTATCACCCAGAGTTCTGCTTGACCTAGCCTACCTTCTTCTGTCCTTGCTCTGTTCTTCCACATCTGTCTTCTTTATGTGCTTCTTGCTCCATTGCCAGTCACAGTGTAAACCATTTGCCAATTAGACCTATGCACTGCCTTTGATGTCATCCAACAATACCTGTGAGTGGAGTCACTACTCCAAATGGAAAGCATTCCAATGTGATTGGCATAGTCCCCTCTATAATTTTGAATCATTGACTACTAAAAAGGCAAGTTAGTGAGAAAGAAAGGCCACATTTGTCTTCTAATAGTAAGAATATTTTTTTGAGTAATCCACAATTTCTCCTGTGTTCTTAGGCTCTGAATCAGAAAAGGAATTAAACTTCTTCCTATAAATTTACTGCCACTGTGATTATGAAATTACTCTCCAGCCACTCTATCCAAATACCCCTTGCAGAAAGCTGATGTCTGGACCATTTTGAAAAGTCCGTCTCTTACTTTTCAAAATACATTTTCAGCTCTTAAGGCTTGAAATTTAGGTTGTAACTTTTTCCTCTCCTCTTTCTTACTATTAAAATCTTTTGGCTTGGGGAGTAAAAAGACACAAGACAATAAGATATAATTTCTGCATGATGAATCCTGTAGCCCTTATTAGTACGCTGAAGTTTAGCAGCAGGATCTGCAGGTTAGTTTAGACCAGCCAAATTTACAATACAGTTCATGCCACCACAAGGGACAGGACGTACAGATCAAAGCTCCCCTCAGGTCATCTGATTTTCTGTTCCTCTGTCTCTGTACATTCGATTATGGGAAAAGTTAAGAAAACAAACTAATTCCTAGTCCCTTCCTTTCTTACCCTTTAAGTCCTCTCCCCCTCACAAAATCAAACAGAAGGAAAACAGTCTTCCTACACCTGAACCTTTCTACATTTTTCTGCAGTTCATCAAAAATTAACATCCGGTTCCTGGAGCTTCCTCTCTCTTTGCCAAGGTGCCCCAGAAGTACTTTCTGCCAACTAGACACCTACGTGCTGTTTCTACATGCCTCACACATCCCTGACCTGAGTAGAGTTTAACCCACTGAACTCCAGCCAGCAATGATCATGAAGCTGGAAAATGATGGTAAACAGATAGTTCCTAAAAAGTTTAGAAAAAATGATGACACATCCCTATCCAGAGGTAATTCCTCAGATCAGACAAATAATGCTTTCCCACCAGGTACCTACCAAAGTCACAGCCTCAAACTTTCTAGTAAGACATGATATATTTTGCCACAGTGACATTCCTCAGTCTTGTGCCTGTTTTATTCAGTTTAGAGAGGTTCTCCACTGTTCCAGAGGCATGTCTGTCTGTGCATGTGCCTCAGCTTTCATCTATAAAGGCAGATATACGTCAGTGCTTCAGTTTTACAGTGCTTCAAAACAAGAGTCATCATCTTCAGGAAGCTGGGAAATGACAGCAAGATTAGAGAAATATTAGAGAAAATATTGCCACATCAATGCGTAATATAAATACATGCGGAATTTTCATCGATTAGGATACTATAATAAGGATAGAACTGCTATCACATTTAATATAAAGGCACATCAAAGGCTTTACCAAACTGGCTGTATTGAGCATGTGCTGTTACACACCACCTTATTTCAGTCCCACGAACTCATAGAAACTTGGTCTCCTTTGGCTCCTGAGATTCCTGGCCTTACAATTGTCTTCCTGTCTCTTTTCTCCCTGCCTATATGTCTTTGTTTTCCTCACAAAGTGGAGTTCAGAGATTTCCTGTACCTCCCTTACAGCCCATTACCCTTAAAGCAACATTGCTTAGCTGCAGTAAGGATCCATCTCAAAACTGAAGAAAGCTGTAGGAAGACCAACTGCAATCAGCCAAGATTGATTCAAAAAAGGAGTCTTGGGGTTCACATATCTCGCCTGGAAAAGGTGGAAGGGATCATTACCTCTGAGGTTGTAAACACTGAGCAAGTTTCTAATTGCCTCCACCTCTTCCTCACCCTCCCTCATCTGCTGCTCCATTCTGCTGCTGCTCCTGCACTCCTGCCAGAAGGCTGCAATCAACCCTTCCACCTTCATCCTCCCTCTGTCCCAGATCCACTCTCCCAAACATGCTTCTCTAACTTTCTCATGCCATAATCTTTGCTGGTATCTTCTGCAAGACGCAGGCTCACACTTCCTTTTATTTTTTCATTCTTTCTTACTTGCCAGAAGGCCAGGTCCTTAGCCCCTCCTGACCCTTCCTGTCCTGCCTGTTGAGACTCAGAAGCTTTCGGAAGAGTGAAGCTTGGGACAAAGGGCAGCGTCAGGGCTGCGCCTGCTCCAGGACATCGCTTTCCTGATAGGCATATGTGTGTATTTTGCACATGATCATATATTTTAAAGGAGGGAGTTTTTTTCTGTGACACAAAGGCACTGCACCAGGCACTGCACAGCAGCAGCATCACCAATGAAACTGCTTCCATTCCTAGGTAGGTGAAATCTCTGTCCCTGGGCAGCACGTGGCAGGTGAGAAGGGAGTGGGATCTGGCAAGGAGAAATTAGTGTATCGGGGATGGTGCAAAGCTGCTGGGTACAATGGACTGAAAGTCCCCATAGCTTTGTTCAGTGTTGTTACTGAATTCAGTAATTGCATGGTCAGTATCATTCCAAAACCAAATCCCACAAATGCCTGTCTTTACCTCACTCTGGTTTTTGTACTGTAAAAACCAGAAATATTGTGGGTTTCTGTGGGTTTGGGTTGGGTTTGGGTTTTTTCCTTCTCTCCATCTGTTTGGGAGACTTTCAGATTTCACATGCAACAGTAAAACGACAACAGAATCCTGCAGGTTTCTGTTTTAATCTTTGGAAGATGTTCTTTCAAAAACACAGGGAAAAGATGAAATTGGGTGATATCTAAATTGATTTGGATTATATATAATTGTTAAAAATTTGTATGTGTATTTTTTAGTATTTGGATTTTTCATGAAACTTTAATTTGTCCAAGGAAAATACACCTAAGTGAGATTTCATGAAGCAATTAATTATGTCATTTTAACACTAGGCTAGCAAATGTCCAGAATAATATTTAGGTAGGGAAAAGAAGAACTGCAGGGGAAGACAACATCTAAAATGATCTTTGTGTTCTGCACTTTCATTAAATCCTGCTAACAATTTATGAAGTACAAAGTAAAAAACTTACTTTCACTTCTGAACAAAATGCCTCATTTCTAACCTATTACAGGTTGTGTATGACAATGCAGTGAGCTGTTAGTTTTCTCAAAAAGAGAGAGTCCTTTTTTCTTAGTTTTGAAAATCATATGAATTCATACAATAGGAAATTATGCCATTTAGGAATCATCCAGGGGATGGAAAAAAAAAGAAGACAACAGTTTTATAACAAAGAAATGGCCTTTTAAGAGATTAAATTTAAATAAGTTCGATATGTTTTTCAACCATGCTGTCATAATGCTGTAAATATGTGACATGTCATCTTAATCTCTCAGACCATGCCTATATGTTAGTTACAGAAGTATAGAAGTGCTTACAAAAAATAAAAAGTCTGATCAGAACTCTCTTTAGTATTTTTTCCTTGGACTTGTAGGGCAGTGTGGATTATACTCAATACATAATTCAGAGTGCAAGTAAATGCTGTGCTTTACCAGAAAGTACTAGAGAGCTTTGAAAGTCATACAAATGTTTTCCCCAGATCACTGGGTAACTTCTATTGTTGTTTACCAGTTTTATACTGATTGAGAACCCATACATATTTATAATATATGGTGTCTGCTGTCTCACCGAAGAAGCCCCTACAATTGGTGACCCTTGTCCCATCCTTCAACAGAGCTGAGTCTGTGGTGATAAGTTTACTGGAATACAACCATAACCTTTGGCTCAGATCCTGTCTTAGAGATCAGAATTAAGTTTTTAGATAATGAAACAAGTCTGATTTTCCTTTGTTCCAGTTTTGATTTCCAGTCTGCTGGACTATGGCTGCACTTCTGCAAGCTGTAACATGACATGCCACAAAGACGCCAGATGTGAAGTTCAGGGTGGAACAACAGGCTGCTATTGCTCCCAGGGATACACAGGGAATGGCATAACATTCTGTTACGGTAAACAGATTTTACCTATGTGTATTTTGATTACGTGCTCACTTGAAAAACTTGCTCAAGAATTAAACTTTATGTCACAACAGCATGCAAAGCCAAAAAAGTTAACATTTTATGAGAAATTCTGCAAATTACTCTCAGCCTGGTATTTGAATACAGTATACCATGCATCTCAGTTGAGTATGACCTGTTTACCTGCTTTCTTATTCCATGAGAGTCACTAATGCATCTTTGCTGATTTATCTTCAGCAATTTCCCTTGTGACTCAGGTCTTCTGAAGCTTGGAAATGGTATGATGGCTTCTTTACAGCCCTCACCTCTCTTTTTCACACCCATAGTGCTTGACCACTCTTCCCAGTATTTGATCATGATCAAATAACACAGCTCCTGGGCTTCTCTAGAAGACTGAGCTGTGTGTGCCACAGAGACATGCCAGTGATGAGTTTCCCACTACAGTGGCTTTCAAGAGAAATATGCCAGAAATCCTGTGAAGGGGTCTGCTTTTGGATGCCTCTATCTTCCCTCCAAAGAACATTCCTGCCTTCATTTTTGAGTAGTCCTCCACTGTGAATAGCTCTAATACTTATTTCCACTGTCAGGTACAGCTATGTCCAGATGCAGACAGGCTGAAATTCATATGAATCTTGTCAGTTTTCAGTATCCTGAGAGTAGTATGAGTGGTATGAATAGTAACCATCTCTTTAGGCAGTTTCTGTTTTTCAAGCATCTTAGGAAATTTAGCAGTTGCTGCTCAGCAGGTTTAGTATCAGCACATGTAAGCAGCCCGCATGAAGTTTGGATTTTTATAGCTCATTTGCCATGGCGTACTTGGAAGTGTGCTTGTTTAGGAAAACACAAAATGCAAAGGCCTTTTGCCTAAGAAAGCTGTCTACCCTTTTATAAGCTGGGAATGCTTAGAGAGAAATATAGCTGGCTAAAATAACAAACAATAAGGAATCACAAAATCATAGAACAATTTTGTTTGGAAGAGATTTCTGATCGGCATCTGGTCCAGCTCCCCACTCGGGGCAGTTTCAACTTAGAGAAGGTAGCTTTGGGGTCTTTTCCAGCTGAGTTTTAAGTATCTCCAAGGGTGAAACTATGCCTCTCTGGGCCCTTGTTCCAGTGTCTGACCATCATAATTTTGAACATTTTTTTATGGTATCTGTTTCATGTTTCTCCTGTTGCAGCTTGTAACTTTTGCCTCCCACGTGCACTTACAGCTGTACATTTCTGATGATAGTTTAGCATCACCTTCTCTATAAACCCTCGTGACCTACTATTAGGTAGCTGTAGGCAGTAATATTGCTTCCCCTTTACCTTCCCTTCTTAAGTCTGAAAAACACTGTTCTCTCAGTCCCATCTTTGCATCAAGCGTCATGCAGTTTCTAAATGTATTTCTTGAATTTAATGCTAATCTTGTCCTAAGTATAGGTTAATCTTTGTCTATTGAGCTGGTCAAAAGAGAATAGGAAGAAATGGCCTTCACAACACTGGTATTGCATTTGCACTAGTTCGATTTTACTACCATAAAAAAGTTAGTTGATTTCAAAGATAAGTGCACATTATAACTTTCCAGAGTCAAGGGCCTACACTTGTGAATCATACAGAGAAAGAGGAAAACCAAGTGAATTTCAGCAACACTGCCTGGAACAAATCAAACCAGCACTTACTTATCATCTGATACCCACTACATTGTCTGTACTTTTCTAGAATTGTGATAATGAATCATCAATTAAATTGTCAGTAAAGACACCTGTTGTTCTCACTGACATGCCTGATGTTCTTAAATCCATCCATTTTATATGTACCCATAATGATATTATTAAAACCACTTGTGTGAGGACAGATTTATCTTACCTTTCATGTTCTTTTGTCTCATACAGTCTTTCTCTCACTTTCTCTTTTACCTGTATTTTCTTAGGGAAACTTACATTCAAAATTCATAAAAGCATTTATTGAGCACTTAAAGAAAATTCAGTGCAGTGAAATATGCATTCACAAATCCTGTGAACCAATTAATTGTTTATTAAGAATTATACTCACTGTTTGGACACTCAGTCTTTAAAATAAAATTTCCAATATCAGTCCAGGCAAACAATATACTAAATGTATTTGTGGTGCTTTGCAGTTAAATGGCAATGATCTGAAGCAAGCCTCATGTCAGGAGACCAACATTTTCTCTGGTAAAATACTGCAACAACCACCAAAGTCACTTACCCTCCAGCTAAGAAGCAAAGCTTATGTCAGAACTGTGTGGCTGTTGGCCCTGAAACAAGGACGATGTTTCTCTAGAGCAGCGTGGAAGACAGTGCATTATTAATATTGTGCAATAGTCCTCTAATGGCATAAAAAAGTAACCTGAATTTTAATTGGATGGGCTCTATAAAGGATTAGAAATATAGGCTACACCCTATCATAAATAGTTTAAAGCTGTGAAAACGTAAAGCAAAGCCTCAGTTGTTTAATGATGTATGAGATCTTGCTGTTCTGTGTGGCAAAAGCAGCAGGTGTATCTACTGTTCTAGAGATAGCTACCCATTTTTATTCAGTTAATAATCTTGGGTTTTTACAATGATAGTGTAGTCACCTTCAAAAGTGATCATTAATTATGTGCTAATACAGGCATTTTCTAAAGAATATATACAGTACATCGTGTTTACATATTTGCCCTTTTAGTTATTTACATAGGTTGTGAGAGTTGTAATTAGTGTCAACAACATTAGTAATTTTGCAAAACATAGAACCAGCTTCTTCATTGCGCTTATCCTGGTAGACAATTAAACCAGAACAGTCATTGTTTTGAGTCTTTGTTTTGGAACTAGCAATTCAAATTCTTTCTCCTTGTAAAAATGTTGAACAAAAAATGATAGTTTTCAAAGTAGTCCTCTTAAGTTTTTATAGATGAGGAACTCTTCCTTTATATTTATAAGTACATTCTCACTGTTTTTGAAAGGTTTATATTTGTTTCTCTACTTTCACTTGTTTCTAACACCTCTTAAATACTTACAAATATTATTTATTTTCTAGTCCTGTCTTTTCAATGTGGCACACTTAGATATTTTCCCTGGAGTTTATTGTGCTGGAAAAGGCAATAATGCCCCATTACATTTATTTCCTAGCACCATTATTGATGAATCATGAATCACTGATGTCAGCATACCTTAGGAATGGGGTTTGTTAGTTTTGACTTTTCTCCCTTTGCCAGCTGGCTAAGTGACTGCAGAGAGCTCAGGATTATTGGATTTGCTGTGTATAGATAAAGACACATAGATATGAATTTAATTTCCTGGTGTCAAAGTCATGGCTTTTAAAATAATTATCCTCTTACAATCTTTCCCACAAGATTTCAACCACTTTAAATTAGGTCATGTTTTGGACTTTCTGAAGGCATACTTTGGCCAGTCTAACAAAAAGCTAATCCTCTTCATAATCTCATTGTCCTCAGTAAGAATATGTGCAGGAATGCACATAGTCAGGAGAATAACTGCTTGTGGTATCTGGCCTCTTTTATATATTGGAATTATAACTTACATACCTATAAATTCCTTCTATACAATATCTTCCAGAAAGCCATAAATGAGTCACCTTGTCAAGCTTTACACCGCTGAAGTACAAAATATATCCCAGTCTTCTTACCTATTATTTTCTATTTATGTTTCATGTTTTATGTAGTATTAGATGAGAAAGAACAACCTCTGATAATACAACTGATTTCTTTTTAGGACTCTTTTCTTGGGCAGATGTGTATTCTGAATGTAATTCATGAGGCTTAACTTGACATTACCATACACCTAATTGAAGCAACATGGGCTAAAGCTCTTGGCATAAAAATAAAAATCAAAATATTTCCAGATAAGACTGCTTTATAGACAAGTTAAGTTCCTTTTATGCAAAAATACCATGGACATTTTACAGACAAATAGAATTACATTTGCCTCTTTTGTAAATGCATTGATATAAAAAGAGTCAGACATATAAACTGGGTGTTGCTCATAATCCCAGCTTTCTTCCAAAACAAAAATAAAGGAAACAAGCAAAATTTCAGATCCTTTAGAGAAGATTGGGGTGGAAGTAAAACTTCATAGAAGCCAGTATTTTATTTTTAAAACAAAGGGGAAAATGAGTTGGCATCAATGATGCTTTCCTAAGCAGCTCTGCTGTTTCAATACTGGCTGCTTCTTGATTGCTGACTGCCAATTTGTTGCTTTGCTGGCACACTGCAGGAAATTAAAGTAAACAGCATGATCACAGTGTTTACTTTAACTTTCTAAAATACGGAAGGAAAATGAAGCAATGCTGTTTGTTCCAGGAGGGTAGGCAGGCAAGCAGGAAAAGCCTGAACACAATATCCCTCCCAGATATCCCTACACAATATTCCCTTGTAAATGTCACTTGAAAATTATACTGAAAGACTAATCAGTCTTACTTGTAAAATAGTTACAGCTCTTCCAGAAATACTGAGCAAGGATTTAGGCTCTCAGGGAAACTTTGTACTGAAGCAAGGCACTAACTCTGTTCCTAAAGTGAAGTATAGGAAGATTCATCATTTTCCACAGGCAAAAAATACATCAGTGCAAACTGGTATTTTATATCAAAATACAGAATCCCTTTTAGAACACAGGGCAATTTGTGTAAACTCAGCTGAAACAAATTGAAAGCCTACTCAATATCTGAACATAAATGTATTTTCTTGTTTTACTGAGGGTCAAACAACCAACTCTCTGGCTTTTGCCACTATCAAATGGAGCTTTCATGTAAGAATTCCATTCCTTGCTCTAACATGTTGTCACTGTGCCCCACCATTGGCTTTTATTGCAGTCACTGAATTTTTGATTCACTGGTGTCACTGTTGCATTCTGCAGCACCCCATTGGTGTATAATTTTGAGGGAATTTTTACTTTCAAATTATTATGACCCTGTAAAGCAACTGTATATAATCATTTTATTCTATCCAGAACTGTTCATCAATAGAAAATTATCTAATCCAAATGCTGGTTCATCAGAGGAGAATTTTTTTTTTTTTTTTTTTTTTTTCCCCAGCAGGCATACATCACTGGATGTCACTTCTGTGTTTACTAAATAGTCTGAAATCACTGATACGGAAGATCCAATCCACACACTTCCTAAATTCATTTCACTGCTATCAGTTACCACAAGCTATAAAAAGGCAAATTGCAGCTGCTCTAGCATAGCACACCAGGAGAAAGACTTGCCTTAGCCAAACACTAATAACAGGGCTCAAATCAGTGTTTGACAGCCTCAAAAACATGGGATGTGGTTTATAGGAGGCCAAAACAGACCACAATTCCCAGGCCTTTTGTCATGCTCCTCATAGCCTCTGGGCTCAAGTCACTGTTCCTTATACTTTTTCCTTTTCCCTCCTCCTCCTCCTGTACCTCCCAATCTCTGCTGCTTTGCATCTAAATTCTGCTGGAGCTTTTACTTTGTTTCAGGGTGGAGCATGGTTAAAACAGAACATGAGCTGTGTGAAAGGGCAGTAATCTTCAAATTCAAAACTCCTATTGCAGGTTTACATGTCTGGCTTTTTGGTGATCCCAAGAATTGCTAGGAGGCACCATCCTGTTTGTTAAATATATAGGTCTTATATTTAATTAAATCCATGCCTTCAGGATTCTGCTCCAGGAAACAGAAAGTTTTCTTCCCTCATATGTCTTCTTTCTTCATAATGTAGCTGAATGTTTTTCAACTTTTCTTGAAGTGCAGAGGTTGACTGCTGAGCTGTGAGATGTTACCCAGCTGAAGCATCTGGATCCTACATTCCAGATTAAACCTGTAGGCAGATCATGGACTTGAAAAGTCTGGACAAATTAGCTGGGAGGATTTGATATTCTGGTGGATGACAATCCACTTGCTTGGGAAAGCGTGGGTGTTAAAGTTAACATAGCAGGTTCCTGGCCAGTTGGGGATCTATGGCTTTATGTATGGCTTTTGCCTTTTCATGTGCAAGATGTCACAATTTTTTGTGAATTGGGGAAGGGCTTGATGGCTGTGATGCATGCAGGCTACTGAGGACTAACCAGCTGCTGTTATGATTGCCTTCCAGTCACAAAGGATGGAGCTATGTTTATGTTCCTGAAAATAGCCATTCACTTGGCTAACAGTATTAGTCAAAACAGCTTGAATTTACTTCTTAAAACTGAAATTGCTTATTGTAACTATCTACTTTTGAAAGTATATTTTAGTTGAAGCTTTTAAGAGTAGATCAGAAATTTGAAAGGAAAGAGTGTGTTATAACAATGCTTGTGATGCATGAGAACATAAGTCAGGCAGAAAACAGTGCAGGATGTTTGCAGTAACAGCACAGTCCTGCTGAACAAGACATGGTGGAGGCTGCCTCATTGCAATTGTCTTACCTCTGTAAATGACTGAGTCCATAAAATTGTGACTCAAAGCATTTTATGCATTCAAGGTGCCAAATCCAGTTTCCTCACTCATATGAAAAAATTCCCTCCCAGTTTCTTGTCACTAGAATGAGATACTGAGGAATCTTCAGAGGGTTAGCTCTTCTTCTGACTGCCAGAAAACACAGTTCTCCTGAGCCAAAGATACAGCCCATAATGACCATTTGTAAGATTGACCCTGACTTTAAGGAGCCTTGGACAAAGCCCATTTTAGGGATGTTTTAGATAGATTCATTACAATCACAGATTTGAGAAGAGAAGAAAAGAAAAGTGAAAGAGAAAAAAAGCATCTCTATATTTTTTAATGGGTTTTGTTTACATTTCTTGAAACAATACTTTGAGTATGATTAAAATACAGTAACACATTGTTTGAAAGTACCAGAAAGAAACAAAACTTCCTCTTGTTATATCTTTAATCATATCCAGTCTCTCTTTTAAATTAGTCTTGTTTGCATGTAAAAACCGTTTCTAAAATATGTGTAGATGATGTGGTAGAAAAGAGTTATTTGTCTCTTCCCAAAAACATACCAAAACTTTCAGGCTGATCATCTGCACGTGGATGGTTTCTTACTTGTTTAATTCAAAATGTGTTTTAACCCTTGCCAAATAGAGCTAATTTCCTTTCTTGAGAAAGTACTCCTTTCATCCTGCTTTATGGTACTAAGAATCAATAAGTTACATGTTTAGATAATGTGGGAAAATTAATTTAAGGAACTTTAAACTTACAATTTCAGAGTCTGCTTACTTTGTGTTTACCAGAGATATGATTCCTTTCCTGTGTCTCAAACATCTGAAGTGGTCCCAAAAGGTGCAACAATAACAAAAAATTCTTTTTACTTACTGGTCTGAAGTAAAAGGATGGAAGGTATTTCCAGAACATGTATCCTCATACAGGTGTATTAATTGCACATAATAGTGTACACAGCGACCTATGTAGGCATGTTAACAAAAAGCAGAATTTTCTATTCAAAAATGTAAGGTAATCTCAAAATTATTAATTTTACTCATTCTGTGGTTGTGCAGTTAAAATTAGCTTTGTTAAGGAAAGATCAGGACTTACTGGAAAAAAATTGCTTCCACATATTCCACTTCCTTGAGACTGTACCTAAACTTGCATGTGGTAGAGGCCACTGCAGCCGTCAGACTTTGCAGCTGCCTTTGGGCCTATGAAGTCAGTGCTACCCATGTAAAAAGGGAAGTATCAGCAGGAATTACACATATGAGACAGCATCATTTCTGCACAGCTACACTGATTTACATGTAATAGCCCACCAATCTGCTATACTCATTTTACTTGTGTCTCTGTAATTCTTTATTGAATTCATAGAGTTCAATAGCAGAAAAGTATTCTCTTTGGGACCTTTTGTTATTGCCTTTTTTTAATTTCTGGTTTTTGTTTTCCTCTGCCAGAATAAAGTAGTCAGGAGTGGTGAAGTTGCATGTAACCACATTTGAAATGTGTAATTTATCTAGGAAGATATGCTGGTGTACAATTTTTCTGTGCATGACTGAAAAATTGCCAACTGAGCTGTTGGCAGACAGAATATCAAACCCAGATCAGCCCTGTGTGTATAAAAGAGTTTAAGAAGGTAATTGACACTTTGGGCCCCTATTTGCCAAAGAAAGAGATAATGACATTCTCCAAGAAGATTAGAATCTAACCAAACATTGTGCTCTAAATATAGAGCACAAAGCCAGGTGATGTTTGTGAAAATGCTGCTGGGCTGCTAGAGAAGGAGGGGGCTGAAGGACTGCAATTTTGCACTGTATACTTTTTAGGTACACAGATTTAATTTAGAGATTATGGCTTGAAAATGAAATTTACAGTATGTGTGTTTTTTGGTGATAAGAAATTGATTTTGTGACCTTGGTACACACTAATTGAAATATCTGGCACTGTGTTTTGCTGAGGTTAAAGGAAGCCATATATGCCTGGAACCGCATTCTTCTTTCACCTTGAACTACACAGTTAATCACAGCCACAATCACAGGCAGGAAGGAAGCTGCCGTTTCACTGGAGTACAAGGAAGTTGAATAATCTCTGCTCATTGTCTAAGGGATAGGTTGTTGTGTGATTACTTCGGGCTGAGCTGAAGAGATTCACAATCACTTTAAAATGGAGACTTCTGGTGGGATTAACATTTAGTGAGAAGCAGAGGCCAGAGCCTCAAATGCTATGGTGCAGCAGCCGGACTGAATGCGCCAACACACAGGGTGGCGCAGCCAAGGCACAGGGGGTTCTTTCATCTGCCCACCACAAGCGTGGCTGCTGCTTTAGGACTGAAACAGTTCTGTCCTGTGCTTTTTGCTGCAGTGCCAGAGGATGAAACTGGGAAAAGGCTCTCTGGTTGTGCTCCGCTGGGTGCTGCTCCAGTGGCAAGGAGGAGAGAGTAGCACATGGACTGCTCTGCACCTGGACTGTTCCTCCTGTGTATTTTCCCACTTGAAAGGGCAGTTGCATCATTTAGCAACAGCAGCTATGCTCCAAGAGACTCCACTGGTGGGATTTTGATTTAATATGTCTGCTTTATTTACTGGGTTTCTGTCTTAGCGTGGACTTGTACAACTCTGACAGTCAGCAAGTTGTCTATAAAGTAGTGTGGCAGGGTGTCCCATTATTTTGCTTATTGCTTAATGTAACACATTTGTTAGGTTGGCACGGGATCTTGTTTTTCAAAAAAGAAAATGAAAGCTCCTGAAAAGCCTTGACAATAAATGGTTATTTGTTCAAAACAGCCAAGTCTAATCTTTGTTTATGTTACTAGGCTTCATGTAATGGTGTTGCAATAGAGAAAAATAGCTCTTCAGGATATGCACTGGCTTTTATGTTTTATTTGTAATGAAAACTATGCACATAGGCGGCAATCTACATAAGTTACAGTGAGGAAGAACATAAGCATAGATGGTGACTTGCATGTTTAAATATTTACTTTTTATTTGTGACAAAGTGTCTGAATCTCAATTTTTAAAAATGTGAAATTAGGCTGAGGTTTTCATTCCCAGAAATTTACCAAGAGGTGACTAAGAAAAAAGGTGAATTCAACCTACAACAGGAGACCACTGTTTCTCTTTTGCCCCATCTGTGCAGAGGAGCCATGAGTCCACTCTCACAAAAATTGTCCTATCTTTTCATGTTCAGTCCCCAGTTGGGACAGAGCACAGTGACCTTCACTGCTTTTCTAATATTATAATTGATTTTGGGTAATCCCAAAGTGCAAAAGGGCTGAGGGCAACACAGCCCTGGCTCATAGCTTGCATCAGGAGTGTTGTGGGGGTCAGGGAATTATTGCAGCAGAGATCTATGCATCACATGATAGTCTTCATCACCGATCTCTGGAATATCAGATGCCCTAAAGAAACCCCAGAGAAACTTCAGAATGTTGGCATGGACTGAAAGAGAAGTTCAGCTAAGCTCTGCAGGCCTAAATGGGAGCTCTGAGCCTTGCACTTGTTCTTTACAGTGTTGAGAAAGGAGTAGGTGGAAAATTATATTGCAGTGAAGGCTTTGCCTTACTTTTTCTCTTTAATAAATCTTTTAGTGGGTAGCATTGATCCTGAGGAAGCTCCACCCTTTCCAAAATCAGCCTGTAAGAAGTTCAGAAGAAAGAGGAAGCTGGAGGTACTCAGAAGAACAATTTTAGACCCTTTGTTCCTAGCCAAAATATTCCATTATTTAGAACTATGATGAAGCATGCATCAATTCATAAATCTGACCCACTGTACAATATAAAAATATCAATATTTCTCTCCCATTGTGTAAGAGATATCTGGTGCATACAGAAAGAATTCCATCTCCTTAGCTACCACAGAGAAAATGGGAAAGGCAAATAGCCTTCAAAAGTGACTTGAAAGCAGAGATGAGAAGAAGTTTCTAAAACTTAACACAGCTTTTCATCTGAGCAGATCAAAACAGAAACTATGCAGGATGGCAGCTGTAAATGATGCAGAACTATGATTTGGCTTCTTTTTTAGGGTTGTCATGCAAATCTTGGCACGGGGATTCCCCAAAGCTTTCATCATACTCAGCTCCATGGTTAAAACCTAGGAAACTCATAGTAAAACTGTCTTTAGAAAATGAGGTCGCTTTAGGGATGCATCATACAGCATCACTGGTCTCAAAAAGTCAAATGTTCAGTCCTGAATGTGTCAGGACACAGCAGTGGGTCACAGAAGTGTCAAGCTCTACTTGTATCATTTTGCACATGAGGTCTGAGGTTTAGGCAGATGTCAAAGGAGAGGCTGGAATAATATTTGCACAGCTGTAGGCAGCAGAGAAAAGACCTGTTAACTGAACTTCTTGTATTTCTTCTTGAATAAACAGGTACTACGTTAATACCACCAAATGCTTCTTGTTGGAGCAGAGAGATGTGCTAAAAAACTTCTGGGCTTTATTCTCTGTTCTCAGAGAAAGCTATTGCAGCTTTTATGAGCTGTAAAGTGCTCTTGAATTATTACTCAAGTTTTGACCATAGACTGATGAACATTCAGAAAACTTTTAACCTGACAATGGCACATTACCCTCAAGGAATGCCATGCAGATAGCAACATTCCATTTTGAGCTTGATATTCAATCTAGTAAGGGGTCTGTGCTGCAATATGGACACCTGGCTTTGAGTGCTGCAAGAGAAATTCAAGAGCAGGGCTATTGCTGCTTTTACTGGCAGTATGGTAAAAATAGACCTGCTGCCTCTGTTCTTGCAGCAGTAAGCAATGACAAGAGCATGGATGAGTACAGTGAGGTATTTTATTATAGTTTCCTGCAGAAGGGGTGATGCTCATGACATCCCTCCAACAGGGAGGTAGGTGACTTATGAGTGAGTCTGGCAAGCCACAATGGCTGTAGGACACAAAGCCACAGTTAGAGGTGGATTTTTCCAAAGAAATATATGTTGAGCCCTGTTGAACTGTCTGGCTCTATCCTAGGTGCCTAAAGGAGGACTAAGTTGTTTCAAAAGAATACTCCCAGTTGTGGATGCAGAGCAATTGAAAATCCATCCCTGAAGTGCTTTTTATTTTCCTATCATCTGTTGGCAGTTTGGGCCTTTGATTGATTTATTTCTTTATTTTTAACTGTAACGACACTTTAATTAGGGAGAGGAACTATGTGAATGAGCTGGAGCTGCTGGTGGTAGCAGCTCCTTGCCATCAGAGATTCTGTAATTAAATAAGTAGATAATATCCTCCTTATTGAGAAGATTTAGAAAATCATAAGGACTTTGCATTATTACAGTGTTTAACATCCACAAATGGAGTAAAAAACCCCATAATGGCAATTTTCATTAGTTCCAGTGCATGTGGAGGGCTCTTTTCTTTCTTTAAACAGCAAAACACTAAACAATTCCTAAATCCCTCCTTGTTACTTATTTTTTCTTCTTGGTGGTTAAAAACCCCATAAAGCTGAAATTGAAGACTTGCTATTAAAATACTTGCTGACAGTTCCATTCAAAACATTTTTTCAAACAGTACTATATCACATCATGATTCATTTGCTATTCTGATATAGTTGCTTTAACAAGTACCTTCCTTACCGGTTAGGACCTATCTCTTTTTACTGGAAAACTTTTCCTTTGAGCACTTTACTGAATCTCTTCTGTAAAAAAAGTCTTTCTCTGATGTGGTATTGTTCATGTTAAGAACACATGTAACTCCTAAAATAGCACAGTGTCAGGCTTATTTGGCATGAAAAATGAGGAAACAGCAAGAGAAAGAAACCCTGGCCTTTTTCACCTCCTCACCTGTGTTGTATGGGTGCAAACACCCTGTGCACTTAGCACAAGTCAGGGTTTCTGGCTCAGCATCATGACCCCACATTCCTCTGTACCCAGGAGGGCATACGGTACGGCCCTGCAGTTGGCACACATCAGGCCACTGCTGGGCACTGACTCTGCCAGGGCCAGAGCTCCACCGGGTGTAAAGCAACACAGCTCTATTGATTGCAGCACTAGTATGCAGATTCCACCAGCCAAAGACCAAACCCAGGAACATTCTGGGGATTAAGTGGTCCCCAGTGAAGCAGGGTGAATTTCGCTGTTGAAGCTTGAAGTTGGAATTATTTACAGTCACTTTAACAGGACAACAGCTGCTCTTTACCTAGAGATGAGCCAAGAGCACTGAAAGAATTTGGATCTGAATTGCAGATGGATGGATTTCAATTTGATTCAAGTAACTGGACTGCATGATTCTGTACTGTAAGCTCTCAAAGTCAGAGCTTGAGAGAAAAATCATTAATTTGGAAGCTGATATTCTGAAAGACTTTTATGAAGCAATATATTTTCATAGCAGACACAGATCAATTTAAAAGTAGTAATCAAGAGCCATGTGCTACGTGTCCATGGACAGAAAATGTAGGGAATCCAGCCAGAGCCAGACACTTAACATTCAGAGCATTCAGACTAGCACTGAAGATATTGTCTCTATGGAAAATAGTGTAGTTCAAAATTAAAGTATTGTAAATTTGTGAGATAATCACAATGCTGTGCAGATATAAAGATGCTGTCAGCTTGCTGCCAGAAACTAGCTCAATATAACTTTACTAGGCAAATTTGGGTTTAACTTCTGTAGAAATTTTGGTGGAAGAAAGAGTCTCTGCAAATATTCCACAGAAAACATGTCTTCAATTCTTGAGACAAGGGAGAAAATTATAATGTAATAGAACCAATTCACAGCACTTTTTGTCATATTTGAAAGTCATTCTCTAAATTCAAAGTAACTACACCAGCTTTCATCAAATGAGATTCAGGCCCAGATATTTTTCTCTTGCCAGTCCTAAGAATTTTGAGAAGTAACATTCTCTTACAAAATAAAACATTCACACATTATTGTTTTATGTTATACAAGTAATAACATTGTACAAAACCAAAATTTGTATTTACTTGGATACTAGTACAACAAAACTCCTCCTGGAAATTTTTAACCTTGCTCCCTAAGTAGTCTCTTTGGGCATACTTATATTAAAAAATTAGCCACTAGCAGCAATAGGTATTTCAAAAGGCTGATTCATTTCACCTCTTAAGGCAATCATTGACAGACTCTACTGTGTATTTGAGATCAGATCCTCAAACATTCAGGATTTGTACTTGGAGCCAAACATGGTTATAACTCCTCCACTGAAATCGTCCTTTGTCAGGACTTGAAGCAACCTGAAGATACCTCCGTGTGTGTTACATACACTCTCTTAGGCTGTTTTTTTTTTCAGTTTTCCATATTAGTTTTAGCAGTCAAGAAGTAGGGAATAATGAAATCTTCTAGTTGATGTGGTTTTCTCTGTGTCATGGTTTAACTCCAGCCAGCAACACAGCCTCAAACAGATGCTAGTTTACCTTACTCATAAGGAAGAGAATCAGAAAAGTGAAAGTGAGAATATTTGTGGGTTAGGAAAAAGATAGTTTTATGCATCAAGCAAAAGCCATGCACACAAGCAAAGCAAAACAAGGCATTCATTCCCTACCCATGGGCAGGCAGATGTACAACCATCCTCAGGACAGCAAGGCTCCATCATGTGTAACTTGGGAAGACAAAAGCCATCATTCTGAATGTCCCCCACTGCTTCCTTCTTCTTCCCCCAGCTTTATATGCTGAGCATGATACCATACGATCTGGAATATCCTTGTGGTCACTTGGGTTCAGCTGTCCCAGCTGTGTCCTCTCATTTCTTGTGCACCCCCAGTGTGCACACCGGAATGGTGTGAGAAGCAGAAAAGACTTTTGCTCTGTGCAAACTCTCCTCAGCAATAACTGAAACATCCCGGTGTTGCCAACTTGATTTTCAGGACAAATCCGTAACAGTCCCATAATAGCTACCATGAAGAAATAAACTCTATTCTAGCCAAACCCAGCACACTGTGGGACATTGAAGTGTGATTTTCTTCAGTACCTTTTGAACTCTGTTGTCTTTCACTAATTTATTAAAAAAAAAAAAAAAAGGTTTTTTTAAAGTTGAAAATTTTGCGCAAAGAATTTGATTTGCAGAGTTATACTGTAAACTCAAAAATATTGAAGAATACATGTGGAAGGGTAATTCTACTTGGAATTGAGCCATGAAAATAATTTGACCTCAGTCTTACACTTTCCTAGCCACCAAAACCAAACAAACTGAAAACATAGAATGGTAGGAAGCCAGGTCTTGAAGGTTACAGGTCTTGTGGAATGTTCAGTTTGCTGCTAGTATTCAGAAGCATTTTTCATGTGAGGTGTTCCTATCTATTTTGCTTGGCTTAATTTTGAGAAATATAGAGTTCTCTTAAGAGTCAAAGTTTTATTTGAACTGAAGAGTCTGATTAGACTGACAATCTATTTAGATTTTTCTACTCCTTGAGCTACAAAGTAGTAGGAAAATATTCCTTATAAATACACACACATATATATAGACCATAATGTCTATGTACATTGAAACTATCTGAATTTAATCTATGTAAAAGTTTCAAGACCTTAATTCACAAAATTTAGATCCCCATCCAACTCTTAATCTATAAATGGAAAAGAAATAAATAAAAGTATGCTGTAGTTAAGCACTCTGCACCTGGTACCACTAAAATAGATTAGGACAGTGGCATACCTTCTAAGTTTTCATAGTACACAGAGCATATTTTTCATGAGCAGCCTGACCTAATGGAAGATGTCCTTACCCATAAGTGAGTGGTTAGAACTAGATCTTTAAGGTCCCTTCAGATCCAAATCCTTCCCTGATGATTCTATGATTCTGAAACTTGGGATCTATTAGGCAGCTGCAGACTTTATTTTTGCTTTTGCATCTCATTTGGGTGGATTGGGTTGCTCATGGACAGTGAAATTCCTGAGAGAGTTTATTATCTCTGTGTCAGTTTTAGCTAATTTTGTTCTCTTCGTGTTAATGGTATATGTATACAAGGCATACAAAGGAAATGGTGACATTTTTACCACTGATTTCTCCTCAGGAAAGAGGCAATATGTTGATGTGAAGATAGTTGACTTTGTATTAGGTTACTATATGCTATTTTGTAGCATGAAATGGCAAAAAATCCTAGAAAATCCCAAACACAGAAATTTATTGAGACTAGAAAATGAGAATTAAAATCTGGGATCTTTGGGGGGAAATGTTAATAACTATCTCCTAGCTTGTTTTGTTGTTATTTCTCTACTCTAGCCATTGACAGGCCAGATGTAAATGGCTTTTGTCTGGTCTGTAAGGGGCCTCCCATTATCATCAAATGGAACACAAACTCCTTCCTCACATATTTGTATAGGTAAATCTGGTCCCTGACTCTCCATTCCCATTCTCTCTGCTTTTCCTCTATCAAATATCTCTGTCCTCACTAATGTTAACAACATCTAGTAATTTAGTATCATCCATGAATTTAATTCTTATAATATTTATCTCTTTTTCCAGAGCATTAATAAATATGTAAAATAAAACTAGGCTTAATACTACTTCTGGGGAAACCCAACTGGATACCTCTTCACAGCTCAGTGCAGTGCTGTTTGTCATGACTCATTATCCTTTGTTTACATTCCTTCAGCCAGTTTTCAATCTACATGACAGTGCTCTTATACAAGACATTATAAAGTATTTTTCTCATAAGACTTTTTGAGCCATTGTATCAAATGCTATACTACAGCCCATACATATTGTACTTTCAGCAGTTGCTGATATTCACACTCAAGGTTTTAAGGCAAAAGCAGGTAGCAAATCCCAATGCATACACTTAGCAATGGGACATCTCATGTGAGGAGTGCCACCAGAACACAGGAATGGTAGAGAGATTGGACTAGCTACAGTCAGAAGGAAGAGACAGAAAGGCATAGTGTGGCTAATAGCAGGAAGAGAAGGACTGACATGATGATCTGAACAGAAGAAAGGAGCAGGGGAAGTCAAAGAGAGTCTCAAAACTTGAAGTCAGTTTGATGGGGGAATTCTGTAGCTGTCAGGTCTAGGGAAAGTCATCTAAGCTGTCATTCATTCATTGAGTTTTTCTAGTGCTGTTCGAACCAAGAGCCATGCCTTGCTCTCTTTCATAGTAATTTCTGTGGTGTTGTTTGCATCACATGCCACTTGGAGCTTTGGAAAACAATTTAAAAATAATCCAGTTTCTCTGCATAAATTCAGATGTAGGCATCGTGTGTGCACTGTGCAGTTTATAGCTGTAGCCTATCTCTTCTCATGCCCTTTGGGCCATGTGGATTAGTGGAGACAGGAGCTTTTGCTCTCATAACCCCTTGTTTGGGGCTTGTCCCTTGCTCAAATGGAAATACGTGGACAGACCTTGCCCTAGCTTTACCAAGAGCTACTCCTGCTTGAGAACTGCAAGATCACACCGAGGATCAAATTCTCTTTGTGAAGGGATTACATTTCCTGCCAAATATGTGACATGGTTCAGTTTCAAGCACATATAAAATAAATCTGTGTCAAGATGGACATTTAGCAGTGGCTTAGTATCCAGGACTGTCATGGGAGACAGCTCTCAGCATCCAATCCAGCAAGATCTTCTGGCCAATGCCTGCATGACCTTGGGATCTCTCTCTCTTAAATAATTTCTAGGAATGGTTTCTAATGAAGTTTTGATACTAATTTCTACATACTGCACAAGTGTGGATTCATACCCTTAAATTATATTGGGAGATGACCTCTGAGAAGCCACTTCTAAAGAAACTAGTTTTCTTTCCTGTCAACTCTTGCCACTCCTAGCTTTACCTTGTAATTTAAAAGATATTCATCAAAGAGATAACAGGTTTCATTTGGTACATATCCAAGGATTAACCTGTGAAAACAATGCTACTGAAAACACTGGATGGCTGGTTTGTAAGGAACGTGGGGACTCTGTACATGTTACAAAAATTTCAGTCCAGCTTCTGGAAAAAAAGGAGTAACAGGAACTTGCTCCATAGATTCCTGGTTTTGGCAGTGCTGGGTGCCTTCTTTGAGAGCTCCACAAGAGTCGTACTTTCTGTGCTGTGACCATCAGAGGCAGATACTGTTACTTCCACTCTGGAAACTAACTGGTAATGCAGTTAATACCCTGCTCATCCTACTCACTTAGGAACATATGGGTAATAGTGTAATGAGATTTTTTTCCTTATGCAAAAACAAAAGAAGAAAGAAAAGAAAACATAAGGATGTTTTAAACCAGTTATGACAGTCTTAAATATTTTGCAGCACTTTCGTCCTCTGGAATTAAAGAATGTGTGAAGAAGTCTAACCTGGGGTGTGTTGGCATAACTGTATGATCCCAAGATCCAACCCATACGTCAAGATTGCACAACTTGGAATAATGCTCTCATGAATAACATAATGTAGGATAAAGTATTGTTTATGATTTCTTTTCTTAGCAGATTAGCTATGTACATCTTGTAATGCTGGCTTTCTGGAATATCAAGCACTTCAAGGAACCTGTTAGAAAATGAATTACATTACCCAGCCAAAGAAATATCAGAAATGTCCTGGAGTCTACTCTATCTTAATGTTGATTTAAAATCATATATTCATATTACCTTTTTATGTCTAGTAAAGCAATGTGATGGAGCCTTTTTAGTTTGGTTGTTTATTTGGGGTTTTTTGTCAAAGTTGTATTATCTCATTTTTCTGAGTTAGGTAAACTGTGATGTGTCTGCTTTACAGATGGGTAAACTTAGCATAAAGAGAGGGAAGCCACTGTTTTCAGTCAAGAATGCCTAAATGTAAGCACTTTCATCTATACTGGTCAGCCATAGCGGCAATGGCTCCTAAAATGAGCCTTTTTTCCATTCATTTATATGACAGATTATTTTACTTTAAACAATTCTTGAATAAAATACATTAGGCATCCCTAGGGCAGGAACCTGAAATCAAGATTACCACATGAGACATTACCTGCCTGGCTGGAGAGATGCGCTCATGGGCTCAGGGCAATTGAATTGCTCTTGCCAACCGAAGCAGGATCAGTAGGAAGGATGGGGTGCAGTTCTGCTGAGGCACTGCCTGTAGCTGGCTGATTAGGGTGCTGTTTGGGACCAGGGGAAAGCAGGTTTGTTTAGGACTGCCTCTAAACTCCCACATATGAAAACACTGCTAATGAGGAGAACATTGCCACTACCTCCTTGTCTTCTGTTCTTTTTCCTGTGTTTGAATAAAAGTGACTGCAACTCCCTCTCATGCTCATAGCACAGGTTCCCATAAGCATTTATAGGATCTTGGCAAAGAGTTCCCAGTGGAACTGAGAATTATGAAAAAATAGAGACTGGTCCACTTATTGCTGGCAGGGTCAAGGCAGTCCAGATCATATCAAGCAGCACAGCACAGAAATTTGCCAAAGTGCTTTTGTTGACAAAACCTTTTTGTCAAATTGTGAATAAAGAAGTAGTCACAGAGCAAGGAATTAGAGCACCCCAATCTTTTCCAGCCAGCAATTTGAGAACTGTTGTATGAATTATAGCATACTATAAATTATGGGCATGTAAATGACAACTAGTAATATGGAATAGTGGACCTGCTGGGGGGCCTAGCCTGCATGTATGGAATAGTCAACATACTGTTTCCATCACTTTAATAACCTTTGCAGAGCAGGTGGCTGATGCAGTTAATGCTGGTATCATTTTTCTTTCCCTATGTGATTTGCTGTGATGACAGTTCTGTCATTTCATTTTGAGTATTTAAGGCTATTAGGAAGCATTTTTAGGCAATGATCTAGTATAGGTATTTTCAAGCATGCCTAAAGCATATAGGGAGTCTCCACCTTTCACATTACACATTTCTAAAGTATATGATTTGTTCTGTGTTAATCTGGGAAAAACTATGGACAAGATCACCAGCTGTGATAAACTGCCTAACTTAATTTGGTTAGATGGAGTTAGGCTCTTTTGTTCCAGACAGAGATCAAGTCCAACAACTCACAATTGCAAAGATTTCAAAGGTGTGAAACATTTCTAAGATCATTGAAATATATATTTTGCATTTCAAAGATAAAATACAGAAACCAATATGTCATCAAACCATTTAATTTTCTTCCAAATTTGAGAGTAAATTGACAAGAGATCATCAACTGGCAGAAGAACAAATGAAACATATTGAAAGAGCCAATTTGGTAGTGTCGAGGGAGGCAGATGTGTCACTTTTACATCTGTTCAAGCAAAGTTCTTGTTGCTGTTTTTTCTCCCTCCACCTTTCAAAAAATATATCATTATCTAACGGTTTCATTATTAGATAATTGAATAATCCTTTATAAATGTCCAAGGAGCACTCTGTTCATTGAAGAACCCCTTTCGTCACTGTACTGTGATTCCAGCAGTTCCAGTTCATTTGTGAAAGTTTCTGAATTTTTTTTTCTCAGAACTCATCACACCTGACACACACAAGATTTCAATTGCAGCTGAGTAGGTTACTGGGCCCCGGTGTTCCAGATACCAATCTACTACCCCTTTCTTGAACTAGCTATTAAAAGCGAAGGAAGTGGAAACGCACTGATATTTCCACTGGCAGTCTTTTTCAGAGCCTAGGCAGACATTGTGGCAATGAGCAGCAGCAGCAGAAGGGAAAAAAGCAGGAAGAGTAAGTGCTTCTATCTTTTTAAATGCAGACAGCAAGGTGGGACCCTTACACCGTTATTTTCTCCATGAAGCAGGTAGGCAGGCATGAGCTATGTCTGTCAGTAGGTGTTAGTCAGAGTTGCAAGCCTGAAGTGTGGCAGCAGGTGTTGTTTGAAGAAATATGGACAGATAATGAAATGAGTATTTCTCTGCCCTTGACTTTCCCTTGAGTATTTGCTGGTCTCTGTTTTCTTTATTGTTAGTTTATCATCTGTCAGATTGTTGTGAGGAGGTTTTCAGAAATGCATCCAAAAAATGAGGTGGCTAAATTATTTAACTCTTAATATTATATTAATTTTCAAGAAATCTAATAGATGGTATGCCGTAGATGTGTCTGCAAAATTGGAAAAACAAAGAATTTCATGAGAGAAGTGGAAGGACCACTAGATTTGTAGAAGCTTTTTTGCCAAGTTGTGTATCCGTGAATCAGGTCACATGTATGCATCTGCCCTGCAAACTGGGAAAGTGGAAACATGAAAATATGTGATTTTCTGTTGCTAGGAGTCTGTCACTTTTGTTCTGTATAAGCCCTAAGTATTACAGTCATTAATGTGATTCCAGGAGTTAAAGTTTTAAGTAAAAAAATAACTGAATGTTGTAAAAGTATCCATTTCATACGGTGGAGGCATTTCCAAAGACTGAGCACTGTAGCGTTGAGGTGCTCAAAAATAGCCACCAATTCTGCTCATAACACACTATTAAAACCATCTTTGGGTGTGGAATTTTTACCTCAAATTCTACACTAGAAAAAATGTCCATACTAGAAGAAACTTTGCTTGAAGGAAAGGTTTAATCTGCTTGAGAAGGTTACTGCAAGAAGGTCATCTGCTGACTGGGCTGGAAGACCTCCCCTCTGTGTTTCCAGATTATCTCCAATGCTCAACAAGGGAAACAACAGTACAGGGCTTAGAGACAAGTACAAGCAACATGTAACTTCTCTGGGATATCAAAAGGATATTCAAGGTTAAATCTCCCAACTCTTGAATCCATGACAGAATTTCCTTTTTAGCTCTGCTTTTTAATGGGGAAATAAGGTACCTTTCTAACTATGCAACTTAATCCTGCCCCATTCTTTGCTCAAAGTAAAAACATTCTGGAGAGCAGTGTTTGAAAGGAAGTTTCAGTTTGCTTCATTTCTTAAAAATAATTATGTGGTTTAAGCTTACCCAAACAAGATCAAGGTGCCAAATGAGTTCATATTGCTATCAAAGCAAATGTGATCTTTTGGGGTTCAAGCCTGTTTTGTTTAAATCAAAATAGACAAGGGAAACTAAAGGATTTTGTAGCTGGGGAACTGAGAAAAAGGCAGGTTAAGTGATTCTGCAGGCTTCCACAGGTTTCCACCCACAATCTATAGGAAAGTCAATAAACGGAAATGCAATCTGTAAGTCTCTCAAGGTCACATCCAAGGGTGCATCCAGCTCACAACCTCCAGTTGTGGAGGTGGCCTCAGGAGAATGGGGGGAGGTGGAAAATAAGGAAAGGAAACTGCTGCATAAAGGAAGGCACCAAGCTTTTGTATCCTTTTGGGAGTTACTTGGGACCTGGAATTGGGGACATGGAGGCACAGCAGGGAGCAGTGTCATTACGACAAAGCTGTTGGATTCAGCATCAGTGAAAATGCCTTGACTCTATAGAGGCATATTGCATATGTAGAACTATGAAGGTCAACAGAGATACCAGTATTTGCTAGAATAGTTTACACTTGCTTGCTTTGCTCTTTGTTATCACGGGCAACCCCTTGCTGAGCAGCCACCAAAGATGAGATTTCCTGTTGGTTGATGACTTCTAATCATGCTGTTCCCATTATCATCCCAACATCCCTTGGCAGAAAGCAGTATGCTAGGGCCATAAAAGATGTGGACAGTGTTTGTCACACAGTCCATTGGAGAGTCCAGTGCACTTTCCCATGTTTAGTATAGATGGGAAGTCTTCAGTAGAAGTTGGCAAATGCTGAACTATTAAATTATGACTACAGCACTTCATATAATTATTGCTCAAGTGATAGTACAGCAAGATAAGCCTGGTGTTGACAAGCAGACTTTTCCACCTTCACAGTTTGGTTAGCAGGCTTGCTATTTCAAAATTCAAGAAAAGTCCACTCTGTCAGGGAGAATTTAAATAGAAAATTAAATGGGTTTGCATATTGCTCTGCATGACAGATTTTTTGTTAGCCTTCAAAGTCTGCATGATCTAACCAAGCATGTGGAAGTGAGATACATATTTCTGAGTGCTATAGTAGTTATTTCTGAGTGTTATATTCGTTATTGTGGAGAATCATTAAATATAAGCAGTTACCCCAAATGTTATCTTAGTTTAATACATATTCTGTGGATTAATAATACTGTATGTGGAGACAGTAGAACAGGAATGACTGAAATAATTTTTTGGTGGCTTCTCAGCTGGCTGATTTCAGAGTGAATTCACTCTGGTGATCTTTTCTTCCTCAAGGAAAAAATTAAGAGATGACTCCACAATTTTGCCTTCACTAGAAATAACTGCAGCAGAAACTTTGTTTGCTCTTCCCATTTCTTTCTGATACAGAGCAATTGGTACACCCCTTGTGAGATGTTTGTAGGCAGGGGTGTTGTGTGGGAATTTAAGCTGCTACCACAGTCATTTTCTAAACATGCAGTTTAAAATGAGAGCTCTGCTCTGGTGACAGAAAACATCAAAGCAACAAAACATTCTACTTTATCTGATGGGGGTAACAATATCTCAGCTAATAAAATGGCTGTCATCCCTTCCCATTGTATAGATAAGGAAGCTGAGGACATTTGGATGCTCTTTGTTGGTACGCCAAGTTGCAATTATCCTATGACAAAGCCCTTCTGGGCTATGATTGATGAAACATTTTGAGGGGGAAAGCACTTCAATGAGTGAATTTCATTGGATTTGATGATGACATTGCTTGCACAATGGTTGGCAAAAACAAAAACATTTTGAGTGGAAATAGGAAAACATGGCCTTATTTAATTTTCCTGGGATGTCCTTGCCACATTCATTTATTTGTATTTTATGTTGGATGTAAACAAGTCTAATTCTGAAGTTCTTATGTTGACCTTTTCTGGCATTGAGATCAAAGTACTGTCTGCAATAAAGATGAGAAGACTTTAAAGACTTCACTTGCTTGTCAGAGTAGGGTATGTTTAAACATAAAATATCACAACAGAGCAGCCTTTGGCTAAAACAGGCACCAAATGAAGTTCTAAAGAAATTCATTGCTCCTCAAGAAACCCATCATTATCTTGCAGTTTAATGGCCTAAAAGTAGAGCTTGCTTAGAAAACAATTTTTCCTTCTTTCCTGAGCCTTAACTCACAGGGTGACTGCCACTTGCCTCTAATAGAGGCAACATGGATGTCACTGGTAAAGAGGAAAGGCATGCCCTTTATTTACTCAGATTCCTAGGTAGATTCGAGGAGTCCTCTGAACAATACTCAGCCCTCTGTAAAATATCAGCCTTTCCAAAACACAGCATACTGTTTCATTCCCAACATGCCCTTTTCCCTGGCTCCACCTGTTCCTTATCCCAGATCATTCAGTGAGTATCTGGAGGAGGTCCTTTATAGTGCCTGATCTGGACCCAAGGCAGCTGGAGTAAGAATTTGAGCTCTAATTCATTATTTTCATATTTAACAGCTTGACCATTTGAAAATAAATGTCTCTTTAAACACTAACTTTTCAGTGCCCATAGTCTGAATTTAGACTTGAGATGTATACCTACTCAAAATGAAATATTTAATGCTTGATATAACATAAAGTTTCCAGCAAATCCAAGCACAGAGAACCTTTCCCGACAAACTGAAACTGGGATTTTTCAGTACTTTGTCTGAGCTAGGACTTCCAGGTCAATATTGAGGATATCCTATAGAACTGCCTGTGCTGGTACATTCAGAGTCAGGTGCAAAGGACAAAAGGCAATGACTTCTTTTGATAGACAAAACATTTGACACATGATGTAATAGTTTTCCTGGATTAAAAACAAAGTAACCATTTTTACTGCAGCTTGCAGCACTTCTCCACATTTCTAATAAACAACATAACATTTAGGGATATTTAATATGCTGTAGAAATCTACCCAATGCTTCTACAAGCTCAGTCTCTTTCCTGATCAAAATATTTAACTTGATTATGTTTTCTTGAATTTAGTTTTAAGCACCAGCTTTGAGAAGTTTATTTCAATCAATGAAGAGAAGCCACTTTTCATATTTTTGAGTGATTTTCTTAGGAAGCAGGTTTTTGCATTTTCAGTTGACACACTTTTGCAGCCAACTAATACTCAGAAAACAATACTAATGAAAGTTTTTGCAGTGCCTCCCTCTCTGACAGATACTCAGCATGGCAGTCTGTGGAAATCTCTTGGTTTATATGCCTTTATTCAGTACCTTATGACAATTCTCCTTTTCTATGGCTTTCTCATCTTAGCATGCAAATCATACCCCTGACTTTAATCAGTGGCAGCAGTGTTTTCTTTGTATTTTGTAACTGGGACTTTGCCTCCAAGAGTCTGCTGGGCTAACACAGCACAGTACTGGATAAACCAGGTCAAGCAATTTAGTGAGCAGTGTAACTGTGCAGTGTGTTGAGAGGGCCAGGCTAATAGGGACTGTATTTAAAGTGCTAATTAGCCTGGCTAGAGAGCCGCACTACTGTAGCATCACTCCTGTGGTATGAGCTGCCTCTGAGCTCCACGCAGTCCTCCGCTGTGACACACAGGCATAGCTCCAGTTGCTGAAAGATACACAGCATTTTTACAACATATCTACACCCTCCCACCTGTCAGTACCTCCAGTCATAAAATGCACATAATAACACTTTATGTGGCAGGTTGTATTATGGTAGACAAACTTGAAAGTGTTTCCAGTCCTGACTTGTGCCACATTTCAGCATTATTCCTTGTTGTAAATGTTACTTCTGTCCAAACTCCAAATATGTTTTTAATGGAATTTTTATATTTTTGCCTACAGAGTGTGTTTTGTATCTTTGGGATAATGAAGTTCTTAGCACCTGTACCTAAGAATAAAAATGTTCACTATAAAATGACAAATTTATGTAGACAACAGTGATTATGAATAAACAGAATATTTCAACCTAGGATGTAGTGACTATTAAAGAGTAGAGTTGTTAGTGTAGTCATCAAGGGAAAAGTCATTTTAGATTAATTTAGGATGCTATGTACTTACCTCACACTCAAAATTCATCAAGGGACCTGAGTAGGTTAACTCATTCTGCCCTTTGACATGAAGCTAATGTTTTCCAGCTTGTATGTCTTAGACATAAAGGTCCAGAAAGAGCTATGAAGACTATTTGGCATGAGGAGCCCATGGTTTCCACCACTTCAAAACTGTAGGTTTCAGGAGGGAGAGATGAAAGAGGAAATCTAGCCTTAAGAGTAGCCCGGTTTTTGGAAGAGATTGCTACAGAAAGGAGGGCCAGACACCTTCCAAATTAATAAATTCCTATAAGATGATATTTGGCTATTATATGGGAAAACTACTATAATCATCCAAAACTCTTCAATCTTTTACCTGAGCCAAGCACTAGCATAGACCTAACGTCTCCTGAGTTCCAGTGCCACTTGCATCATTAAATTTAGCTTTAATTCTCATCAGGAGGGGAAAAAAGGAGGTATGAGGGGAGTACATAACACCAAACTCTGTATGATTTTATAGTAATTATTTTTTTCCAGAAATGACCCACTGGGGTCAGTCTCTGAGAATATCACTATCAGCAGTTAAGATGTTTTCACCATGGAGTTAAATACTTGCAGCATTGACAGTAGCTGGAAATACTTTGGTGGTTATTGTTGTAGTCATTAGTCTAGCTGAAGTAATGTTGGCATGTTTTCCCTCTGGGTAGAATTCCTCAGCCTAATTGTCTCCTCCTTGCCAGACCATATTTGATATCTTCAGGTTTGGAGACTGGATGTTTTCCAGCAATTAATGGCTTTCCTCAGTTATAGATTGAAATTATTTCCTTTTGTGATTTAGTCTACCATCCAGCAGTGAAGCTATTGAATTCCAGAACATTTAAATGGGATAGCTTACAAATAGAGCTAACATAAAAAACACAGTCATCAAGTCACATGAAAGCTATGTGGGCCACTGTAGAAGACAGATAGCTCACATGTAATTTTTGACAAGACTGAAACAGCGCTGACTTTTAAAATAAAATAAATAAATTCATTATTTACTTTTGTGTTATCTTCTTCTAATGACATAACCTTAATATTAGCTTAGAGCAATATGGGTCCATGTGTCTCATAAAGCAGCATTAGGTTACCTCAAGTAACCTCCTGAAAGTACTGGCAATCAAATATCATCAAGCTACTCCTGTCTTTAGTACTGTAACTTGGGATTGACAAAAGTGCATAGTGAACTCTGTATCTCTGATGCCCAGACTAGACTCCTTAAGGTACTTTGTCCACTCAGAGCATAATTAACCTATAGTTCCAGAAATCAATGAATACTGTTCCACAATGGTAAAAAAAAAGAAAAATTGCTTCTGTAGTCACTGTTTTATAGCCTTCCATGTTATTGGAGCTATTACTTCTCTCAAAGCAATTTTACCCCATTTTTATTGTATTCTGCTTTTTAAACCCAAAATGGAACATAGTATACAGATCTCAAAGGCAAGAAATGGTTTTAATAGTGTTTCAGATATGTTATAGGAAATTGTCTTCAATAAATTTTGTCCTTTGAAAAATAATGTAGAAGAATGACAACCTGCACTTCACAATGTACCACCTATTTTTAAGTAGCACATTCAAAAGCATAAAAAAGGACTTCTAGTTGAACACTGATGAGCCCATTTGTCCTTTCTACATATGGTTCTGTCATTCTTGCCCAAATGAAGACTTCATGCCAAGGCTCTCAAATTAGGATTTAGCAAAACCTTTTCAGTAGAGTTCAGTTCTTTTCCCTCCCAAAAATGCTTCTAAAATGGTAAAAGTAAACTGTCAGATTTTATGTCCCCAGAACCAGGAAGGTAATCTGGAAATGTGAGATGCAGGAATTCATGTTCATCTTGACTTCCAGCTTTGTGTTTCACTTGCTGTTAGATGGGCCATTGTTGAAGCCAGAGAGATCACTGCCTGTAAGTGGTAATCCTCATGTCTGTAGGAGACATCCATCTAGTTGCTGTTGGGATTTAGATACGGACAGAGTAATCCTGATATGGTTAAATGACTTTCTTTAGATGCATTTAACATCTGCTGAATGCAGATCAGATGGATCACAAGATTTGGTGGGTCAAACGTACAATTTCTTTGCAGCTACTGCAGAAATATATCCTCTACAAGAAGAGTGTTTATGGTTCTGGTTGAACATGCAAAAAACGTATCATACTGAGTTTATGTGTTTAAGAAAGTTCTGCAAATGGAGTTTTGAGAAATTAGTATTGGAAATAACAAGAACCAGGTTCAGTGGGAATTGAAAAACCTTGAGTGTTATTTTCCTGAATCTTATTATACAATTGCTACTGGAGTATTGGAGGGATATGTGTTCACAGACTAAATAAATATGAATTATTCATATCAACTGAAGAAATAGTTAATGTAATCAAGACTTCACCCTCACGTTCTGATACACCTACTTTTATGGATGGTGCTGATTCTATGCTGGTGTTATGGTAGATGGAAAATGCAATGGGAAGTCTGCAAGAAATTACAATGCAGATACTGTCTGGCTATAGTTTGTTTCAGTTTTGGTTGCATTTCTGGTTTTGTTTGTTTGTTGGGCTTGGGTTTCTTAATGCAGTTCTATTTGCAGTGGCAAAACAGAACTTCTGCTTGGGTTGCCCATTCAGTTCTGCAGGGGGCATAGTTATCCACGGGCAAATCCCTCTCAGTAGGGAACTGCTGTGCTACCCGCTTTCCTTTAAGCAAAAGTCTTCTAATAGTCCATGTGCTGTTTTACTTTCAATTAAGGGGTGACTTTCAGTGAAAACAAGCAAGTTAGCAACAAAAATTAAAGTTGAATATGGGAATTATGTAATTTAATAGGGGTAAAGTTTCTACAAACCCATCTGCTGGTAGCATTCAGAAAAACACTGCCAGCAGCTCGAATCCAGCATACCCCCATTTAGCTGCACTTCACCTTGTATTAATTCTGTTTTTAAAGGAGGCAAACTAAGAAACTAATGATGTGTCTCAATTGCATTCTGTCTAATCCTAAAGTAAAGTAAGGTTGGCACACAGTGTCTGTCAGAATATTGAGGTTGGGTCTTTGTAATTAGATCAGTGTGGAGTAAGGAAAGGAAGAGCAATGTGATCTTCATTCTTGACTTGCGCTCTTGGCAGGTTTTGCCCCTTTGCTTCTACAATAGCAAAGGTGTAGGTTCCAAATATGAGCTTGTTCTGTTCACTTGAATGTAAATGCAGAAACATTCCTGCTATTTCAGAGCCTGCCACAAGGAGCAACAAAGCAGGTCAGATGGGGGACAGGCTGCTTCAGAATTAGGTATGAGTCTGAGCTTGTCCTTTAGTTCAAACACACCTGTCTGCCCATTCTAGGAAGGAATTCAGGAACTGGATCTTAATTTCTGGCTCCCAAATGCGTAATATGAGCCACCCCTAACAAATGACAGTCAATGATCCCTATCAACTCCAATTAAATGTACCTTTAACAACTAGTTCTGTGCCTGAGCAGTTATCTTATGAATCATTACAAAGCTCTATGTATTTACCCATTTGGGACCATCGCTCTGTGCTACTAGAGCAATAGGCTCACATGCCCCACAGTGTCATTGATATCAAATATTTGGCACTGCCCTTTGTGCTTTGCAGGGGCTCCCAGAGCAGCATAGGTGTGTCTGGGTGCTTCCAGCCCTGGCTGGCTGGAACAGGGTGAACATGGTGTTGCTGTTGCACATTCAACATGTGACATTCAAGACCCCAGGACATAGTTCTGTATAACTGAAGGATGATAAGTCCATATCCTGACATAGAACAGCACTATTTCTTATCACAGTCTTTGCTGTATGCGTGTAGTGAGTTTGATAAAGCCCATCAGATAATGTTCCATGTTGTCTCAGTTAAGCCATGTTGTCTCACTCTTGCACCCCTCTTCATATCTTGTTTACCCATACCATGATGGCACCATGGTGAGTTTCAAATATTAGCTGTAACGTGGTGATGCATTTCCTGTCTGTGTTTTCTGAATAAATATCTTTCTTTCTTTGTTTTGAAATTTGGGGAAGTGTTGAGGGAAGTTCTTCTTCCCTCTTAATCAAACTGTTTACTAGGCTGTTTTCCTTCTTTCTAATCTCTTGCACGGGACCAAAAGCTTTAGATTTGAGTGGTGACATCTCACTCAATCACATCCTGTCAGACGGGAGAGTTGTGTTGTTTGAGTTCACAGTATAGCCACCTGGGAGCTGCATTTGACTGAAACTGAAACTGGGATTATTTTTCTATCCCCTTCTATTCAATATCTATTAGCCAGTTTTCCAAAGAATTCATAAAGTCATGAATTCTCACCTCCAAAGTCAGTCTTGGAAGTCTAGCAGACCATCTACAACCTGTTGTGGCTTTTTTTCCATTTTTCTGTCTCTCATGTTACTCTGCTACAGTCTTGCTCCTTCTTTAGCCTTGTATTTTAACAGCTCATCAGGCCAGATGCTCAGCTGCTGAATTAATGCCATGATCCGGGGAGAAAGGTAAAAGGGGAGGCTAGAGTGCTCCAGGTACAGGGTCTGCTACCCTGAAGAGTGACACTTGTGCCTAACCTACAATGTGGGCTGTGCTCTTCACCCTGACAGGTACCCTGAGACCCTGCTTCCACAACAGCGGGGGAAGCCTGACCAGCTCTGAGTTTTGCCTGAAGTAGAAGTGGTGAACCCCCATAGCAGTTGCAGGTCTTCCCCTCATGACCTGGTCATGGAAGGGGTGTCAACCAGAAAATAAATAACTAATTTGTGGTTTGGACACCCACAGATGCTCTCTGCCTGCAGCTGCACAGCTCTGAAGCTTTTTTGTTGAGTCTCTGTTGGTCAGTGCAGCAATAAGGTCTCTTCTGAGGGAATGGTGGTGAGTGTTGATGCTCTCTGCACTGCACATAGTCCCCTGCTATCCAGAGGTACAGGGGTGGCAGAGCTGGGGAAAAATTGGGACAGGGTGACTCAATATTCCCCTCTTCAATTACTTACTCTCCTCTTTCCTTCTGTTTCACTAATTTGAGCACCTTGCAGATTCTTCTCTGGGTAAATAATTTGTTTTCAGTCAACAACTAGTACTTCCAATGATACATCCCCCACCACAACCCCATTCTTCATACATGAGTGATCACAACTTACAGGGTGGGGGTTTTTATATATTTCACAAGTCTTAAATAAAAGGCAGGTTGCTCTATGTGGCTGAACAAATGACAATTTCATCACTCGCACTTACCCAATAATAAATGCTTTTCATGTTTAATTTATAATGTCTGGAAATACCAGCAAGAGATGAGGGAAATAGTTTAGATAATATATTAACTTGTCCAAACCTTGTCCAGTCTCTGAAACTCAACCTGAGTGTGATTTTAATATGATTTTTTTAGTGTGATTTTAATTTCCTTTACTCCTTTTACACTGTTCTGCCTTGTTCCTTAAACTGCCACTAAGGGAATTTTCTTTTATGAGGCCCTTTAGTTCATCCAGACATGAAAGAACTTATGAACCAAAATCATCTCTGCATATACACAGAGCCTGTGAAGACTGAGAGAGAAAATATTTGTTTGCTGTGCTAAGAACTTTTAGGAGACCAGCTAATTGCAGAGCCTCCAAGTTCAAACCAGTTAAAAATTCCTGACAAGCTATAAAAACATCCTGAGAAGGCATTGTGAAAAGCTCTTGCAAGGGGGTAGGGAATTATGAAATCTGAACAAGACAGTTTGCAGTGGCAAGATTTCCTATGCAGCAACTGCATGGTTCCCTGTCCTGGTGTAGGACAAAGAGGAATCAGGCCCATTATGAAAGAAATTCATATTTAAATGAGATTTTTAGCCCAGTTGTACAGTCTCAAGTGGTTATTCTAAACATCTGCTCTTTCATGCTGATTTAGACCAAGCTCAAATGCTGAATCTTTGGAGAGTCATAAACAAATTGTGTTAAATTGCCATTAACGGAAATCACAAGAAAGGAAAGGCAAGATTGTTAATGATATCGCTGTTCTTAACTTGGGCTTTGATGGCACAATCCTGCAGCACAGCAGTAATGTATGTAAGATCACCCACTGTTCTGAGACCTCCAGACAAGCTAAGCACAGCAGGGTGAGTAGCACTGGAATTTGTTTTACAGGAAGCCTTTCATTTCCTTGCTTTTGAGGGGTTAAGTGAGGCACTTCAAGCACTGTTCTCCCATGAGGGTTACACTAGGGAAGGGTAGTTTTCGTTTCCCCCAGGGGCTCCATAGCAGCTTTGGCAGCAGAGGCTACTGTCAAAAGAGAACAGCCGGATGCAATGAATCAGTGTATTCCCCAGCCACTCCAGCTGCATTTCCTTCCTACCCAGTGCTGTCCACTTTTCAGACTCCTGTGTCCAGTACTGGTCCACAGCCCTGTGCTGCCATGGCTGATCTGGTAGGCAGGGATGCCTCAGTCACCTACAACCCTGGTTCCATAGGCCTGGATTAGGGCAAAATTAATTGTCGATGTTTTAATTGCATCATCTTATGTCATGTGGGAAATGCACCGAATAGAATGTGCATAAATTGCAATATAAATGCTGCTTGTGGTCCTTACTAACATCCAGCTTCATTAAACTTATGAAGATCACACCATTGCACCTATGCATGTTGGGAAAATTCAGGTTAACAAATTGAAGTCTGGTCAGGAGTTTTTAATTCATTAAAATCCTTCTCTAGAATCCAAGATGTTCAGAGTGGTAGTGTGCAACAGCCAGACTGCTACTGCCCTGGGAAGGCTGCTGCCTCTCTGGATGGCCTGGCTGGTTTTCCAGATCAGAACCCACAAAGTGCCCTGGCCACAGCACAGATTACCCTGTGTGGGGCACCAGAACCGTGGCCATAGCTACGGAAGCAGAGGAACAAGAGCCTCAAATGCTCTGTCTGTAGCAAGACCCCAGTAGAAAGCCTTGTAAGATGCAGGACTAACTCTCAGATTTTGATCCAAAATTAGAACAAAATTCTTTTGAATTTCAGCTCATCTGCATAAAAGCAAGGTAGTTGAGGGCTGAGCTCACAGGATGTGCAGCTCCAGGGCAGGCTTCCCATGCAGGGGGCTCCTGCACCCATGGGCCATCCCACCACCAATGGCCAGCACCAGTGATGAATCTGAACATTTCTAGTTTTCTCATCAGGTTTTTTGCCACTTCATTAGGAGGCCATCAGGCTGTTTGATCAATTTCATTCAATGCCAGAGAGACCAGAATATGTTCTATATTCATCATTCTATTCACTTCTACAAAAAACTCATTCTTCATGGATCGGGGAGCACTGAAAATACACAAATCATTGTTTAACTTTGGGGATTTCAACCTTGTTTGTTACTTGAAGTAAAGGAAGAAACCATTTACTTTGAAATTTATAAAAAGGGGGGAAAAGAAAAACTTCTGTGTGGCGAGAGTCAATATGGCAAGTTTCACCCCAAAACTAACTCTTTATATTACATGTCATCATACCATCAAAAGTCTATCACCGAGATATGCCCAGTGCATGGAAAATCTTTCATAGCACTTTGATAAATCCACTACCATATGACTTTGCCTCATGGCATTTTCATGTAAAATATGCAAACAGCATTACAAAAATCTTTTATCTAAACTTGATAACTCTAAGCATTTTCTCATGCTTGTCACAGTAATAACAAATTATTTAGTAGCCGTAGCTGCCCTGGTGTTTTCCTATTGTAGGTCATAATTTTATAGCCATCCAGTATTAAAATTCAATATTTGACAGGGTAAATTTTGCACTTTATCAGGGTATGGAATACAACAAAAGAAATTTTCTCTTTGGTGGAGTTTTGGGAGTTTTTTCCCCTAAAATATTATCAGATTCCTATAGCTTCCAACTGCATCATGGCCCTAAAATCTACAAATTATTCTTCCTTTGTGTATTGGTATGTCTTAAAGTTTCTAAAAGAATTGAATGCTCCCTATACAAAAAATATACTGTATCAATGCTACACAAAATTCATTCACATATTACTTAATAAACAATGTTACCTGATATAAAAGAGTGACTGTTCAAACACTGGATCCAATTTATAGCCCTCTGTGAGCAGCAAAGGCGTCAATCCATGCCCAAGGTTCTTAGTAAGCCTACTCAGTCCTAAAACAATGGCGTTCTCATATTAATGAACACAAGTGTACAGGTGTTTTAATACAGGATTATTAGCTCAAATCAAAATGGAGTTTGAAAGGGGTATATCAGCCTTTCACATTTTTTTTGCTTTTGAAAATCCCTAATATATGTTCAAGAGACTAGTAGAGGTCTGATTACATGCAGCTGATAGTTGATTCCATCTAGCCACAATTACATTTATGTACAGTAAAATACATACTAGCTGTATTTTTAAGGCAAGAAGGGAGAATTGATTTTATTCTACAATTGTACCATGTAAACCTCCTAACAATATTCAGGCACACATTTCTGTATCCTCCACCAAACCAAACGCCAAACACCAAAAACCCAACACCACCCAAGGAAAAAACCTAACCACACTCACCATCCCAATAACCTGCTCCCCACACCCCCAATGGCATTTCTCAAGACCGTGCAGCTATTCAGGAAATGCCTCATATATCAAACTTGAATACAGCATTACCATTTAGCCATGATAATTAACTTTGTCATTTGGTCAGTCTTGTCTCTAGAGTCTCCAAATTTGTCATCATTTGCTAGAGAAAAAAAAATCTTTACAGGAATGTGTATTCCTAAGATACCGCCTGCAGTATTCAATAAGTATCTGTGCAGCAATGAATGCACATGCTGTAATTAAATTGGGTAGCAACAAAGCAGGTGGATTATATGAATTTTGTTTGAAATAAAAAAACAAAACCACAACATTTTTTCATCTATAAATCCCATTATTTTTTCCTGACATCCTTTAAAACACAAATCCAATAATATTATAAATCTTGTGAAATTTGGAAAAGTACTTTAAGCCTCTGGGCTTCACATTGGCATGTTGTCTGAATAAAAAATTCAAGTTGT
Organism: Hafferia zeledoni; assembly: GCA_035583235.1. Classification (NCBI taxonomy): domain Eukaryota; kingdom Metazoa; phylum Chordata; class Aves; order Passeriformes; family Thamnophilidae; genus Hafferia; species Hafferia zeledoni. Next base: position 11,944,223 of record JAWWEV010000004.1, on the reverse strand, counting down.
TTACAAAGAGAAGTCAATGAATTTTTTTTTCCATCATTTTTGATCTCGTGTAATATTTTGTGAGAAAAAACACATTTAGATAGACTGTATATGAAACTCTTTTTTTCTTGGAAACTTCTTCACTTGCCTTTCTTATTAACCCAGTAGTTTTCCACAGCCTACTGACGTCAGTAACTTTTAGGTCATTAATTTCAGTGGAAGCAGGATGAGGTCCAGTAAATTATTCCCCAGCAGGGTCTGCTCAGTATTACATTAGACCATGGGAATAGTGAAAAGAAAGCTCCATATGAACTTAACTCTTTACAATATTCATTCTTGTGTTTGCAAGGTAAGTTACTGCTGTTCTTCAATGTTGAAAGTGTTTCTCAAATTATCTGAAAGGCTCTCTCAATTATTAAGGCAATATAATCACCATTAAACCCCTGATACACATCATAAAGATTGAGGAAAAACATCAATAATCCAATGAAATTATTTAGACACAATTGTAGAAAATTTATTGATAACAACCATGTGAGTAATTTTAATATTGCTTATAAATCCTTTGGACCACCTGAAAAAGGTAATATTGCTGAATATTGAAAACTATAGTTGAAATCTTAGAAAAAAATCCAAAAGAAAAGTTATTGTATGTCACATGTAATCTCCTTGGCTCTATTCTTTCTCTACTTTGAATCAAGTCCTGCCATCATCAGTGTCTTTCTACTTGCCATCTTCCACTGCTAGTATGCCTTCAGCTTTCCAAAGTCAGCAGATACTATTTTCTAGAATCTGTAATAATTTCTGAAGATGAAGTTTACTTGGCAACTATAATATGATAGTCCACTTTTTTTATCATTAAATGCTTGGGTCTGGGAGCAAACTTGGATTGCAAAGGAGTCAAACAGACACACACAAATTACATTAGAAATGGACCTTGTTATAAGGGTTTGCAAAATATTCTGGGACCTGATCTCTGCAATGCCATATGCCAAACCAGGTTTTTTCATATTCTTATGCTTTGCTTTTAAACTTGGATAAACACCACACTTTTTCCTCCCTATCATTATTCCACTTAAGCTAATTTGGTTTTACTTCAGCATTCTTCAAGATCCAAATCATTCACATTCTCTGCTGTATTCTCACGAATATCAAAGCTATAGAATAAATATTGTTGACGTGTGTTGGCAAAGTGATTTTATACTTGGATTCCTCATTAAATTACATTCAATTTTAGTTTTAATGAGCATAATCCATTTGATACTGTTGACCCAAATTTCCCTGAGGGAAACTGCAGTTATGTATTGATATTTGCATGTCTGAGTCAACTGAGTCACATTCAAAATCATGTCAGAATTCAAATCCCAAAAAATGTCCTGTTCCAGAGTTATGCTGGGGGTTGTGACTGCTATATTGCAGAAATGTACTCCTGCAACACTTCATGCCTCTTGCTGTACTTTAATCTTGTCACTGCCCTGGCTTACATGACACTTTACTTATCTGCACCCTATCTCTCTGTAAACACCTTATGAGAACACCAACCATCAGGAAGCAGGAGCACCTTTCTAAAACACATCCTTGGGTGTCTTTCCTGAAATCATATTTCTTCTCCCTGTCATGGTCCTTAATCATTTCTTTTCTGCAATAAATTGTTATTTCTCTCCCTGTTAGAATTCTTTCCTGTCATTCATCATGTTATGAGTACCTTTTGCTTGAGAACATGAAAAAAATCCCAGTAGACTTCAGGAAGTCTTTAACTCCTTTCCTTTCTCACAATACAGAAAATAGAGAATTCCACCCAGAGTGCTTATCTGGGAGAGTTTCACTGATTTGTTTGTTTCAAAGTTTTGGAATGTCTTAAAAGAAATGGGCTATTGGAAAGATGGAATTATCAGTACTGTGAGTGTTTCTCTCAGTTTGATAAGTAGTGTGCCTGGATAAGAAAGCTTTTGAAATTTTTCTCTTGTTTGGTCTGAAAATGACTTAATAGACAACAGGGACCTTGGAAGATTCTGCAGAGGAAATGGTTTTATTGAGTCATTGAAGATCAACTATGCAGTTCAAAGTAGGAGTTTATGATTCTGTTTGGCCTTTGATCAAGCTCACTGGATCCCTGTGCTCACAACGAGAGCTCATGCTGAGACTCTGCAGAGATGGCGCAGTCTTCAAACTTGTGTCTTTCACTACTTTGCGATGTATCATTGAAAGTATGGGATGAGCCCTGTAAAATATATATGTAAATTTGTAGGTACAACTATTATGACTTGCACAGCACTTGCTAAGAGGTAAGGATTGAGTCACGAATCTTGCTCAGCTCTTTGTTAAGATCTTTGGGATAAATAAGGAAAAACAATATCCTTGAGAACTCAGGTCAGTAAACAGGATGAATTTGTAGGTTTCTTCTCTGGTACTGCTTAGAAATACCACAGGTCTTTAAAAGCAGGCTATAAAAATTGTGCATTTAGTTATAGTGATTCTGCTTTCATGTTAGGGAATAAAGGGAGGAACTTCTTTATATCCTTCTGAGCTCAGTTTTCTATCATTCTAAATTCCCAAAATTCCCAGGCGCATTCTCAAAGTGATTCTACCTGTAGATTTTTGGATAGGAAAAAATGTTATCAAATACAACCATGGCAGAACATGTACTTGTCTCAATCCTTTATTCCAAGTGTAAGTCCAATTAAACCATTCACTTCAGTATCCCACTGATTTTCTCATTTGTTGATTCATGCAGGAAGAGTGCTGCTGAACACCTGATTACATCCTAGGCAATGGGAAAACTATATAGACAAACACCAAGTGTGCCAGCTCAGCATTCTAAGCTTATACAAATAAAATACCAGAGCCAAATTAAGCTTATACTATACTGCTTTCTTCAGTCGTCAAATGCAAATGTATTTCTCCGTAATTTATGTCTTGACAGATGATAATGAGTGTGAAAATGCTACTCAGCCATGTGGAGAGCATGCCAATTGCACAAACACGGTGGGAAGTTATTTCTGCATGTGTATGCCTGGTTTCAAATCTAGCAATGGTCAACAAACTTTTGTACCTAATGATGGAACCTCCTGCGTGGGTAAGTTATTACTGTCTGCCAGCTACCTTTACATCGTCATTCTTCTCTTACTGCTTCTGTTAATTATAGAAATCTAGGAAAATGCTTTCATATTTGTGAAGCTTGGAGTTTGGGTATAAAATTCCTATAATTTGCACTGGTACAGACTTAATATTCCAGTTCAGGCCCACACTCTCACTGAAAAGACAGCAGCTGCCACTGCTTTCAGTAACACTTCCATCTTGACTCTGTTTGCAATATATTTAAATCCATGTGTCACAGTTTTAGACAATGAACATAGTTAAGGCAACACAAAAATCACAAATTCACCCATTTATGCCACTGTTTCACTGATCTCTGAGCAAGGTGGTCATATTTTTAAAGCAGAGTGACAAAATATTCTGCATTCAGGTCACTCTGGACAAATAAAATTCTGTATGCATTTGACCCACTATATATCAAATATCTTTTGTTTGGAAACTTTGGGATATTTTTGATAATTTTTCAAGTTTGATCAAAAGCAATGAGCAAGATCAGTAGTTATCCTACCTCCCGTGCCATTCATCAGCCTCTCTTTCTGTAGCGGTTGGATGGAACATGTTCAAGACTACAGAGGAGGAAAAGCTCTCTGGAAAAATGTTATTTCTGAACAACTATGCAACCCTTAAGGATTTCCTTTGAATGGAAGAACTGTAACTATTTCTCTTTTTTCAAACTCCTGGTAATTTTCTCTGTATGTTGCAAGAGTCCTCGGGGAATGGGAAAATGAGAAATAAATCTATTGCCCTTTACACCTTTATGCTGACTGTGTCTCATTCGAGGTATGTCTCCTGTGAGCTTGCGAATGCTGACAACCTCTCTTCTTACTGCTCTTAATATCAGCAGAATGGTTGCATATTAAGCCAGAAAGTGATCTAATCGACCTTTCTTGCCCATTGCTCACATCCATCTAAAAGTGCTCTGCTTTATCCAGCTGCTATGAATCCTTCTTAAATTAGCTGGGCTGGAGACTGTTAGCACTTGAGCTGTAAATATTCTCACCATTTCTGGTCTAGGTTTTGATTTTTATATTACAACATTTTCTCAGCTTCAGAAGTTTGTCTTCAAAGTCATTTCTCTGATTGTTTTTGTGTCAGTTTATATCATTAGCTTGATAATTTTTTCCCCACTCTTTTCTTTACTGGGCAGACTGATCTTTTTTATCCTCTGCTAGGGTTTAGTTTAGAACTTTTCTTCTTTTTGAAAATCCATATGGAGGAGCCAAGAGCTTCCAAACTCACACTGAAATAAAATATTTCCTGTGGGCACCTTTTCTCATTAAAAAAGTGTACCAATTACTTTACCAAGACATGAGTCCTAAAAACAACATTTTGATCCACAATTAATTTTCTACTTTATTCATCATGGAAGACATAATAGGATATTTTGTACCCAATGGACCTGCTACAGATAGTAGATATGACAGATATGACTTGCACACAAACAGCTGACAGTTGTATATTCAGGGTGTACCACACACAGCTGAAGCAAACACCAAAGCTGTCCTTGTAAATACAGTGCAAGTGATCTGGCACAAATCATAGAACAGAGCTACCAGGTATGCATCCTATCCAAGTTTATAGGCCCCAGTATATTTTCCTATTCTGCAAAGTCTTAAGTCTTGTTTCATATATATATATATATGTATATATGTATATATATATATGTACATGGCAGTAACTTTAAAAATAGAGAGGTTGAATTTTTGAGAGTATGTTTTTATGCAGCCTACTTGTTTATGCCATCAAACCTATTTGGACTTTCCAGCAGTGCAAGTGTGGTACATCACAGTGTGCGTGCAAGTCCATTTCAAGGTCCATCTGCACACACATGTGTTCTTCCCCTTTGTGAGACTACAATAAGCTTCTAAGTAGAAAATAATTATAACTTTCATAGTAGTAGATCAAAAGAAATCTTGGGACAACAGCTTTGAGAAATAATCCAAGAAGAATATTGAGTTTTGAGCTGAGGGTCAACAGTATTTCATCCACATTATCTGGTAGAATTAGTGAAGAGATGACAAACAAATATGAAGATAGAGGAGGAACTGCAGGGTTGGAGGGGAAAGACAGGAAAATAGAAAAAAATGAAATGGAGAATTAAAAAATAAGAATGCAGAGATATGATATTTTTGAAGATGATATTTTTCTGCTGCCATGAAAGTGAGCTATTAAAATCTACTTTTTGATTTCTGTAAAAGCCATGCTTTTCCTTAGACTTCACATTTTATTGAATGTTTCACTGCAGATAAAAAAAGTGAGATATAAACCTACCTTTTTCATCCCAACCAACAGAGTAAAAATGTGAAAATGGTCATCTCTAAAATGAAAGTGACATCCATGCCACTCTGCCTTTTTCAGGAACTTGCCATTAGTTTTCTTCAAGTATTTCTAGGAGCACTGGCAAGGCACCCTTTCTCCATCTCATCCTTTGCTGTGACAAGGGAGCTGTGAAGTGCATGGGATCTGGCATTGTGCCAAATTTTTGACTTTTCTTTTACCTGTGCTATTCATAGCCTTTTTCATTTCTACTTTGTGTGTGGTGCTGCCTTCCACAGTATGGAGTCATGAGAAGGGAACATCTAGTCCTTTGCCACTGGACTTTTCCACCACTTGCAAGCTACTAATAAGCAGAAGGTATAATGTAGACATCAAGCTGTCTTGACAGACTGGTGAAGAATCAAAGTGATGTAGGTACAATCCTGTAATTGGTAAGACTGAACATAACTGTTCTCAGTACTTCTAATTTAATTGGAATTTCCTTGCCTGCTATAGTAAATGAGGAGTGGCAACGCACAGGAATAAAATAGAAGGTTATAAATCTATTTTCACACTACCCTAAGTGGTGTTGGTGATAATGTTTTTCTGATTGGAGTTATCATAAAAGCCGCAAAGTTCAGCTTCAGGATTTGTTTTGAATATTTACTGAAAGGCCAGGGCTTTTTTAACAGAGCTGTGGCAAATGCTCTTCTGCTTAAGAAGCTGCTTTCCCTCAACCTTTGCTCAGGAATGCTGTTTGTGAAGACTGCCACGGAAGCCTTGGCAGCCCACTCCTGCTCCCACAGCAGATCAAGGAGGACCATTTGAGATCCTCGCCCCAAAGCTCCACTAGCACTGGATTGTTGAAAGCATTGACATGCTGTTTTCTGCATGTGGTCCAACAACTGCATATTTGGTTAAAAAGGCATAACTACAAAATATAAAGAAACAAAAGCCTAGAGCTACTGCACACAGCATTTCAAAGCAGGAACTTAAAAGCTGCATTCTTGTAATTGTCACAAATTGTTGGCTGCCCCTGACAATTTCATTGATTTAAAAGGGATATGAAGATGATTAGTACCTTGCAGGATCAGGCATATTGCCTTTTAATTTTGTCATCCAGGAGTTGTTTTTTTCTTCCATAAACAGTAAATTAGATAGGTGTGATATAGACTCATTCCATATGGACAACTCAATTGTGGAAAGTCTATTTGCATATACTCAATGGGGTGTCTCTTTCAGACTTTAAATAGCCATCCTGTTGCCAGAGATGTGCTGTGGTGCTTGAGTTTCTGCTATTGTTTTGGATAATCTTGGTGTCTTATTAAAACTCCATTGCGGTAAATATCTGACACAGTCACAAAAAACCCAGTATTTTCTGTGACTGCCCAATAATGACAAATAAATGATTTACTGAACTAAAGGTTTATAAAAAGCTAAATATCATCATAATGTTGAAACATTTGCATCAGTAAATCACATGGAAACCTGATACTTAGCAACAGTATTCTGAAAAGCATTCAAATATTTATTTATAAGTTACTGTAAGTTTTAGCAAAGGTTGTAGTCAGTTGCTGGTGTTTTACCACTGCATTACATGATGAATGTCTTGTTAAGATGTACGTGTCCTCCATGTAGCTGAAAAGGCCAAAGAAACCTTTAGTACAAGGCTGATGTGTGTTCTTGTTATACAAACTGCCATTGTCATGATTTTCACCCTTGTCACTTCAATTCATTCAAAGTTTCTCTGTCTTGCACAGAGTCACACAACAAGGCACTGACAGGCACCCACTTATTTCAAACAGAGCTTTATAATTTATTGATGTGAGAGGTTATTTAAATGCCAAGAGTAAGAACTTTAGTCTTATGTCTTTAAATGACAGCATTTAATTATGAGGTATCCTGTATGTAGCACTATATCACGCTTTTTGCCTTCCCTTTTGCCACACTGGTTCGTGTATAATGTGGTTAACTCCATGACTATGAGTACTGAGGTCACAGAAACCATACAAATACAGATAATGGAAAACTCAGTTGTTTAAAGAGAAACATTTCCAGTTTAGAGCATTAAATATGGAAACAAACCATTGCCCTAATGCAGATGATCCTAATTTAACCTCGTACTTTAAAATTCCATGCTGACACCTATCCATTCAAACACAAAGCTTCTTTGGTGGCTGACCCTGCAGCAGGGCTCATGGAGAAAAATAGATATATGAAAGTGAGGTGGGACCTCAACCATCACCTTGACTCCCAGGAAGAGTTCTAGGATTATGAGCAGAGGAAATGCTGGGATATTCTTAAAAGTTTAAATGCATTTTGCTGTTGCTCTGTATACAAAACAATCAAACAAGCAAAAATAAAACAGAAACAAACAAACAGGAAAACCCAATCAAATGAAAAAAAAACACACAATGGAAAAAAACACTCATTTGATTCTTTATGGTGGTGCTCTCAACATTAGTAAAGAATGTTCTACAAAACTACCAAAAAAACTATCCAAATAGGCAGATGGCCCCTGTCTATCCTTCAGATATTTTTTTGCATTCGCTACATATATCCACAAACATTCAGTTCATTTTTCCATTTTTCAATAATATCCTTATTTCACAAACATTATTACTCCTTTTTGTTCTACTCCTTTTTGAAATCACAAAGGTTCTTGTTTCAAAAGCAGAGTGTGAAACTAGTTCCTATATCCCATTAGTGCATTTCCAGCTACCCCGTATCTGTTTTCTGTCTGTTCTCAACACCCATCTGGCTGTGCAGAGACTTCCTATCAATTCAGGTAGCTCTTCTCCTCCACTGATCAATTAATCCTTTTTTTCACCCATTTCTTTCCAAAATTGTCATACCAGTTCTTAACGTGGATGTCATCCTCTCTGGTTTATCCATTCCCCACACCACCTTTACTTTTCCGCAGTTCAGTTTTCAGGCTGTTCCTTTAAACCTGCTCATGTATCACTTCTTCATTTTTCAACTCTTTTCATCAGATATACCTTTCCCAAAGCTGTTCCCTTTTTTTCTTTTCCAGCACAGCACTTCACAGTCCATTACTTCATTCTTCAGAATTATTTGGTATTGTTCCCAGTTTACTTTCTCCATTGAGTTATTTGATCTTTATCCTCAGCCAACCAAATAATGCAAAATAATCTGTATTCTAGCCAGGGAATTAGTACCCAGTTCTCTTAAATCGATCAATTCATGGATTCCCTTACTGGAATTCATTGTTTTTACTCTTGGATTGTGCCCCACCCAGTTAATAAACCTGTCTACCTAATGCTAAACTATTTAGAAAGGTAAAATACAGTTTAGGAAAATGTAATTTAAACATGGATTAAAAAAAAAATATCCCAAGCACTTTAAAGGGCACTGAGTTTAATTCTTAGATTAAGGAGGTAGACAGAGTGCTTTTGCAGCATCTTTAAAAACTGCAATAAAAGTCTGCAGGTTTTCTTTTTCTTTTCCTATCTGAATCATAAAGCTGAGAAAATCTATTTAGTCTAATCTCTGAAAAATGGATTTCAGGTGATTTGCATCATGCCAACTATTTTGCTATGATAGAATTAATATGGTTTTAAAACATAAGCAGTGTAGTATTATATAATAATAAAAGCGGTGATATAAAAATATGATCAATTATGAGTTATCCTTCTAATCCATAAGTATTATAATTGGCAGGGGGTTTTGCCATTAGTATCACAATTTTAGTTTTTGCTTTTTTTTATTAAGTGAAATTTTATTACACAACTGCTTGTAATGTGCAAGGCTATTATCAACAAAGCAGCAAGGTGTTAGTCTGTAAATACTTAATAAAAAATTCAATTTCTCATGATATTTGCAGATGTAGATGAGTGCAGCAATGAAGGAACTGTTGCCTGTGGAGATCATGCAAAATGTGAAAACGTGGATGGAGGGTTTAACTGCTCCTGTAAGGAAGGTTATCAACCATCCACAGGAAAATTGCAGTTTAAGCCAAATGATGGCACTTCCTGCCAAGGTACATGATATTATAAAGGTTTATGTGTTATTATAGAGATATATCCTCTGAGAAACCCACCAGTGCCTATTTATCTTCAGTTAGATTAATCAGCAAGACATGAAAAAGAGGCAAGGCAGTTGCAGCTACAATTCTTGAGAATAGAATAATTTTGTAAATATATTTTTGCTAAACAGCATAATGAAATCCATTTGAAATAATGGTTACCTCCTCATAGTTGTCAAACCTGTATTTCTTTCTGTAAATTTGAGCTGTCTCCTGTCTCCGTCTGTGTAAGTCCTATGGAAGGGGACCAAACTCTCTACCTTAGGAAAACAGCTGAGAGTCCAATCCAGGGCTGTAACTTTGGCCAACATAAAGTCTTTGTAACTGAAGTTTGAGAATGGAATGCTGTGTCTAATGTGCATAAATTCAGAATGCTGGTGGTTTGGGGAATGACCTAGACAAGAGCTTTTATAATTAGTATATATTGAGTATTGCTTGAACTGCAATGTATAATTAGTTTCCTTTATATGTCTGCAGAAAATCCAAAGGCCAAGTGTGAGTTGTTCAAAGACTGTATAACTGAACACATTAATAGAACTTTAGCAAGAGTAAGTAGCATTGGTTTATAGATTAATTTCCAAATCTTTTAATTGTTTCTGTTTGAAATTGCTGTTTCAATTATGATAGTTCTTAAACAGCTTTTAACAAGGGCTTGAAGCATACAGTTGAACTTAAACATGTTTACAGAAGTCTTTTTAATAACTTCAAATTATTGGAACTGGGTTGTATGTTCAGATCATGATAATAACTTGCTGGGAATCTGCGTGTTCTGTTTCCAGCAAAGTGAATCATGATGCATGAAAAATTCAGAAGTGTGGTAATCACTCAGCTGTTTCAGTAATTTCTGAAGTTACTCACTGCTGCATTTACTGATGCGCAATTATTTGCTTGTTCAGAAGAAAAGGCAGGAGGATAGCTTACAAAAGTAATGTCAACAAGAAAGAATAGAAAAGGGAGCCATAACATCTTGGTATGCTGGTTTATTTACTCCTCAAAGCATAGTATGCAAAGTGATACAGAATTTATAGAAACAAAGAGTCTGGACTCAATTCTTTTTTCACCAGAAACAGAGATTCCTGAAGCAAAATTTAAAATATATTAATTAATGCACTATCCTTTAGTCTACAGCTCCATTATTGTCTATTTTTAAAGGATAAATTAAGCATAAGCATAAATAAATTAAAACCAATTGAATATGTTTGAATTTGATGTTAAGCAGTTTCCTGAAGTTTCTGGATTCAGAAAGATATAAATTTAAAGACTTTTATTAATCTAGTGTTATATTAGTGTTATATATAGCGCTTTTATATATATTTATATATATATAGTCATATATAGATAGTGTTTATTAATCTAGTGTTATATATACACATTGTGCTAGCGTGTTTTCTATGCTTAGCTGCAATGGAATATAATACATGCTTATCACATTTAGGGACAAAAGCATGGTAAATACCACAGTAGAATCTTAGAGTGAGATGTTTTAAATACATAGTCAAACAAAACTTATACTAATAAGTCAAAATACTTTAATTTCATGTAAATAACTGACAGTTTTCAGCCTGGTTTTAGCCTGTGTTCTAGCTGTATTCAGTTTCAGTTAAAGACATAGCAAGCCTCATAAAAGCTGTTCAGCAGCAGAGAATAGAGATCATACAAAATCAGATGTTGCTGGTTCTTTTATTAGATTTCAGTATTGTGAAGTAAGAAATATTTTCTTATTCAGCCGTAAGATTGAAATTTGCAAGCTTAATCTTTATCTCACCCTCTCTTGCCTATATTTTTAAACTAGTTGTTTTATGTAAGTGCATTTAGTAGTTCTTTAAGTGAAGCAGTGAATTTCAATAGACAGTACAGTTCACTCAACTACATCTTTAAAATCTGCATTTTAAAAAAAATACAAATACTGTGCATCCCACCTCTTCAATTAAAATATAATAGAAAAGTCAACAGAATAATCACATCACTGATACTTAATTATTTTTGGAGAACATTTAGTAGTTCACTTTGGACCATCAGGATAAATAAAAATGAGCTGCAGTAGGGAAAAAAGTGTAATGATAGCACATGACTTTTTTTTTAATCATGATTGCTTGTTACGATTACACTAGACATGTGTAACACAAATACTTTATAGGTCAATCTGTTGATTTAAATAGTGGGGGGTTTATGCACAAGTGTCTTAAACACCAGTATGATAATTCACAGAAATCAGTCATTTGCATTGGGTTAATTGTCAGCTGCAGAGATATGACTTTACTTGTTTCATTAATTTGTGCGTTGTGGAATTTTTCAGATTAGTCATTTAAAAACACCTCTGGAGATGCTGCAAGAAATTAATAAAAATACTTTGGGACTGCTTTTACCTGTAGATGTGGTTTCATATGTTGAAGCACTGTCTTATTCATCACGGAATACCATACTTGACTCTGTCTCTGACAATGAAGCGCTTCGTAATACCACCATTAACGTGAGTGGATCAAGCCTTGGATTTGTGAGGTTTATCCTTATTCTATAAATAGCGTCTGACTCTTCTCGAACATATGCTTTTATTTACAGGTTTTGGTCAACACTGTGAACAATTTTTTACAAAAAGACAAAATTACAGTCTGGGAAGCTCTTCCTGTAGATAACCAAAGGCGGAGCCTGACTAAGCTGCTGCACACTGCAGAACAAGCAACACTTCTCATGTCACAGAACTTCAAAAGGACAACACAGCTAGATGCTAATGCAAGTGACATAGGTAAGATAAAGAAAATTAATCTAAGGTATACTTTAGATGTAGATTACACTGAGGAGTTTTTCAGCATAATTATGAAGATTAGAGATGGTGTTATGTGAATGACACAGGTGTTAATTTGTACAATTTTCATAACTAACACCTGACTTTCAGTGTAGGTATCATAATTTTCAAAGGCTGAACATTTGAGTCCAGAGCCCAGAAAAAAAAAAATTGAGAATCTCTGGGCAGTTGTTTTCAGATTCTCTTTCACAGTCTCATTATGGCCACAATCACAGTGAGTCTGGATTCATTTTATAAGCACAAAATTTTCCAATGCATCTTATTTGAGTAAAAACCACTGATGGAATGAAATTTGGGCTTGCTTTATACAGATTTTTTTACTCTTTTTGGTTCAGTGAAGGTATTGTAAATGAACTTTGAATCAAGTTTTTACCTGGTGAGTTTGATGTGGACTGGCTTTATTTCAACAGAAATTTCTCATTTAAGAGGAATTCCACAGGAGAAGAATTGGTCAGTCTCAACTGCACCATTTTGTTCTCTTACCTTCGCCCTATGTGCTGGTGTATTCCCACCAATAGCTTCTGACTTTCCCGTGGTAATAATAGTTTTACCATTCCTTCACTGGGAGCAGAGTAAGGCTAACACCAGCTGCTTTTGAAAATCCTAATAATGCATTGCTGATTCCTTTGTCAATGGACATTCTTTCATCTTTATTTTTCTGAATGTCCCCAAAATATATGTGATCTGATTTCTTATTTTAGATTTAGTACAGTGCTTCAGTGCCTCTTACTGGCTTCCTGCTTTATAAGATGACTTGATGAGAAAGATTCCTCCTGTGGTCCCAAGGCAGGTCAAACCACCAGTTTTTCCCTTACCTCTCTGAAAGTAAATTAGACAGTGATGAAGAAATAGGGTGGGATTTTTTCCACTATATAGACTCTTCTGTTAGTGCAGAGCACCTCTGGGTCTGCAGCATATCCAGAGCAGTGGCAGGTGCTGACTGTAAAGCCTGTTCTCCCCACCGCTACACACACACCGACCTTCCCCACCTCCCTTGCTGGAAAGCAGAGGCTTCATGGCCACAGAGCTGATGCCGTGAAGGTGAAGAGGAGAGGATTCATGCACAGGCTCCAGTGGAAGAGTAGATATGTGTCACCAAGAGGATAGAAAAAGCAGATAGAGAACAGGGAGGAATTTCTATATTGAAAGGTTAATGATTTTTGGTTAGGTGTTGTTATAAAATGGTAAACTATATGAGCTCATTTCCAAATTGGACCCAAACAATAAATTTTTTTTGTTATTGTTTTTCAGCATGAAAAAATTTTCCACAGGTCTTACATGCCACACACAATTATTTTGGGCAAGACCTACAACATTACCACTCTCTCTCCACTGGTTTTTATGGTGCAAGCTCTTGAACTATGAGTTTTTCAAAACTCCAGCCAAATAAAGTTATTTCTTATTCCCTGACAAACATTTTCTGACAGCTGGTCTGTTGAATAGCTCATATTATTTTTGTGTGCTGTGCTATAAGCAATGCAGATGGTCTAGCTTAGTGATATTCCTCCATCAGTCAAGTTTTAGTTTGTTTGTTGTTGCTGTTGTTTTGTTTTGTTTTTGTAAAAAAAGAAAAGGCCTGATTGATTTTTTTTTTCATTTCCATCCCGGGTGATTGAAACTCAGCACTGTAATGAAGAAAGTAAAAAGCTCAATGGCCTCTAATGTAGTTTTTGTCCTGAGGGGTGATGCTTGTTTGTTTGCTTTTTGACAAGACACATCATTAGTTCATGGTGCAATGTGCATTTTGTAGCATGGATAGATAACTATAAAATATACACTTTTCAAAAATTGGCTTTTATCAAATATTAGTATTCAGTAGAGAATTTTATGCTTTGCTTTTTATAATTGTGATTTGTGGCTGCTTTCAGAAATGCATTTTTAATAAAGCAATAGCTCTTTCCAAAGTAACCTACATTGTTTTTTCCAGTACCTAATTTAAGGCAAGGTAAATAAGAGACTATATTTTTCATGGAAAGAGTAAAAAGTATGAGAGCAAAATGTATGCATGAAAACAAAATATAGACGTTTAAACAAACATGTTATACTAATAGCATTTTTCTTGAATTATTTTGCCCAATGATATATTCTTAAAATTCACAGTAATTATGCAATCCAGTAGCACATTTATTAACCCAAGTAACTGTAAATTATGATCGACCATAATGCAGCTGTGATTTGTACTGCATTTTTCTTCTTTTACAGCACTCAAGGTTTTTGCTTTTGATTCACACCACATGAAACACATTCACCCTCATGTATACACAGAGGGAGATTACATAAAGATTTCTCCAAAGAAGAGAAAGGAATCTCATCCTAATGGTAAGAAACAAAAGTTAGAGAGTAGGTGCGTTAATAAACACCTTGGATAGACTTGTACCCACTAGCAAATAACGAAAAGTGCAGTTTACCAAGACTGAGCTTCAGCACTGCTAACTACAAAGGAGACAAGATATTTTATCACCATTTCTCATATCCCTTTGTTGTCTCAAGACTGATTTTTCTAACATTTCCAGTGGCAGAGTGAGTATCCAGTGAGTTTTCACACCGGTTATTGGTACCTGAGCTTTACCCTTCTCCTGGCCATAGATCCACTGTATGACTTTGGACTTGCCTCTTCAACTCTCTATGCTACTTCTCCTCCAAAAATTGGTACAACATTTCCATTTAGAGGGTATCTCACTGGGGCAGGAACATGTAATTTTCAGTACCAAAACCTGCAGAATCCAAATCTGGCTTGGAACTTAGAGTGCTACAGAAAGAGTTCACAAGTACTGTCATTACTAAAAATAAACAAATGTGTTTAAACAGCTCTGGAATTAAACCATATAACAATAAACACAAAAAAGATTTTTTTAAATCTTTATCTTTCTTCTAATCTGCATCTCATCACCTATCAGTATCTTAAAATGTGGTTTATTTCAATATCAAGGAAAAAGTCACAACATTTTTTAAGATCATCCTAGAATACTTTTTTCTCTTTCCCTACTTGTCTTGCTTACTGGGTCCACTGTAATAGAACTCTAAGCAAGCCAGTTCTTCAGAAAGGTCTAGTATTTACCTCAGGTCTGAGACATTTTAGTTTATAAGACTTGACACCACATGTTGCAAAACAGCAGCAGGCATATATTACTCTAATAAAAATATATATGCATATAACTAATTAGTATTTCCAATGCAAATACACAATTTTATTTCTAATGCCAGTTACATCATTTTAAGTAAAACTATATTTCATTGTCTCTAAAACATTGTAAGTATTCCACAAAGATTCCATCTGCTTTGCATATTTTATGCAATAGCAGCAATAACATCTATTGTTTATTGTTTCCTTAATGTCTTCAATTTTGTTCTTCTATAAAAAACCACAAACTACTAAATATGGTCTGTTTGATTGATAGGCACCATTGCAGTTGTCTTTCTGCGGTATAGCAATATTGGTTCTTTGCTTTCATCGCCCAAAAACCACTCCTCAAAAGATTCTTCAGAACAGAGACAGACAGTAAGCTCATCAGTTATAGCTGTTGCAATTACCTCAAATCCACCTACACTCTATGAGCTCGAGAAAATAATGTTTACCTTAAAGTATGCCAAGGTAAGGGGGTTTTTTTATTATCAGCTTCAAATAAAACAAAGCATTAGCTAATCATTTTATGTGATGTAACCATACCTGCAGCATATGATAAACTGAGACATAATTCTGTTGTTTGCTGGTGTGCGGTTGTCATTTATTATTCTACTCAGATTAATATCAAATATGACATCCTAAGTGCAATATACCAAATATGATACAGTAGCAAATTGCTATGGGACTAAAACAACAGCAACAATGTCATCTTTTCTGGGTTGTAGAATGGCTAAAATCTAGATGCCTGAACCAGAGAATAATACAGGATCTTGCCTGTTTGTATTTAGGTGTGGGTTTTTTCCTGGAAATTTATTGGACAGTTAAGCATGTATATTAAAAAAAAAAAAAAAAAGGAAGAAATGCTTTGAAGTTAACTCAAAAAGTTAACCTGCAGTTAGAGGTTAATAGCAAAACCTATGGTTTTGAAACTGTTTATTTCTGAACTCTGAACACATTTATTTAATACTGAGAGGTTTTATTCAGCAAATATACATTTTTGCTGGCTTCACTAATATGTGAAGAATCATCTTATATGGCACAAAAAATTATCAGAAACTTAACAAGAAAGCAACTCTGTAGGGAGGTGAGCAGTGGGACAAAATTCTGACCTTGATTGCATAGCTTTTAAATTTGTTACTTGCCTTCTGAGTTAGAAATCACCCGTATATAAATTTGCATATATTTATAAAGCCTATAGTACGGTGGGGACCTTATCTTTGACATGATGTAGTAAGCACAAACTGTACTAAATAATACTAATGGTCTTACTCATCATTGTTGTATAGCAGGTGATATAACAGGTGTGATATGACCCTTGTTTTATCCCAGATTACTTTGTAAAATGAACAGAATGAGTCTCAGATTTTGAACTGCTCATTTGGAATAGATTATGAGTAGCACTAGCAATGTGGCTGTAACCTTGGAGTTCAGTCCATCTTCAGCAGGTGCAAGTGTACATTTAACAATGTTTTCAGTAGGTAAAAATTCCAGCATGTTTGCAAGTGCCAGAAGAGTTCAGTAATCTGATTAGATTACATGTTTGGTGGGGTTTTATCTGTGTGGATAAAATACTTTCATCTCCAGCCATGTTTTAATTGTTTGGAATAGGCCTTGCAGGATGTACTTTTGTTTCCCAACCTTCCAATGGTAAAAAGCAATTTTTAATTAATTGCACTGGCTAGCTTAAGAAAGTCTCTTGATGGGAAATATCCTGCCTTTTGCCATCAGTAAAACATCTTGTTTCTGTTCCAGACTGCGGATAAAGACATTAAATGTGCATTTTGGAACTACTCAGCAGACACAATGAATGGCAACTGGGCTACAGAAGGCTGTGAGCTGACACATTCCAACTCCACTCATATCTCATGCAAATGTAATCATCTGACTCATTTTGCTGTTTTGATGTCCTCAGGTGGCTCTGTTGTAAGTGCTATTTTAATTTAGTGTTTTACCTGATACTTTCTCCTGTTTTCATTCCTTATGTTTTTATTTTAGTGCAATCTAAATACTTGCTCCCCTTCATGTTGTCTCTTGGTTTTGTTCGGCAAACACACAATTTATTGTGCACAGAGCAAACAAAATTCCTCCCATATGTGTTTGAATTTCCTTATGTCCTTTCTGCAGTATTACAGAGCAGCGATGCAGCAAAGTATCTTGTTCCAAATACACAGTCTGTTGTGCTTATTTTTGGAGCATTGCTTTTCATTTTAAATCCCACTTTAATACTGCTGTGGGATTTATCTGCCATTCATTGGTGGTCAGTAACTATATGGCCTTGAATTTCTCTTTCACAAAACTTTGCCACCCATTTGTCTAACCTTGGCATGTAAAAATCTGCTTTAAATTCTCTCCTGAGAGTTCGCAACAGCATAATCAATTGGAAGTTTATGACTATTAAATATGGACACTCACAACAAGAAAAAATTGGGAGAATGACCACTCAATTTATGTCCTTCTTTTATTAAGAAGCCCCATAGATTTCCAGGGTCTCAGTGGGGATCCACAGGAGCTTAGGTCCTGCCTCAGGAGGCAGATTTATAAGGTATCAGAACTGACAGCAAGCAGAATATTAGCATGAATATACTGTATTGAGACAGTTCTCTCACACTGTGAATTTCATGCTGATAGAGGCTGTTTCCTGGTTGCTAAATAGCATCCTAAGTCTTCAGTTCAAATTTAAAACCTTTGCAGGTACTTATATAGTTATTTTGAAAAGAAAGG
Organism: Hafferia zeledoni; assembly: GCA_035583235.1. Taxonomy (NCBI): domain Eukaryota; kingdom Metazoa; phylum Chordata; class Aves; order Passeriformes; family Thamnophilidae; genus Hafferia; species Hafferia zeledoni. The sequence continues at coordinate 11,926,199 of JAWWEV010000004.1, read as the reverse complement.
CTGGGAGGTGAATAATCTCTGATCCTTTATTTAGAGAAAAAACACTTAGATACATTTTATGGTCAGCTGAATACTATCCTTTTGCTGATGTACAGCCACGCATTTCAGAGATTCTTTGTGCAAATAGCAAGCAGCAAAAGAAACTGTATTCTTATATAGAAAATATTCAAATCTGGTATTTAACTATCCTGTGTTTCTTTGGAGAATGTTCATGTTATGTGTCCCAAATAGCTTGAAGTGATTGTTATTTCAGAGTCTTGTTTTGATCATGTTGCAAATTCAGTAATACAGTTATTCAGTTTTGCTTATCTAAGTCACTGCTGTGATAAGTCCTTTTATATTAGAAAATGTTCATGTCATATTAATATATGTCCTACTGCCAGTGTATTTGTCATTCACTAAAATTATCTGATTTTGAAAATCTTATTAGGAGATACTGATGTTAATAAAAAGTTTTGTTAAGAAATATCATAAACTCCAAAAGCAGAAATGTATACAGTTTATTACTAATTTCCCCTAGAATTATATCTGTCACAAAAACCCAATACTTTTTAGATTATCCAAAGTGTACATTTCCAGTGAAACTCTAAAAACAATCTTGATTAATATTTTGTAGAAAAGAATAAAGGAGCTGTATTATAGAACAAGGTCTTTCTTGAGAAGGTACAAAGCTGTTCTTTTCAATACTATATTATAATTTTCCCCCAGGGTGTTACAAATTATAACATTCTTACAAGAATCACTCAGCTAGGAATAATTATTTCGTTGATTTGCCTCTCCATGTGCATTTTTACATTCTGGTTCTTCAGTGAAATTCAAAGCACTAGAACGACAATTCACAAAAACCTCTGCTGCAGCCTTTTCCTGGCGGAACTTATTTTTCTGATTGGAATTAACATGAACAATAACAAGGTGGGTAGTTTTCACTTTTGTCTTGATTTTGTATTACAAAGTAAATATACAGTATTAGATATGATCTTCTGTCTACTCCCCACATGTCCTACCTACAATAGTGACCCTGACTTCCCAGTACAGTAACAGGAAATACAAAATGGTCCTTTAAAGAAGCAGGACCTTCATATGAGCTGGTGTGTATCAACTTTGCTCCATGGGTTTCGTTTAAACTTCTCACCATCACTGAGACTGTGATCTCATGTGTTCAGCATTTTCACTGTTCAAACCCCTTAGAATGCTGTACAAAGCCACACTGATGGCTCTCAGGGTCACAGTTTTTCCTAAAAGCCAGACCAGAGCTACAATTCCAAGCTGACATCTAAGCTATTGAGCTGTTGGATGGAGGAGTGCTTTCCTTTCTATGTGTGAGGTCTTGACCTGCACCTCTTGCTTTGCAGAAAGCTAAACTGTTGATTTTTGCATCTACGATTTGTTTGAGGCAATAAAATTATGCATAAATTATCAAATTACCCCAACTATAAATGGCTGAATAGGATTTTAAATTACTTGAAAAAATATGAGCTGCTATCCCTGAGGTAACACTCCAGTATTTATTGATAGAAAAATATCATTTTACAAACACTTTGTATAGCAAAAGTTGTTTCAGAAATAATTCATTGTGATACCTAATTACATTGTTATCAAAATCTTAAAAATTAGTTTTGTGTAGATCAGGAAAGCATATAGACTATTCACCTATAACTATAGGATAAACCTTGTCAAGTAATTTATACAGTTTTTCTGGGAAAACATATACCAATTTTAAAAATTGAATGTAGTCTCTATTTTACCAGTTGCTATGGAAAACACTGATGAACAAGTGTGCTCATGGGTGTAGGCCAAGTTCTTGTCAACCAGCACTACAAATGGGCTGCTGAGTCACCAATTTAGAGTCACTTGGTTGCTGTGCATGTACTATTATGGTATATTGGAAAAGGCATATTAATAGAATTATGACTCTTGTTTCTCTGATTGAATTTCTAGCTCTTCTGTTCCATTACTGCTGGATTACTCCATTATTTCCTTCTAGCTGCTTTTGCATGGATGTGCATTGAAGGCATTCACCTCTACCTTATAGTTGTGGGAGTCATCTACAACAAGGGTTTCCTGCACAAGAATTTCTATGTCTTTGGCTATGTCAGTCCAGCCGTGGTTGTTGGAATTTCTGCTGCACTGGGATACAAGTACTATGGCACCACAGAAGTGTAAGTCACTGTTTCTGTGTCCAAATCATCATATATAAGGAGACAATAATCACAATAGCACATTTCAAGGCATTCTGCTGTTTAATTTTCAGATGTTGGCTGAGCACGAAGAATAACTTTATATGGAGTTTTATAGGACCAGCATGTCTAATAATTCTTGTAAGTATAATTTTAATTTTTTATTGTAGTACATAAAACGAATAATAAAAGGTGTTTAATAATCACCCACCCGTTGCCAGCATAGCTGAGTACTAATTATAGGGCAGAATTGACTAATTTAGTCCTTTTTATAGTGTCTCTAAATTATTTATATGCTGTACATTGAAACACTTTACAGTTTGATAAATGAATGTTTGACCAAAAAAGCTCAGTATAATATCAGAGGGGTTTTTTCTTACTCACTTTATTTTATCCCAGTGATGTGAGAAATTCTGTGAAGCAGAATGGCTTTTACAGAGAAGCATCTTTGTATGTTGTTGGCATCTCAGCATGGCTCAGCAGGAGGTGTACACAGACACTATCCCAGCAGACAGATAATCTGGTTTTTCAAATGTTGTGTGACTTAATCTCTTATCAGTGATCGGTCATCTTTGTAAGATTAGACTGTCATCTTTGTGGTTTTATCATTCCCATGTACCCTGTCATCATCAAAGCTATTTTAAACTAAATTGCGACGTCAGAGAAAAGAACCCACTATTTCACACGGGCAGACAAGTCAAGTATTGATAGCCCTATTTCAGCTGTGAAGAGGGCCTTTTTAATTCTTATTGGAAGTGGTTTCAAACCTGCAAATTTGGCAGGTATAATATGTTCAATTCTGAATCGAGACATTTTGGGGGCCTTAGGAGCATTTCTAAGTGCTATAAAGCTTAAGGAACCATTCCAGCTGTAATGGGGCATTATTGTGTGTGACTGTGTTGACAGTGATCTGGCAATAGCTGGAGCTAACTGAAGGAGAAGGTACAATGGTGAGGCCTCATGACATTCTATGGTCAAGTCAGTTATGACCCTTTGTTGCTTTGTTGCCATTTGGTGAGAATGTGAGGATTTGTAAAGAATAGAAGTGGCAGTGCCTAACACATACAGCTTTGCAATAAAACAGTTTTATTTCAAGGTATTAGCCATTTCAAAGCTTAATAAAGTACCAGGTATAATTCTGGTGAAATTCCCCCCTGGATTCCTACTGCATATTGGGGACAGCGGGGAACAACCTGACAAATGCAAATGTAAGGCAATGCCTCCCCATCTCACCCTCCTGGTGAGCGCAGCAGATTTGGAGAGAGGCAAAGCACTGTGACCTCCCTTGCCACAGTACTTCTGGGTTCAGATAACCCTGACAGACAGCAGGTTACTACAGTAAAACAAAATCATGGGGAGACACCAGCCTTTACTAGGAAATTCTTGAAATTCTTAGGTTTAAGTTTACAATTTCATATTTCCTCTTTGGCCCTTATCTCTTTCTTCCATGGAGGCAGGAGGGCTGGGATTTTTTTGTTGTTTCTCTTATTCCTGTTCCTCATCTGCCTTCAAGTGAAGATTTATGCAGTGATGTATCACTATGCAGTTAGCACAAGAAAACTGCATTATCAAAACATACAAAATCCCCAAAATGTATGCATCTGTAACCTTGTTTTCAGCTCCAGCTGAGCAGTGCCTAAGGGGGATCTCAGGTACACAGCACAGAGGCAGAGCAAGTCTGCAGTGGCTTTGCTGTAAGTCTGGCTGGCTGCAGAAGCAAATCCTGCAAGCTGGGCTCAGAGGCCCTTAGCCCTTCTTTGAGCACTCCAGATCTTCCAGCAATCCCTGCAAATTGAAAGAAAAAGGGGAGGTGATAGAAGATGATACAGGCCTGTGTGCCAGTGCAGCCCTCTTACGGATGAGGAGAGTAGCCAGACAGTTTCTTTTATTTCTTTCACTCCTTTGCCTAAATAAAGCCACACAAAAGAGCTGTAGCTGGACAGCAAAGAGTCCTGCGGTCATTCAGCTGCTTTTAGTGTGTTATGGAGGTATTTTGTGCAAACTTGTTTTCACAGTATTCGTATACCTTTATTATTGTTTCTTCATTATCATGCACCACTAGGCCCCGGGGGAAAGGCAACCTGCTTTCACCAAGCTGTTTCAGCTGCTCCAGGGGTTTTTTGGAGGATTTGAACAGCTTGCTTTGATGGAGTGATAGGAAACTGAACCTTGAACTGCAAGAGATACGTTTTCAGAGCGCAGGTAGCTCGGTAATTTGCTCACGCTCTATCCAAGTAGTCATTCAAGTAAAATATGGAAAACCCTATGAAAATAGGCGCCAATGCTAGAAGATGAGTTGGTGTCAGATGTCTTCTCTATGGAAGACACGGTGCTAGAGGTAATTCTGTTTGCATTGTCCAGTCCTGTTGAGCACACTGCATGGGCACCACGGTGACAAAGATTAAACTGTTTCCAAAGCAGTGCCACTCAGGAAGTCCTTTTAATTACAGGAGCTGATCTTTTGCCAATATTTCCATTCTGCCCACGGTTAATTAAAAAAAAAAAAAAAAAAAGTCAAAAAATACTAATTAAGGACCCTGAAAAGAAAATATCATTTTTGTTCCACAGTAACCAAATAGGGCACTGCAACCCTCATACTGAAAGCTGAAAAATCTGGCAGCTTCAAGCTTACCTTTAATTCTGAGCTTCTTTCACTAATAGAACTGAAATCACAGGTTTTCCAAGACAGTCTGGATAATGTGGATTCCAAATCTCTGGAGAGTTACTCACCACAAATCTGATTCTTGCACAAAAACATTCAACTCCTTGTCAGGACAAATGCCCTTGTACCCAAATGGTATTCTCCATTTCTGTGAGTGGGTACCCAGGAGATTTGTGGTTTGGATTATACTGTAATATGCCTTTGAGACAGCATGTAAATGATGAAGAACAGAACCAATCCTGTACCAATGGGTTATCTGTCTCAGGGCACATTGCTTCAAACACACTCTTGGACTGTAAATCTGCAGTAATAATGAAGCATAGGGAGCTCAAGTGTTTATCAGAGCACAAATTAAATTCTCTTCTGATTGCCTAAGCAGAAACACTACTTCTGAAGTGCTTGCTTATTAATATTAAGTTTCCATTAGAAGTCTTCAGTGCAAAGCAATGCCCTTATTGATCCCATCTAAAAATTATTATTATTGTTATTAGATTGGTGACTGTACATAAAAAGGAGTGGGTCAGAAGCTCTTTAGATGGTGTTAGCAAAGAAAGAGCATTTTAAACCTTTATAAAGCAAGCTGCAAGTTAAAGATAATTTCTACAACTTATTTCTTCCTCCTAATATTTGTAATCTTTAGAACCATGACCATTTTACCTAAAACTATGCAGTAGATTAGATCAAAGAATACAAGTATGGAGAAATTATTTATAACAAGTATTTAAACTTTTTAATAGAAAAGTGAGTTTATCTCAAGTTTTAAGGGACAAACATTCACACACCACAACTCACGTCTGATTGAGACAAAGACAAATATAAACTCCAGTGATAAAAGATACAGGGCCGGGGAATGGGGAACGCGAGAATACAATGAAGTCCTAGAACGCTTTATTTTCTATTGTAATTCATTCTTATAATAATAATCTGTAATAAAAAATGTGTCAAATGGAAATAACTATTTGCCACCAAGGTAACATAGCTGCAGTTTTGTTGAGCATGCAATGTCGGTCAATAATAAACCCCTTCCCATTGTGGAGGACTTCAACTTGACTTTCCCCACTTCTGGCATCATAGCTTGTTGAGTGGGAGCAGACCTGTGTAAGGGCTTTATTCTGCACAATGAGTGTTTTTGGAAACATCATCTTTCAAACTCTGTAGACACAGCTTAAGTCCTTCCACTTGTATCTATTTGAGGGACAGTTATACATTAGTTATCTAACTGACAGTAGAAATAATGTCATTTTGAAGGGTTGGCCAAAGACTATTAATGCTGCAGTTAGGAAAGTCTACAAGCCATTAAAAGGAAAATTTGGAGGAGAACCACTGCTACTCCAAGTGCAGTTATAGCCAACCCTTTTAATTCTCCTATCTCCCACAACTTTCTCCCATCAAATCTGTTCAGCTGAGATTTGTGCAGCAAGTTCAAAGTCACTCACGAAAACACAATTTGTACCTTTACAGTATCAAAAGAATCCTGTAAGCTTGTTGTACCCACTGTCACTGCCACAATAAATTGAACATATCTCTGTGAGGAACCAGGACTCAGAAGTGTGACATGTTGTAGCATTAATAGGTGCAATTTGCCATTTCACAGTATAAATCTATCAGTATCATTTGTTGAGATCACCTCTGTAATGACAAAACACAGACTTGCTCTTTGAGGTTGGAACATTTCCAAAATTGAACATCATCCAAATAATTCTCTCTGTGGCTGTTATCCAAACATCCCAGTGTTATGCAGTGAGAAGGCAGCTCCTGTACACTGTTCCTTGTTTTACTCCTCTAATGAGTGTTTTCAGGGACTTTGAAGGTGTCTGGCTCGGCTTCAAGTTCCAGTTTCTTGAAACAATTGGTAATTGTAGCGTTTACAACTATAAAAATGGCTTATAAATGAACCCTGCAATTTTCAGAGCATTCTTGTACACTTGACTTGGAACATACAAGTCACGAATAATTCTTGGGAGCCGTGTCCTCAGAAAATCCAAGTCCTTTTTAATAAATGTAATGAATAATCAACTCTAACACAAAAATGTTCTAAGAACTGCAATGATTGACTACCATACTGTTTTGAACCTTCCTTGTATAAACGAATGGGTAAATGAATAAAATATACAGATTGCAGTTGCAAAATACAAAAAAGTGACATATGAGTGATGAAAGCAGACTAACAGTAGAGTAATGCTTTTCATTAAGGAACTGCCTGCATATTCATTAGAGCTAGTCAATTACTTTAAAAATATATTCATCAGGTAATTTATTTGATGAATTTTACCATTATTTGTCAAATAATTTATTCAACAAAAAAAAGGTAAAATTAATGGAATAGTGCATTTATCAAATCTTATTGGACAGCTCTAATTCTTATTCAGTTCTGTGCATTTAGGTTGATTCAGGATTAGTAATACTGCTGCAATCAATGCAGAAAAATTTCTGGCAAATCCATTACTTAGCTGTTTTCTCATATATTCACAAATTTCATGTACTTAATCTAGGCTATTCAAACTGAATATCCTTCTTATTGAAAAATAAATATTAAAAAACTTAAGATTTTACATTTTCACAACCTTCAATATTGAATGTGGTCTGACAGTCCACTGTTACCATTTAAAAAACAAAAGAAAGAAAAAAGAAAGAAAAAAAGCAGCTCTGTCAGATCACACTGGTGCACACTGGCATAATCAAATCTGCTGCATTTTGGGGGTTCATCACTTTATTATCCCTCCTCTTTAGTGAAGCATCTCATGTTTGTTACTCTTGATATTTCTTGATATTCTAAGAATTACTTTTTAAAAAGTTGCTTGACCTTTGACTTCCACAAAACATAGCACCATCTCACATTTTTTAGTGAATATTTATGCTTTGAAAATTCTGTGGTTTTTTTTCCAAAGGGTTATTTGTCATAAATGCCTAGTTATGTTTCTTAGATAGATGAGAAAAATATACTCTACCATTTACTTTGTGTTTCTCAGAAAATAGCTGTTTTAAACATTTTTTTATATCTACTGCTGTTCCTCAGTCTGCCTTTTTAGTGGAAATAAATTTCCTACAGGGACTAGGAATGGTTTTATTATTCTTTACTAAAGAATAACAGTTCCCCATTCATTCATTCATGAAGCCCCTCTGCGGATTCAGTTAAAGGTGTCTCCACTGCATTTCTTATGCCATTGTGGATAAAGTGGAGATAATGAATTATATAGTGGCATTAAAGACTGAGTCTGCAACTTTGTTTGAAACAGATTAGTTCAAACCACAGTGCTGTTCAGCAATAACAATACCTGCTGTGCTAAATAATAACTGAGTCAGAAAAAGCTTGCGCTGTTCAGTGGACAAGATCAGCTTAAATCTCCAAGTGGCAGCGTCCATATTGCCATACTCAATGGATGCAGTTTCTCAGCAAGACCAGAGCCTTTACCTGAATTAAGAGTTTTTCTTCCTTCCCTCTTCCACTAAAGCCCCGTTCTAAGGTTCCTGGAAATATTTGGAAAAAAGAGGCTGTGGCCATTAGTCTATAACATGAAAATTGATCCTATGTTATTACATAGGAATATATATATCACATAAGCCTGAAAGACTCTTGAAGGATGTTCCAATTAAAAGTGTTTGGTTTTGGTTTTTTTTTTCAATGAGCTTAGTAGTGTTGTAAGAAAAAGTATATGAAGTTCTCCCTCACATTCATTGAAAGGACATTAGACTTGAAATTCAAGCGTGTCCTCTGTTGCCAGGAGTGAAGTAATCAGACACAGCAGGTGAGAGAATACAGGTGGATGCCAAGGGGAAGGGGAAGAGCACCTGCAGTTGCCAGCTGGCTGCGCAGATTTCCTGAGACATTCCACAGCTCAATGCAGGTTAATGTCTCATGCATCCTCCTTGAATTCTAGGAAGATAAACTGTGCCTGCTCTTTTAAAGGATCTGTATATATCAAGCTGTAGTGCATTTTTTTCAGGAAAGCTGCACAATTGTCTGAAATCAGTTGGCTTTGTTGCTTTTTGAGTTTGTTTCTTTTTAATTGCTTAATAACCTCTTGGTGATTTTTACATTGCCTTGCTATAAACACAATTACTATAAACATATATGCTTACCCTAAATTGTTCATTGAAAGGACACCATCAGTTCACTTTAGACAGTAAATACAGACTGGTGATGTCTTTCAGACTTCCTTAGTAATTAAATAATGACTGTATCCACATGACATATTTTCTCAGAGAAATCGTCTCTTCTTCCACTGTTCTACTGACCATTTGATTCATCACTGACAAGCATTTAGAGAAGTAAATTTAAATTGGCAGTAGTAATTGCATATGAATTTTCTGCCTGGAAATCTCACTAGGTCACTGAAAAAAGTTTTTTTGCCTTGGAATAAGGCATGGCATAGGATTTTGTGACCATGCTCATAGCAGAATCATGGATATGTCTGACAAAGCAAAAGACAAAATCCCCTAGAGGATCTGGCAAACTGTGGAAGGCATGTACAGCTTTCTGCCAACTATTCACACCTCCAAAATGGAAAATACAGCTTGTTTTCAGACTTCACATGCTCCTGATGCTGCTCCCTCCCAGTATGTCATCTATTCACTGAAGTTAGTTGTGTAAAATGATAATATACAACTATTTCACTCCTCTTTGCCAGGTAAAAATCCTTCTGCAAGGCTCCTGCATGAGGCTCCAAATGCAACCTAAGAATGATTTCCATGTATGCAAAGAAACCATAGGAAAGGAGTAATATGTAGTCTGACGTCCTTGATGTATCTTGAATTAAACAGCCTGAATTATTTTACTACCAACTCACATGAAAATATGGCTTCTCAGAAGCTTCTTGGAATAGTGGAAGAGTAAATCTAGTAATTAATTACACTGTGAGCAAGATAAACCCCAGTCCTACCACTGGATCTACCTGGGCTCACAGTTATGGCTGAGGTCAGGTACAGCTCTGTTTGTTCATCCCTCTTCCCTTGGCTGCAGAACTGAGGGAAATAAAAAAATTTAGGTCAGTATGTGCTTAGCTTTGCAATCCAATAAGAAATAACATTGAATCCACAAGTCTGAGAAGCTGTTTACACTGATGAAAAGGAGAGAAATTTTATATATTTATTTATATACATCTTGTTGTAAGTGTTCTAAAAATATAAAGGAAATACTTAATTGAGTCTAAATCTATAGCTTGAGGTATGTAAAGGAAAACTTTGAAGTATTCATATATAAAGAGCAATCCTATGTGAAAAACTTATATTTCCCAAGACAAGGTTTGAAATAAATTCATTTACTTGTGTTTTAACTTTTAAAACAAGCAAAATCATTAAAATCTTAGAACCATAAAATTCTAACCCTGCATAATTGAAAATATTTCCCCAAAGTATAGCCTAAAGGGGGTTTGTCAATGTTTTTGTTACATTTTCTACTCCCAGATAAGACTGCTGTTGTATACTTCAAGCATTCAAGAAGATATATTCACTGGGGACATGGTAATGAGATAAATCAGTCAGGAGACAAACCCAGACTGTTTGACTGCCAGCTTGTGTCCAATTTTATGCAATTAATATAGCATACATTTTCATTTTGAAGCTTAAACTCTTGTATTGTTAATAGCTTAATTCCATTCCCCCCTGACTGAAATAACGATGACCCACTGAATGTTGTCATTTCTCCCAGCCATTAGCCATACAGCCAGAAAGACAGAAATGTATTGCTCTCCATGGCAGAATTCAGACCATCACAAGCTCATTAATTCAAACACTCATAATGAGGGTCATTGTACAGACTGATACAGATACAGCTGCTCTGAACTTCAGACATTTTTTGAAAGAGCTAAATTCAATATGATATATGTAAAAAATTCAAGTATATGCCTAAGAGAGCAGCAGGAGAAATTTTCTCATTCTTTTTTGTGAGATCTGACATCAGCATATAGATGGTTTCATCAATTATTGAGACAGAGACTAAGAAAGGAAAAGGGAATGATTTGGGGGTTTCGTTTTTGAAGTTTGAATGTAAAGTGTTCAGACTGAATCAGAACTAGTGTGCCTGAGTCTTTAGAATTAGCTGCCTCTTTCTTATACCTTCTCTTCTTTGTAACACTAGAGAGCCTTTAAAGGCTGGTATTTGAAATGTTTTAATAACTTTTGAAAGGCTGGGGTGTATCTTTTACACAAGAATATCATATATGAAATTATCAATTCCTTTTTCATTGTATAAATAATGTGTATTGGAAATAGCCCCAAAAACTTATTCTCATATTAAACAATTACATCATTGGTTTTTTGGTTGGTTGGGGGGTTTTTGGTTTTTTTAAAAAAAAGGTCTTTAGATAATCTTGGATGAGGAACTGGGGGATGAGGGAAATCCAAGTCTCCCTGCTCCAATGAATATATAATTATTTATATGGCACAGAATAGACCCAGCAGTAGCAGTGAATAACTGGTACAGAGCCTGGAGAAACCAAAGGTCATAGCCTTGTCTGAATATTAAGTACAACAGCAAATCATGCCCCTGTCTTCAACATCCCATATAAATGCCCTGTCCACAGGGATTTTCATTGTTCCAGTGTGTCCTTTCTGGTTTTATTCAGAAAAGCGAGCCTCATCAGGAAGCCTTCCTTGGTGAAAGCATAGTCTAAAACAGTAAATGTCTTTTAGTGCTAATGAACTGACATTTTTCAACTAAAAAATTACTAGACAATTTTTTTTAATGACCTGTCCTGATCCATTTCATTTCACCAGGTGTCCAGGTGCTAACTGAGCTACCTGCATGAAAGATGGACCATTCCCCCCTGAGATTTCAAGTGCTCTTTTGTCTTGCTTGAAAAAAGAAAGGGGGGGAAGAAGGAAAAAAGGTGTCTTCGTTGTCATATTTGACAGCTATCAGCTACTGTGATGGGCCAAAATGATGATATATCACTTCACTCAGTATCTTACAATTTAATTGTAATTAATTATAAAAGAAACTACAGCTCTTCAACATGAGTGCAAATATTTTTATTTGCAGGCAGATGTTTTGAATGATTTATTAAATTTTGTGTAGTTCATACTATTCAATGCTCAACTAAAAATAACTTACACAGAGAGAATTTCATGCAGTGTGGAGCACTAACATCATATTTACTCAAGAACAGAACATTATGTTACTCTTCCAGTATTTAAAATAAGTACATTTAACAGGGAAATTAAAGACCTATTTTAAATATAGCAGTTGCTAAGCAATGTGCTATCAGAAGAACTCCAACGGCTTGGAACATTTAGGATTTTAGGACCTACAAGCTCATTTTTATATTATTACTTAGTTTCCAAAATACAGTTAGCAATTAACAGAGAAGATTGTAATTTGCTTAGACAATAGATGAGATTGTTCCTCAGGGCTCTCTGCTGTGGCAGTCCCAGACCTGCTAGGATTAGAAGCCAGAGCAGCAGTATCTTGCTCTCCCCATGCCCACTGTTTTCCTTCCTTGCAGAAGCCTGTGCAGAAGCCCTCTGTTCAGGTAGCCATGGTGGTAGGGAGATGGAGAGAGGGATGCAAATCTGCAAAGAGATTTGCAGAATCATCCTAGCTGTACGTAGCTTAACTCCACACACAGCTTTTCCCATCCTATCCTAAAATACATATGATTGATTGAACAGAGCTACCCAGGCTAACTCCTTTGGAAAGCCTACTTATTGTTGACAAGACAATTAGGAAATTTCTTAGAATCTTCAACTGCTTTTTCTCTCCTACAAGAGGAAATTATCCAGACTGATGCTATGGGTCAGATCTGATCCTAGGACTTGTACCACTCCAGATAGCTCTGAACTCTTCCTTATGTACCTGCTGGATCTTCCTCATCAACATCACAGTTCTGAACATGGGAACTATACCATGGAGGTCCCCAAAACAGCTGCAGGAAAAATTCTGTGTCCTGCTTTATACCACAGTGTGCATCCATGACACATGAAATTGCTAATCTGCACAGTGAAACCTGCAGCAGTGTCCATTGTTGCCTTGAATCCCTTGAGACTGACATTCTCTATGGTGTGTAGTGGTACAGCCTTGACAGTGCTGGTGCCAGTGGGAGTTTTACTATTTAACTGGAGTTCTGCCATTGTCTTAAAGGGGCCAGAAGTCAATCCAAAGTCCTAAATCCTTCTGACCCTTCACATAGGTGACCTCCTTAAGAGAAATATACCAAACACTTGTCATCCACCCTTTAAACTCACAGTTGTACAGTAAAACTTAGCTCATACAGATTTGTGTCTCCTTAGAGATTATCTAAGGTTATAAAGATACATAAATGCAGTTTCCCATATCTACAGAATCCTGATTTCATGGGATCCTAATAATTGCCCTTATTCAGTGTCTACTCCACATAAATATATTTTAAATTTTCTATTTCTTCATAAATATACCACAACATTTCTAGAATTTAGGAAAGCTAAAAATACTTTTACAAATATCACATTTAAGGAGACTTGATTCCCTGAAGATACTGGGAGTGGAGGTTGTTACTGCATGAGCCCTTGTCTTTGATTGACCACTTAAAAAAAAAAAAAAAAGAATAAATTAATTATTAAAATTAGTTCTGTAGTGCACCTGAGCATGAAGAGTGAAACATAATTCCCACTGAATTTCAGAGGAGGCAGGGCTGAGGATGCTTAGGACATCTCAGAATTGGACTGGCACGGAGAAAGTCAGAGGTTTCCTTTGTGAAAGAGTAAGGACTGAGTGCACTGTTTGCCCAATAGGAGTTTGGAGTGCTTTGTTAAATAAATAAACTTAAAAAAATAATTCAGTTCTGGGCTTGGAATCAATGCAACTCCCCTTTAGTCTATTAGACTTGCCAAGAAGCCCCTCTCAGGACATGCAGCAGTTTCTCTGACTGCTCAGCCATGTAATAACACTGAAAACAAAGACACTAGAACTTGCCGAGTCACACTGTAACATCATTATTCACTTGATAAAACTGTGGCCATGCCACAACATTTCATGGTTCGTGTTTGCCCAAAGCTGCAGAATAACTCTGCTCATTATACAGGTAACTTGTCCCCAAAGCCTGTGTGCAGCAGCAGCTGTCCCCAGGCTGGCCCCTTCCAGCCCTGTGCAGTGCCCATCCTGAGCTCGGTTTCACAGTTGCCTGCACATCTTGCTCTGCTCCAACTTGCTCCCTCTCCAGAGACAGCATGCCTTATGTTTGCCATTTCATTCTCATTCACCTTGCCTGTCACCTTAAGGCAGTCTTAATTATAATGTCATTGAAGGTTTATTCAGCAAGATCTGAAGATTGTGTGTTAATTATAAAAATGAAAACACATGATTACAAACAAAGTAAGTATAAAAAAACATTTGGCTGCAAGTAGAAGCAGAAACCTTTTTAGATATTTCAGTGTATTTCATCCAGAAGCCACTCAGTTTGTCCCAGATGGAAGATTTGGGGATCCAAGATTCCTTATGTCTTTCTACATTTTGGCTGACTTTTACAGCCTACCACCTGAATTTCTGCTAATTTGAAACTCAGTTTTGGATACAAATTCAAATGTCTTAAGTGCTTGTACCTTTGACCAAGCATTTTAGGTGACTTGACTTCCCATTCCATTTGCTGGAATACATATGACTCCTTGGGGATATCAGTTATATTTCTTCTTTAGTCCTTCTACGTCCACCTTCTCAGTATTGCTACTCAGTCCAGCCATGAAATAATATAATAAAATTCATGTTATTGTTTTCCCTCAAGTTTTGCTGCAAACATCGTGTAAAGGCATCTGTGTGCTCTCACTTTGCTATTTATTAATGGAGTGCTTCAAAATGGGGCAAAGACCAACTCAAGACTTTAATAAATCTTGGAAATGACCAAGTGTTTTAGAAGTTAAGCTCATGCTCATTACCCTGTAACACTACCTCCTGCATGACTACCTGAGACACATTGTACAATAATTGTATTCTGGCAGCTGACTCCAAGAAGTTGGTGTTAACCTCTCCTGTTCCCCTGATACGTACAGATTATTCCCATTAGAATGGATTGATGAATGAAAAGATCATAGTTAATGGGTATTACTTTAATGCAGAGGGCCAAATCCTATTATCCTGTGCAATGGACAGTGCAAATAGTATTTGTGTAAAGGAGCCCCGCTGGGACAAAGAGAAATGGAGCCCAACTCCCATCCTTGCTCAGCAAAACCTTTCCAGTTCTGCAGCTGTTTATGTGCCTATAGAATAACAGGGGGTGGCCCACAGAGCTTCTCACAGAACCTACTACTGGCAATAGGAAGGTGCTCATTGACATTAGTGACCGTGAGGAGAGGCTGGCAGAAAGGAATGTTGGCCATGGCATTTCTGCTGCAATTTCGGTTTCAGTTCCTGAAGAAGTAGCAGTGTGCATTCTCCATGCTTATGGTACTTTGATCAAAGTTCTTGCTACCCTTTTCAGAGTAATAAGTACATTAGGTGGGTTATGCAGTTTAAAGTGTGTGCACTAAGTTATTTGATATATTATTCACCAACAAATATAAGATAAAAAGTAAGTCTGCATATAATTATCCACAACTGCTGACTGACTTATAATTAACTTTGAAAAATTGCTGGTTTAGTAGATATCATAGATTATAATTTTAAATATAAGGAACTTCAGAATAGCTCTCACGATCCGCACTAGTACAAGGTATTCAGTGAAGGATTAATTCCCTAAACTGCTAATCAGCTCTATCTCCTGTCTTATCAAATTGTAAATATATTATGCTGTATTAAAGTACGAGTGTGCAGCTAATTAAAGCAGAGCCTGCTTAAATATCAGATGCTCCCCCCTTGACACAACAAAAATGTTCTAAGGACATACCTAACAAGTGTTAACAAATGAAAGTGTCTAATTTTAAAGTGATGCTGTGTTCATACAGCAGGTTTTTGTTTTCATTTCAGAAGTGGGGGATTTTGTTGGTTTGGGGGGTTTTTTGTTGGTTTTTTTTTTTAAGAAGCAGGAGGGGAGGGAAACTATACAGTCTTTCTGGAGAAACAAGCTGGGGAGGGCATTAATTCTATTCAGCCCACAACTAGAAGTCCACAGGACCCGATGAAGGGATTACAACCAAGGGTTTACAAATGGTATCTGAATGACACCCGGTGAAAATCTGGTTCATTTACTAACATTTTAAATAGATTCTGATTTAAATGCTACAAAGCAAAATACAATTTTTTTAAAAAGCAAGAAAGCAACCATCCACATTTTTACAGGAATGCAGTATAAATTTAAATGAAAGATCAGTGAAGCCTAACCAAGCAAACAGAGGATCAGAACTATAATTGAGCATCATTTGCAAAACTGCTTCTTTTAGTTGCTTCTCTCTGTTTCAAACTCAAATACAGAGATGACATTATACAGACGGCATGGGAAAAAAATACCCAAATTATTCATCTATGAAACAAACATGAAATATAAGGGAGTATATGCAGCAAGAAGCCTTTCAACTCATTAGAAAATTTTTGTGTAAACCTCAGAGTCTTTTTGTGCCACTTGAAAGTTTTCACACCCCAAAGACTTCAGAGCATATGATGTTATTACTGTTATTCAGCAACCAAAGACACATTTTTCAAGATCAATGTGATAGAGTGAAATAGAAAACTTATGGGGTGGAGAGGTTTGGGGGGTTTTCTCCACTCCCTTTTCTTTTTTTTTCTTGTTTTCCCCTTTGCCTTGCCTTGCCTTGCCTTGCCTTTCCCTGCCTTGTCTTTCCTTGCCTTTCACCTTTCCTTTTCTTTCCTACATCTCTACTTAGAGAGAATAATCTCAACAGGAAATCAGAGATTTACCAATAAAATCAATAAGCAGTTGCAGACTGTTGGTAGTGATACTGTTGAGATAAGGTAGAGGTACATCCCTGTTTCATCAATGCTTATTGTAGGGCTCATATTTTTTTAATGGAAGTGGATCAGAACACGGTG
Organism: Hafferia zeledoni; assembly: GCA_035583235.1. Classification (NCBI taxonomy): domain Eukaryota; kingdom Metazoa; phylum Chordata; class Aves; order Passeriformes; family Thamnophilidae; genus Hafferia; species Hafferia zeledoni. Next base: position 11,909,470 of record JAWWEV010000004.1, on the reverse strand, counting down.
GAGTTTTTTCCCTCCTACCACTGCATTCTGTAGGTTTCAGAGACACAGAAACTTTATCTGACTTGTTTTGTTTAAATGTTTAACAGTTATTGACATTCAAAAACATCCTAGTTTGAGCTAAAAGTTTCTTTCTTCACTCCCCCCAGGTTAATTTGTTGGCTTTTGGGGTGATTATTTATAAAGTATTTCGACACACTGCAATGTTAAAGCCAGAAGTTAGTTGTTATGAAAATATAAGGTAAGTTTTGCCATTTAATACAAATTCTACCTTCTGTAAGTTTAAATACAGAGAGAGATGATAGTGAGTATTCAAAAATAACGGTTTCATCTCCTGAAAGATTTGCAAAAAAATAGGATTTTTTTTTCCTGTTATTCCCTTATATATATTTGGAAGTAAATTTTGCAATCATTATTCCCATTGAGAAATACCTTGTACAGTAACACTGGTGGGTGTGTGAGAGGTGTATGAGGAATGCAAGTGATCCGTATCAACCAGAGGGTAAAGGCTGACGGCAAAGTTAAAGAAGAAAATGCCCTTTTTCCTTAAGTACTTTCCACAGTCTCCATGCAAGTCAAAACAGATTTCAAAACTTATGCCTGAAATATTTGCTTTGAAGTAACAAGTAATTCAGTGATAAGAGATTGGAGCCATTCTCACTACTTGGAAAAGTCTGCAGTAGAACGTTGTGCTTCTGTGGCATTGGGGGGGGGATGGGGTGGATTCTCTCCAGGATTTTACTTTGCATGCTGCTATGATTTTTCCATCAACTCACTCTCTTTAAAACTGATTTATAGGGACCTTGAAAACCGTTTGTGCAGGAAAAGCTGAAGTGTACTACAGGGAACATTGAAAACAACTTACTGTTTGTGTTGCTTAGGAACACTCCTGCAGTTTCAATGCATTGCACTAGATTTATAGTTAGGATTTAGCAATTGTTTGATTGATTACTTTCTCTTATTCCTCACCCTTCATAGCTTCAAGTGGTGACCTGGTTCTAATGAAGCTGAAAATTATTCATTTTCAGGGAAACAGTGCTAAAAATGTCTGCTGTTCAAAGGAAGTCCTGCAATGACTGATCTGAGAATGAATAAGAAAGAAATCAGTGGCTTCATTTCCAAGACAACATGCTGTAATTTGCTCAAGTCTGTGAACAGTGCTCTACAGCATCTTGGAACAAAAAAAAAAAAAAAACCCCAACCAAAAAAAACATAGCCAATCAGTTCCTACAATTCTAAAGCATCAATATGCTGACCCAGGAACTATTTGAGTGTATTTGTGTTCTAAAATCTTTTTTTTTTTTTTTTTTTTAAGAGAAAGAATGAAAGAAAAAGTCTGGTTTTACAACGGGCACCTCTTCAATGAACCTGAGAGGCAGCCTGGGAATCCTTTGATGTCATGCACATGCACTGACCTAAGAGCATACTGTACATTTTTCTGGGTTATTGTTTTGAGGAAGATAAGGGGGAGGAGAAGTGGGGGAATGCTTCATAACAGACATATGTTTTTCTTTGGGGAATTACGCTAACAGTAGATTTAAATCAAATCATATGGTGCTGCAGTACACCAGAGAACACATATCTGAAGATTAAAGAAGGCAGTGTTTTAAGGCCCTCCAGTTTTACTCTTCTGCTCTTCTGAAGTGATCATGTGAGTTCATTTGTGCCACAGTGCTACAACACACCCTGAAGAGCAGCCTACACACTTGCATGTCTCAGGCCTTTGCAGCAGTGAAGAAATTCTGACCCAAAGTGAGGAAAGAAGAGAAGTAGTTTGTGCCTGCATATTGTTCACAATGTTTCTTTCCCATTCAGATCCTGTGCCCGAGGTGCCCTTGCTCTCCTGTTCCTCCTTGGGGCTACCTGGATCTTTGGGGTCCTCCACGTCGTCCAGGGATCCGTGGTTACTGCATATCTTTTTACAATCTTCAATGCATTCCAGGGGATGTTCATCTTCATATTTCTCTGTGTATTGTCTAGGAAGGTAAGGGTTCTAGTCCTTGTGGGAAGTGACTCAGGCAACCTCACATACCTACACAGTCAAGTGCCCAGCCCTGCAGTTGAACTTTTGTCTTCAGTTGTGACAGAACCTCTGTCTAGTTTTGACCTTCTCATACATTTTCTCCCAGTTTTAAAACCAATGTATTAAACATGAGAAAATGGGTGGTTTGTTAGTTTTAAAACTGGTAATAGTGCCATTAACCTGATGAAATACTGCAATGTACCCCCACACTACCCTGGGGTGATACTTTCTTCAGTGTTCTGTCCTAAGATCAAAATCAGTCCAACCTTAAAACACCTAGTGACAGGAGCAGTACAAAACGGGTTTAAAGACATATAGACCTAGTAATAAATCTATTTCATATTTGAATTCAATATTTTTATTTCAGATTCAGGAAGAGTACTATAGGTTGTTCAAAAATGTTCCTTGCTGTTTCGGCTGCTTGAGATAAATGGAAGGAAAACACCCATAAGCATCTCGGTGGAAGAAGGAAGCAACCTACATGATGTTGTTATGAATATTACAGCAAAATATGGTCATCTGAAAGTATGAAATGACCCACTGAGCAGGCATATCTCTTAACTGAATTACTGACTGCTTTTGTACATATATGTGCATCGTGCAGAACGTTTATATTATTCTGTATACAAACTGTATACCAAAAAACAAACAATCAAACAAACAAACAAAAAACCAAATTGGATTATTGCAAAACAAGTATTAAAGACCAGGGAAAGAAGCAAATTTCTAAAGAAGCTCAAGACTTCATGACTGAGGGGTTTTTCCTAATATTAAAAATGTCTGCAGTTCTTGAAAGCAAGACACCAAAAACCAACTGGCACAGCAGATTTTATGAAATGCTTTGCTAGTGGAAACATGTTCACTGTCCTTTTGTAGTAATGAGCTTCTTACATTAAGTTACATGTGACCATCTGTAGGGAATGGGTTCCATTAAAGAGTCAATAGATAAAGATCTGCTTTAGCCTAGACTTTTGAAAACATTTCTTTTAATTTAAAGTAGATTAAAAAAGGAATTTGTTTAATATTATTCTCTTATCACTCTGAAATATATATTTGTATATTAATCAATGCTTTATTTTTATAACTTCTAAAGAATTGTTTAGATCTAAAGAGCTGAGGTCAGATCGGATACGAGACTGGTAGGACAGCCATTTTATAAATGAAAGATTATTTTGTGAATACTTTGAAAAAGATCTGGTTCTTGTTTTATTTAATTGCCAAAAAGTCTGAGATCTTCTAAACTGGCACTATGATTTTGAAGGCTGTGGGAAGAAGATATTTTCACAGGTTTGTCACTTCACAGAGATACTTGGAATCCAGACTTTGTATGATCAAATTAAAAATAAAGTGGTAGAAATCACCCATGCAAAAGACTACAAATTTAAATTCAAGGTATAGTGCCTCTGTACCATGTAAAATTGTAATTACAACAGTTTTCTCTACTCAGCATCTTTGAGTCAAGCAGTTGCCTTCCTCTGAAGCTTCAGGGTTTGAAACAATCCTGCACTCAACCTTAGGAGTAAACATAGATCTACTGAAATCAGAGTACTTGAAGTGCAAGCTTTGGCAGATCAGAGCATAAACATGATGCATCAACAGTTCCATCTATGGCATCTTACTTATTTGAAAAGTATGCTTCATTTCACCCTTTTAGCACCTAGTTTATGTGAAGTGCTGAGCAATCTCCTGTCCCCGTTGCCTTCTCAGGAAGTGTCTGGATCTCAGATGAAGCCCAGTATTTTTACAAGTGAGGCACTGTAAATATGTAGTTGTTAATAAATCCCACTGTTGTGTTGCCTGTTAAAATAAAGTGCTACTCTGAATTTTATTTATATTAAAGGAAGTCTTTTTTTAGTAATGGTCAATTTTGTTTGGTTTTCATCTTTTTTTCTTCCATATACGTAAGGTTGTGACAGGCGTCATTAAGTATGTTCCATGTCTGTCAAATTTCTTGAGACCACAAGACCAGTATATTTTTCTGGAAAAAAAAATCTGCTGGTCCTTTGAATGTGAAATATGTGAATAAACTGAACAGCTTTGCTTTCACATTTTGGCATTTCCATTCATTTAAATAAATACAGTGGTAAAAGTTGTCATTGTTATATATCATTTGCCCTCAATTATTTACTATAATTCGTTTGCTGTTGTATATGTTCTTCTAGGGTTTGGAAGAAGAAGATACATATTACTTAAAAGAGTATTTTTAGAAGGATATCTACTAATACATCATTTTAAATCTCCTGCAGAACTGTAACCTATAGTAAGTCTGTCTGGACAAAGCACCTCCAGTAACCATATAATGACTTCAGCATCCTCAGTGAGATTGAAAAAAGTTCCTTGGAAAGAGAATGCATCATAAAATGTTTAGGTTACAATAGTCTTTGTAATGAAAGAACATCTTTTATAGGAAAACTGCTCTGCTGTCTCTGGGTCAGATCTTCATTGAAACTGTTTTCCTTACATGCAAGGATGAGTTTTCATCTTTTAATACAGAACATAAAGAGTAGAAAAATTTTGTTTAGGTTCACTGCTTTAGACCCTGGAGAATATTGCAATTGTCCTTCCTAATGCATGCAGACTACTGGCAAGAAATTAAAGACTTTATTTGTCACAGCCCTTAGTTACACAAGCCCAAACCCAGCAGAGAAAGGAGAGACAATGGGCATAAACGAAAAAAAAAAAAAGGTTTCAGCAAGGTATGAGGAAAAACCTTTTCATGATGAGGACAGTCAGCTGTTGGAAAGGACTGCCCAGAGAGCTTCTGTGGTTGTGTTAAGATCTTTGCAGGTTTATAAGACTGAAAAAAGTCCTCAGCAACCTGATTTCATACCTGATCCTCCTTTGAGCAGTAGGGTGGATGAGACAACCCTCTGAGATCCCTTCTAGTCTGAATTGTTCTGTGAATGGTATGAAATATCAAATCAGAAGAATAATAATCAGGCATGATTTATGATTTTGTTACACAAATTCACACTCAAGTGCTAAGCATCAGCTGAGCAAACTGTTTTTCCAAAAGTAAATTCATCTAATCTATTTATCTGATCACCTGGTAACTAGTTGACTGATTTGAAAATAAAAATTTTGTTCAACATTAAGATTACAAGCTTGTTAGAGGTATATGACATGTCCAGTGGGGCCAACAGGAAAAATTAAAAAAAAAAAAACGAAACAGTCATCGACCAGACAGATAAAAAGTAAGATGTTAAGGTTTCACTCTGAAAGTAAATGCCTGATGAAGAAATTGTTTCCATGAAATCAAACAGAAATTTTGTTCAGTGCTGTATTTCAAGGTGTGCTTCAGTATACAATAAATAAGGTAAAGACTGGTTTATTCTGAAATCAATATTGTCTCAAAGAATTAGAATTGCATTTCAAAGAAACTGCAATATTATCATCACAGCCTTTGGGAGGTTTAGGCTGCTAGAGCTGTGCTGATAAACTGATCTTCTGTGCTCTTTACTTATTGGACTGAAGCAGGTAGGCTTTTAAAACAAGATAAATACTGTGCAAATTTATTTCAGACTTTCCTCCACTCTCCAGTTGTCACAGATCTTCAACTCAGAACATGGTGGTAATCTGAAGCCAGGAATTTGCAGACTTGTGCATTTTATTGACCAGTTATATGAAGCAATGCTGCACATGGTGACATTAAGCAGAATGAACAAATATTTTGTGGGCTGATATCTCTGGCTGCTACACCTCCAGCATCACTTTTATCACCAATAATACTACTTTTTATATCTTTATCATGATAGTTCCTTAAAGCCCAGTTCATAAGCACACTCTTGACATGTGCCAGTTAAGTCCAACCTTCTTCTTTGAAATCCATATAGATGAGATAAAAGTCAAAACTCAACCCATGAAGAAAGTCAGAACTTTCTTTTCTTTGAGAAAAGAGGTAGTGGGAGGACTTCTGGACAACAGCCTGGTCCAGCCTGTGTTACTCTTTTCACTTTGTTCTGATACATTCAATGCTGTGCTGTGAGATTACAGAAGTGAAGGTGCTACCCCCGCTTTTATATAAATTAAGCCTTTAAGACAGATGCAAACTTGAAAACAGCTGATCATCACTGCACTGATATTCTCTTTAAACACAACCAAAATGTCAAGTGCAAATGTGCTAAAGCATTTTCACAAGTTGCCTGGCTCCCTGCCAGCCCAGCCCTCGTGGCCATTGCCGTGGGCAGCCTGTCCACACAGACTGCAGTCATGTAAAGGAAGGCACTGGTGTCTTCAGGCTGCAATTTCCTGACAGTCCTCCTGAACAAACCTTATGAGAACTAAAAGCCCTTGACATATCCAGACTTTGCCAGATCCACGGCCACACACAGAACCCACAGGCCCTATAACTTCTGCTTCAAAACAAGCTGCAAGATGTGACTAACACAAACTGCGATAATTACATCAACTTTACTGTTGCACAGCAAAATTGACAGCAGCAATCCTGCTGGGTGAGAAGAGCAGAAAGTACGAGAAAAAAATCCATACACACCAAAAAGTAGCAGTAAAACTCACTGACTAGAATGGACTCATTTTTTTCAAAGTGGAACAAAAAATTACTTAAAAAGCACACAGAAATTATCACAAAACATAAACATGAATTTTGACTGATTGTATTTATTATAACAATTATGTTTTGTAGATACCTTACTTTATATCTTCCCAATGCAGGGTTGCACTTTTTCCAGAACTATCCCTTTAAATTTGGGGGAAGATTTACTTCTACAGATGTTGTTTTACAGCTCTTTGTTTTTTCTCTTCTTGCTGGTAAGTACTCGAATTTTATTGTATTTACTCTTTTGGATTCCCAAGGAAAAAGCATATTTTCATCAAATTTCATAAAATTAGTGAGCTCTTCTGCTTTGTGAAGCATTTTCAAGTAGTCTAATTAAAACTAGCTCCAAGACCGGCCATCAGGCTTCAGTGTAGTGCAATGGGCACCTCCCTCCAGTGTAAGCCTTTGTATTTATTATAACTCTTTATACAAATGCTGCAGTCAGCTCTGAATCCACATAAACCTAACACCATTTAAATTAATTTTGTAAGACTTTTGCAAGACACTGCTGAATAATTTAGTCAAATCCAAGATGATTATAAACAGTTCTTCTTTACAATAACTGACTTTGAAAACTGTTTTTTAGACATAGTTCAGCTTGTAAAATCAGTTATATTTTAGTCTGAGCAGGGATGTTTTTCTCCTGTGTTTGGCCCACCATCTAATGGATTGAGTTAAAGGCAGCAACCTTCGAAGTCCCACTCCTCTTTCTTTGAATGTTTCTGCATTGTGCAGACTTCTGGCGCCACCTTGGCTTATAATGGGCTTCAGAAATAATTGTTGATGATACAGTAAATTTGTTTTCTCTCCCTTGTGCTTAAATCCCAGTCTTGCAAACACTCATGTATTTGCTCAGTTTTATGCACGACTAAGTCTTTGGTGCTAATGAGACTGCTCATGTGCATAAAGTTAAGCATATGTGCAAGTGTTGTATGATCAGGGTCTTAGGATGCCAATTTGCAGTAATAACAGATTTACATAAACTCATGATCCCAAGCACTGGGCTGCCTGCTTATTATCAATAGTGGAATTTGTTTAGCTGTTCGTCGTTCAGTGATGTTTATGAGCCTTTTCTTTTTGTTTATGAGCCCTTTTTTAAAAAATAGTGAACTCTTAAGTTGCTATTCTTATCACTGAGCCATGGCTATTTTGTCTCTGTCACTCAACATGTGGGGTTTTCACCCCACTTACAAATGCCCACCTTAATCAGCTCATTTATGTTAGCAATGAAAGATTAGGTCACACTTCTCAAGCTGAAAATACGTTCCTTGCTGTGTAAGAGAGCTGCAGAAACATCAGTTGCAAATATCCAGCTAGAACTCATCAAAATCCTGTGCACAAGTCATGTCTTCTGTCATTAAGGGGTTAGGCCCTAAATGAAATTAGCAGCAGCTGTAACCCATTTAATATAGATGCCAGCTTAAGGGAGGGGCAGCTTGTACACTTCTTTGGCAGGTGGGTCACATTGAAGCAGATGAGAGCCAAGTGTATCCTCACTGAAATTACAGTGCATGTCCTAGTGAAGGATAATCTTCCTTCTGATACTCAGCTCTGCTTTGTCATTGTTACAATTGGCACTTAATGCCTATAAGACAACTCCTACAGACTTCAGGTTTTCTCAGAAGCAGCAGCCCACCCTCCTCTGGCAGGTACTGATGAGGACATACCTATCCAGAGACTCAGCACCCCCAGCCTACCTGCAGTTGTCTTCCAGGCCCCAGTCTAAGCCTCCAGCACAGGTGAGAAGGCTGAAATACAATATTTGCATTTGGAGTAAGGGATATGGGTGTTGCAATAGAGATACAAAGTTAAAAATAGTGATACTTGGTGGGTAACAAAACGAAGATATGAATGTGTCTTAATCCTAATGTAAGCTTTTCAAAGATGGGAAAAAAGGTTAAAAGAATAAATTCTAGGACAAAATTGATAGCTGAGAGCTATCATCTAGAGGACTACACAGTTCCCTACCTAAATAACTGAATTTGTCAAAATAAAAGGAGAGCAGTGCTGGGGAAGAGGAGGTGGTAGCACTTAAAGGAGGGTCAAAATCTAGGGAAAACATAAACAGATTTCAGATTATTTGGGAAATTACAGAAGCATCAAATAGTAAATTTGCAAGACTGTCTACCCTGAAGCTAAATAAAAGTGGGAAGAAACATCTACTGAATCTTAAAGTAAATCTCAACTATATCCTGTATGTTATCTTTTTAATGAATTACTTGTATGCAAAATTTCTAGACTGAAAATATTACAGACTAGAGAATCAAACAGAATAATCTTGCAGGAAGAAAAGGAAAAAGCTCACAATAAGAGAGAAAAAGGGAAAACCCCTGTGATTCTGCACAGCTTTTGTGAAACCATGTGAGACTGTGAAATCTGCTTATATTGTTGCGTGGCTTGAATGGTCCTGTGTAGTTGGTTTTTGTCCTTTTTTTGGTTGTTTTTTCTCCTTTCAAACTATTGTTTTCTTCTGAAAGACATTGTGTGCAGGGAATACAGGGGCTGTGAACCACAAATTAGTAGCGTCCTTCTGGATCCAACAACCTTAGGCTGCACCTATTTCAGAGATATTTAATGTATGTGTTGTATGTCTGTGCAAAGAAGGATAAACAGAAATGTACTCTCTAGTCATACATAGTGTACAATAGTTACATAAACGCATGTTTTAAAGTAAGCTGTCCTTTCAAGTGGTCAGTGTTGAATGACCAAAAAATTAGAATGCTCCTATTATGTAATATCTACCTTAACCCCGTTTAGAAATGATCCCGTGTTGTGCGGCTATTTTAGGCCTCCTCCCCAGATCAAAACTGAAGCAATACTAAAGGAGGATGGTATAAGTGACAGTTGTACTATGCCTCTTCTGTGCACAAGAGCTGCTGGTCAAGGGCTGTATGTAATGACAATGAAGCAACAATCTCTTCTCTAAGCCATGTACCTGAGGCTTTACCTCAGGTTCTGCGTGTGAATGTCACACACTGGCTAACAAACCAAATGTCCCTCCAGAACTGCAGTCACCTTTTCAGATCTCCCCGTTCTATATCAGGAAAAGAGGAAATGAAATTTGTAACAAAGACATGCTCTGGAGGTAGTTCTCAGACATGCTGCATGGAGGTGATGAAAAATTCTGTCCACTGTTGTGACTGTAGCAGTGACTGAGATGTGTTCTGGTTCAGGTTACTTTAGGTGCTGGTTGAAATAAATGTACTGGAATAGCAGGGCTGATTCCAGGATGGAATTGGTGTGTGGCTCTGGCTGAGGCCAGCAGCCAGGGCTGTGTCATTGGGATGGTGGGAAGCACGTGGGAGGCAGCTCATGGGACAGTGCCTGTTACCAGTGTGCCCGCTGCAGGAAGGTGCCATGCTGTGGGGCTCGGTGGGCTGCTGCTCTAGGGGAGCAGCAAAAGCCAAGCAGGTGGCTCCCAGGGAAGGCTGCACCGGAATTCTGACATGAAGAGAAGGGGGAGAAGGAAAGTGATGTGGTTGGTAATAAAGCCTCATGTTCAGCACTACGCCAGAGCATGTTTTCTGTGATCTGTACCACTGGCACAGTTAAGAGTGTTTCTGCAGGTTCCTGGGATTTCTTTACGCTTTACTTTGGGGAACCCAAATTTCAAACTGTAACTCCCATATCTGTCACTAATGAGGACAGCAAAACTTTGGAGATTTCTTAAAGCCATTTGGATCCATAGAGGACTGTATATCTGGAGGCCAGCCCAGGAGGAAGGCATTAACCCTCTTAGTGCTGGTGGAGAAGCAGGAAAGCCAGTTAATAGCACTGAAAAAATGACTCTGCATGTCTTAAAGCCTAACTGCAATTATTTGCAGTTCAGCATGCTTTCCTTAGCAGTGCAGGGCCATTGAACACACAGTCACAAGGGGAGCGCACAAAGAAGCTTCAGTGTCCCTTTCCAGGTGTTGTAGCCTGGAGGGTATGGAGCACAGGTCTGCGAGGGCCAGAAATGGCAGTACGGATTATCCTGTTGTGTCCTGCCTCTTGCAAGGCAGGAATTCCCCTTTGCTCCCCTACCAGGGGCTGCTTATGGAGGCTGCATCTGATTGCTCCAGCTTGGCTCTGGCAGGCACTATTCCTGTAACAGACAAGCCTGCTCCTCTGCCACTTATTTGTTTAAAAGGGTTCAAAAGTTCTCAGCTTCCTGACAACTTTTTTTCCCCTTTTGTTTTATACCAATCAGTTAATTTGCTAACATCGCCCTCCGTATCTTCTGATCTTAGGCAAGCTGCCTGGGTTTACTGGTGCCTTTATCACCACATTACAGCCAGCAGTGAGGAATGCAGGTCAGAAAGGAAATAAGAAGGGACGGCTCTTTTGAAACGGGGAAGAACGAGGTCAGGGTTGTGGGGCAAACAGGGGAGGGTGGAAGTGCAGAAAAGGGATGTACTTTAAAAACAAACTCATGCTGCACTAATCCAACTGCTATTCAGCTTTATCCCCCCTGCTTATACATTGCTACAAATCTCTTTTTATCTTCCTTTGTCTCTTTTTCTTATTCTATTACTAAGACTTCAGGAAACCACCCTATGTTTCTTATACATTTTATAAAATGCTCTGCATATTTCACAACACACTTTTATTAGCTTCTGATCAAGGAGTCTGTTTCAAATGAAAACATTAGAACTGGTCAGAAATGGGAATATTTTTCACAAAAGATGGCAGTTTTTGTTTTGAGAACATTTTACTTTTTAGTTGCAATTTTATCCTAGCCAACAAAGAGCTCTTTTCCAGTTACCCCAGATTTACAAGAGTGAGAATGAAGAGGGACTGTAATTTTTGTCATCATTACAAAATGGACAAAGATTTAGAAGAAAAAAATTCACTGAGCAGTTATATTAGAATAAAATTATGCTGTTTGGCTTTGATAGCTTTGTGCTTATTTGTATCAGTGGAATTATCAGAGACACTCATATTTGGTTTTTTTGCACTGCTCTGTATGTCCCTTGGTGAACAGGACAATCCTGCTTTATCCCTCACAATGTTCTTCCAGGTCATGGTTGAACACGGAGGCCGTTACTTCTGCCAACAACATACCAGTCGATAAACAGAAATCCATTTGCTTTCTACCTAGCACTAAAGTGGAAGAAGAAAGGGTCTCTCTTCTTTTTAGCTTTTTTTTCTTTTTGTATGTGCGTATGCAGCAAAGCACACAAAAGTTTAAAGTAAACTTTTCAAATAATTCTTTTTCCTGGCAGAACTTTCTCTGCCTTCTGCTGGCTGAAGGGCATTGTAATTCATGCAATAAAAGGGGAAAAGATCTGCTGGTAGAGATTGTTTACTTTAAACTTCTGTTTGTTTTGCCTCCACTCTAGGAAAGAATGCAATATTTCTATGAACTCTTAATTTTTTTCTTCCTTTGACTGACTTGAGCACTGGAGAAAGCACCCGATCAACAAACAGGAAACCAAAGGACTTCAATCCCTGTAGGACAGAGATAGCATGAACTGGCACTGCAATCTGCTTTTAACTGATCCTCTGTGGCTGAATTGATGTTACCTGGTAACCCATGTACTCAAGTCAAAATTTACAAACTAGTTTCCTAAGCTCAATCACTCCCACTGAAATTTATGGTGGAGTTAGGAAACCACTTGAGATACTAATTTTAAAGATAAAAAAAGGTATATAAGTGCCAATTGTGGGTGTAATCAGTGGGTCACCATTCATGGAAATACTGCTACTTTGACGAGCTGCCTTTCAGATCTAGTTTCTGGACTGACAAACCAGACATGCAGATCTGGGAGCTGGTCCTCATGTTGGGTCGGAAGTTTTTCAGAGGTCAAAGTCCCACGGTTGTTGCAAGCCAAAAGCATTGGTTTGTGGTGCCTCATCACTTTCTGGGCAGGAGCTCATGAACTGCCCACCTGAAAGCAACTGGAAACTGAATTTACAATACAGACTTTCTCTTATCTGTTTTGGAGACTGTGTGTGTGTGCACACGCTTTTCTTCTTATTGAAAGAGTCTGAGAACATGCAAAGGGTCATATGGATAAAATGCTTGGTCCAGAGTGATGGTTTCCAGAGTAGTGTGGTATCTGATATTTTGTTTTATTTTTTCATATACACGAACTAGATTGGAAAAGGAGTAGCACAGGCATACTCTGTCATCTCAATGCAGGTGTGAATACTAGGAAGTTCATATGTGCTGGATTCAGCACCTCTGGGAGAGGTAACCCAGTTACTTAATACCAGAGCAAGGGTTGTTTTTCACCCTCTTAATTCATAGCCAACAGCAATGGTGACACTGATCCATTTATACTGAAGTAGCCAGGAGCAGTGGGTCCAAGTAGCATGTGCTCCAGCCCTGTAAGGGTTCAAATCTACATCTCTTACTTGAGAGCATTTGCCAGACACCTACCCATGAAGTGGTATTCAGGTAGGGTAGGTTTTCCTGACGAATCTCAGCTGCTGAAGCAAAAAATCATGGAGCCAAGAGGAGTCTGAATGCCTCTCCCTTTGGAAAAGCACTGAGACAGTAGGTAGAAGCCTATACTCTGACAGCAACTTCCAGCTGCCACCCAACCCGTGCATTTATCACTGCTCCGGGTGATCAGGAAAAGAGCAGGAAGAGCGACAGGCCAAAAATAGTCCTGAGACTAGAGACCAGAAGTCAAGACTCCTTCTTGCTGCTGTCTCAACTGTGCAACTTTACTGACAAAGTCAGTGCTCCTGCTTTCTTGCCCACAAAGATGTGTCAGGGAATGGACATGAAATTCTCTTTCCCTTTGTCTTTATTTTAGAAGAGTAAAGTTGACATTATGATGTTTTTGAGGCACTCTGCTCTGATAGTCATAGGTGTTCATTGGCCTCCCCTTCAAACAGTGCCAGGCAAAGGACTTAAATGCTACTCAAGCACTGCCTTGCTGCGGATCCCCATGTACTGGCTCCATTCTGTGCAAAGGCACAGGTAGAGCTGAAGATGCCTGCACAGCTTGGGTTCAGGCAGGGAGACATCTGGGTTTGCAAGAAAGATGCTGAGAGCAGATTTGGGGGTCCTGGTTTTCCTGGTTGGTCTTTAAAAATCTTGATTTGCCTTGATCTTCTGTGAGATCTGACCCTAAATATTGATCAAGAAAGTGTTAGATTTTTTTCAGCAATATGCGTTCCATCCCCAGGATGTTCAGGAACATAGATCTTCAGACCCAGAAAGGATTAAAAATTTCCCCTCCTGCATAATGAAAAACTAAGAACTTTATCTGAAAATGTCTATCTCGAGCTTACATCTTGAGAAAAGGTATAGCAAGACTCTTAAAACTCTAGGATCTCAAGAATTCCTGCCCATTCAGCCTCCTTCTCTTTCTTCAGTCTGCTGTAGTTCTTGAATAAAAGCTCCTGAAAATATGTATGCAAATGCAGGGCATTTTACAACACGCTTGCAAGGCAGTCAAATGGGTCAGGCCTTTGAGGAGGCATGAATAGGTTAGGATTATAATTCATTGTAATGTCATGGCAAGCTGGAATTTCAAAGATGTGCATCTTTCTTTTTTTGGCCAATAAAAAATTTAAAGGGACAAAAACCCAATTTGCCTTATAATCAATAAAATTTACAACTTCTTTATCTTATTAGAGGAGGCTGTCAGATGCAGTCAACCATTGTCAACAAACCGTTTGATCTATCAGTAAAACAAATCATTACAAGGAACACAGCGCTGCTGCTGTGGCTTTTGCGGTGTTTTTAATGAGGACTGGCAATACTTCTATTCCATTATAAGATTTGAAAGTGAATTTGTTGGAGTCACACCCAGGCTTAAGGTAGGAGAGCAGGGTTTAAAGGTAATTAACTGTGCTGTTCCAAATAACTCAATAGATCAAGGATTCATTAAGAATAAAGCAACTCTCTGTCTCTATGATTGGTGTTTAAATCTAGGGTGGCATTATGTGCTGGTCTGCTTCAGCCTAACTTTGGGACTGCACAGGATTAAAGGGCACACAAGGCTGCTCTCACCTGGGGTAGCTCAGATGAATGAAGAGCCTGAGCACTGATATGAAAAGAGATGAGAAGGAGGAGAAAATGTGACAGCATGGGAGGCGGCAAAGGGCTGTTTGGCAGTTGTTTCCCAGCATGGTTGTGGCAGCCCCTCTACACGGGGGCCCTGAAGCTTATGCTGGCACCCAGCACCATTGCATCCCTGTGGCATGTAAAATGGACATGCCCTGGAAAGGGGACCACTCCCTGTCATGAATGTACTGCTGACTCAGGTTCTCCACAGCTGTCCTCTATGCTTTCATCTCCTTAGGTGCTGAGCTGCATCATAAAGGATGAACGTAAGATAGGGCAGGCTGAAGCCATAAACATGGCTTCTTTGGACATGTTTCCTCATTAGGACCCCCCAACCACATGGCATTTCTCCTGCAGCACCATGGCTACTCACCAAATCCAGCTGCTGACACATGAGGGCCAGGACAGGATTTCCTTCCTCCCAGACACAAGGGAAATGTGCAGCCTTAAGAGAAGGGATACCCTGGGATTAAATCTGCTCTAAGGTTGAGATGATAAATGTGGGACAAAAATTCCTGTGAAAGACATCTTCCTAATTCAAAGGTGATGCTAATGGAAGTTATACCCTTAGGTCACATAATTCCTGAAAAAAAACTACAGAGTAGCCCAGTAAGTCAAGAAGAACTGATTTGCAGCTCCTCCATCTCAGACTGTTTTTTAGGCACTTAGCTCATAAGAAAAAAATCTCATCCCCCTGGCAAAATACAGGGAGCTGGGAACTCAGCACCTCTGCTGAGCCTCACTTGTATTCTTTGCTTTGGGGTGGAGTGCACTTGATAGTACACATAGCTCTGCCCCTGGAAAAGGGTCGTCCGGTTGATTGTGACAGTCAGACATGCCCTGGCCACGTCTTACTGAAAAGCTGGGTTTGGGAGTCCTCTCTGTGGCCTTTGAAGCCACTTCAGAAGATGCTGGATGGAACCCAGAATTGTCAACAAGCTGAGTAGCCTCTCACGGTCCTGCTGTGAACTGATTATCACATCTAACAAAATAATATGCCGGAACAAATAACACTTCAGGCTCTGTGGTCTCAGGTGAAACTTAGTCCTAGTAAGTATAAATTTATAATAAGTGCCACAGCATTATGAGCTTCTCAACAGTCAGGTTTAATTCAAATGCATAATTCAGACCCTTACCAGGACACTCTCATCTTTATATGCTGGAATTTGGGGATTTACACACATAATTCCCATTAACACCAGAAGGAGTTACAGTATGCATATACATATATATATATTCCCCTCTCAGTGTAGAGATTTCCCCCTGAGGGTAATAACTGTGCATGAGAGTTTGCAGTGATACTGCATATGCTCAGCCATGAATCACCCCTCCCTGCAGAAAAAGTGCTCTTGGTCATCGGGCTGTCCCAGCAGTGCGGGGGGAGCGTCCCCCGCCACATGGGCGCGCTCACCCGCCGAGCGCTCACGGCAGATGCTGCTGAGGACGATTTAAGCCCAGGATTTAAGCCTCTCTGCCCCAGCCCGGCCCCGCCAGGCGCGCCCGCAGAGGCGCCATCCCCGGCGCCCCGAGGCGCGGAGCCCGAGTGCCACCTGCCGGGGGCCGCCGCAGCTGGAAACCGCTGGGCGCAGCCGGCCACTCAGGGGCCCGGTGGAAAGCCAAACCGGAGGCGGAGGGGGCGTAAGATTTGGGTCCGATGCCGCCGGAGGCACGAGAGGCTGTACAAGGAGATGGAGGTGGTGTAGCATGGAGGGGATGCTTCATGGGCGAGGAGGAAGGAAACACACATTTCCGTGTAAGTCCACACAAAATCCACATGTCTGAAAAAACTAGGAATTAGGTTTGTTAGAGTAGTTACCTGAAAAAGGGGAAGACAATGAGAACTGACTTCATTCTCTTTCCTGACAGTTTTTTTGCAGTCATTAAGAGGACTGCTGCAAAACTTCTATAAGGCACTTCACTTAAAAAAGATTTAACACTTGATGTTTAAACAAGCTGCCCAATCAAGACCTGGAGGGTACTAGAATATCCTCTCTGGAAGTGTACTCGTTATACTCTGTTGCATTTGTAATGTTTCGGAAGAACCTGCTTGTCTAACGAGATCTACTCACATGAAGTGCATTTGTAGCATAACTGTAGTGGGAAGAAAGGCCATAAATATTGTACTGTGCCTAGCCCAAATATATTTATTGTGTTCTGTTCCCTTTTTAGTAAATGTGAAGTTGAGTCTGGTGCACTTAATAGGTTGATGTTTTCACAAAGCATGTGTGACAGATAAACTGGAATATGTAGAGATTGACAGGGCAAATTGTTTTTGAGTGAGCTTTTGGGTTTGTTTTTTGATGCTGATAGCTTCGATGATATTCAGTGCACTGGTATCTGCAGTGCTCCTCTCACAGGCCCACTGTACTGTTGGACACGGAGCAGGCTGGTCCCCCACTTGCAGAGCATAGAAAAGCTGAAGGCAGAGTCTCTGATCCAGGCAGCCCTATGTTGTGCCTGGAGCTGAGATGCTGCAATGCTCTTTGAACCACTCTGATTGCTGAACTAGCCTTAGCCACAATTCTTCCATGAACTCAGAACTGCAATTCTATTGTATGTATGGATTACTAATAAGAATGTCTTTGTAAAAGGCAGGACCCAAATTTATCTAGCAACTGAATGTGGAATGCCCATATCACCTCTTTTAGCAGTTGTGTTTTAACCTAAACTGGACTGTAAAGCTACAACCATTTTCTCAGGTTTTTACAGCTCATTCAAAGATCTATCCTCAGTAGTTCTACTACCAAGCATTACATGGAAATGGTATATCCCCATGTGCACACAGACATCCCGGAATTTACCCCTTCTTCACACACTAAACTTCATTGCTTCATGGAAGCTAAAAATTTGGCTATCTGTATAATTTTCTATCCACAAACAGAAAATCTTTGTTAATAAATCTCTTCTATATGCTGTGAAATGCTGGAGGATCTCACAGCTCATTGCAATTATGTGTATTTTAGATCAGAGAAGTGATGGCTTATACTTGGAGACTCGTCAGAGAGTGTTCATGTTATGCTAGCGACAAAGCTTTGGCTGCAGGCCCTGATCCAAAGCCAGTTGCAATCAAATAGTCAAAGGTCATGTCTCCACAATATAAAGAAATTGTAATTGTAGCTTGTCCCAGAATTACCCTTGGTGGTTTAAGCCTGCCGGCATGAGAAATAATAACACAGGCAAATGTGTAGTTGAGAGCTACCAGAATACAAAGGTCTTTAATGTGGGTTGGTGGTGCCTCCTGGAATCCATTTCCCTACACATGCAGAAATAGTCCAAGTCTGTGACCAGCACTGGGCCAGCAGTGCACCCTGACACCTCCATTCCCCATGGGGCAGCCCTGGTTAGAGGGGCATCAGGACTTCCAGCCACTATCCTGCTTCCAGGACACTGTGGCCAGGACCTGCCTTTTCCCTGCCCCAGCTCCCACTGCAATCCCCCAGGAATCACATGAGACTGTGAGTGCCAGAACAGGTGTCCCAACTGCCCTTTGTCCCCAGATGAGGATAAGGCTGTGCACATACCAGCTAGAAGAGGGCAGCTGCTGGAAAGTGATGATTGGTGCCAGCTGCCATCAGAGGGGAGAAAAGTCTATTCTTCATAGCATGGAGGAGGCCCAAATCTTGAGAATATAAGTGAATTTTCAGAAAAGAGACAGAAGGTCTTTAAAAAGAATTTGAAAATGTATTATTCATAGAGATATATGTAATATATTTAGATGTCTCTATAAATATTTTGCAGTATTTGCATGATTTTTTAAGCTCAATATTTTAGGGCTCTGAATTATGATTTCAAATGTACCTTGTTCTAACAGGTTGGAATCTCTTCTTGCGGTAGTGAGAAGTAGAAAGAAAAAGTTGGTGAGTTGGTGTCCAGACTTCCAGTTGGAATAAAGTTTGTAGCTGCCATATCTCTAAGTAGTTACTGTTCAGAGTATACTTTATTGTAATACTTTAATTAAATGGCAATGGCTCTTTATATCATTATGCAAAAGCAAGGGGATCTCATATTTCTACTTTAAAAAATACAGAAAAGATCGTGTATTTCTGTAGTATCTACCTCAGAAATGGTTTGCTGTGCGCAAAGTCACTGACTCTTTCAGCTCAATATTTATGAATGCTGTTGGGTCACCCTGAAATTTGGGAGGGGTTGGGGGGGAAGTAAAGAAAACAAAGGTAGAAGAAAAGAAAGGCAAAAGAAGCTTTGCATTGCTGACTTTTCTTGAAGGCAGACTTTCAGCAGATCACTTTGACCTGTCTCCTGTCTACCTGTCAAAATGATTATTTGTTCTTTCACAGTGCATAGAACAATTGCAGGGTAAGGGTTTGTTTACTCTTTTGCATCATATTGAAATAATTGACTTTTATAATTGTGGACAGCTGGAAAAGGAATTAGGGAATAAAACAGGAGCAAAAATTAAGAGAACTGGAGAGAAGATGAAGGATTTTAATACAGGGAACCAGTCAATTTTAATGCTTGCGATTACCTAAACTCTTACTGAACACCAAAGACTAGCATTTAACTTCTGTAGCTGGAAAGTCTGACTGTCTTAATCAAATGTCTTTTTCTCTCTGAAATAATAATAAACACGGGCAGATATGTTTATGTTTTACCCACATCTTTAACAGAATCACAAACTCAGAGCAGGGAATGTTACTATCATCTCTCCCTGATGTAAGACATGTATCTATTTAGTAAACAAATGAATAGTTCATTTAAATGCTGTGGTCTCTGCTCTTCTACATTTTGTGTCTTCAGTCCCATGTAATCCCTTGCAAAGGCAAACAAGAGCTCTTTTGCAAAGCCTCCTCTCCGTTTCGAGAGTTGTTTTTTTCTAAAGCCATTGTTTTTTCTCCTGAGTATACTACCATTGTTTTTATCTTGCTGCATTGTTTCTTGGCAGAAGAATGTTTTAAGAACAATAATGTAATGTTTACGAATAATAACCCCCCTGTCTCACATTGGCACTGCCATTCTTACTCACAAAGCCGCACATCCTGTCTGTAACTAAAAGACAATACAATACCCAAGCATGAACTTCAGAAAATAATAAGCATTTATGATATTTACTCAGTGTTGCCATCAGGGGCATTGGGTGTTTTTGTGGTCCAAGTGGGATAGCTCTGTATTAGCCTTAGTGGCAGTTTGTTTCAGAAGATTTCCAATTAGTCATGGAAATTTTTCAGTAGCCAGGGCACGTTATGCTTAACGACATATTCAGTACAGAGGAATCTCCTTTTGTTTTGAAACTGCTACTTGCTCTTTCCTTTGATTTGCCCCAGTTTTCTTATTAGATTACAAAGTGAGCCATCGTTTCCACTTGGTACCTAGTCTTTCCATAATTAAAACATAATCAGACTGGTTTATGGTGTTTTTCACAGGAAAAACAAAATTCCCCTGTAACATACTTACAATTATCATGCCCAGAGAACTTTATTTCACAAATTCCTATGCAAATATAGATATAGCTGGGATATATGCTTATATCTGAACAGCTATCTATAATGATTCTTTAGTTTAATTAGAATTACATGGTCATTCCAGACCAGCATCAGAGAGTGCCATACTAACTTATGCCAAATTAATCTTTCAAGATTTTTTTCTAAGTGTTCATTCATATTTCTGTTGATTTTCCTTTTCCTCTGCTCAGAAAGGAGGACTTGGCAGTTCCTGTGCATGCAATGATGCTTGTCAGTAGTCCCCTCCTTAGAGCTGCTGACACGTTCCAATTTCTGGTCAGGCCCTTAAAAAAGAATCACAAAAGTCTGCACAAATATTTCATTTACTTTATTCACAGAGCAGGTATATGAGAACACTAAAGCTATGTGCCCTTATTGATTGGGTTTTAGTGAAATCAGAGTAAAAATTCATGTACCAGATGATTTTCAGACAGCCACTACCACAGAGCATTTCACTGATGGATGTCACCAAACAGGAGGTCACACCACAGCATATGCACTCGGTTGTGCTGTGCAGCAACTTCATTTGTATGCAGCAAGGATGGCAAAGCATGGGGCTGCCTCTGGAGGGAACAGTCAATTCTGCAAACATTTATGACACTGCAGACTAGTCCAGGGAAGTTTACCTTGCCCTTGTCCATGTAAAATGTTTTGTCAATTAAGGTTATCTGGCCAGAGCTTTCAGCACTACCAGTTGAAGGAGCAAAGGGGTGGAGGGACATCAGAGAGAATTTATAGTGTGTCTTATAGAATATTTTTCAGAAAAGCCTCTGAACCAGGACTTGGGATTTCTGACCCCAGTTTCCAGGGATTTCTTTGGACAAACAAGAAATATTTAGTCTTTCTGCGTATTGCCACAGCTTAAGGACAGGATGCAGATCTCTCTCCACCATGTGGAGTAGGGTCATCTCATTAATGCTCTCTGGTATACATGGGAACCTGACCTCAGCTGGGTTTACATGTAACATGTTGAATAATATACATGTAAATAAACTTACTGAATGTTTGTCTGAATAAATTATGTGAGGATAGGAAATGAGAAATAGATTACTATCTGCACTGCAGTTTTGGTAGAGGTAAAATCTAAGCCTGGATTTTCCACATCTCAGATTTGTTTCATTTTGTGAAGGGTCCCATCATTACTTGTTCTTCCCTTTCTTCAGTTTCAGCAGTGATGTTTAAGTCCCTATTAGTCAATCCTTTTATTTTTGAGTACTTCTTATTTTATTTTCTGATGTCTCAGAAAATAGTTGAATACTTCAATTGTGGATAATTCCAGGAAAAAAAATTAGGTTCAAGTGGACATGAAATTCTTCAGAGACTTTTAAAAAAATGTCAGTGGTGAATAAACAAAATCAATTATTTCCACAGGTCTTTTCTTAGCTCTTTAATCGTACAACCTGCACGTCTGTCATTCCTTTCTCTACCTCTTTCAACTTTTTTCTGGTACCTGATCCTCTTCTTCTAAGATCATTTGTAAGAAGTTATCTCAGATTTGTATTTTCAGATGTTCTGCTTGTTATAATCTGCAAACAAATAATCTTTTGTATCTCTTCTATGCCATTGAGGTCAGATGCTAAAGAACTGAAGCCCCAGCAGCTTCTCTTAAATACAGTTTCAATGACAAAGAGGGTTCTACTTATTTGCATCTCCATATATTATTTTGCTAAAAAAATTAAATAACTATTCACTGGTTTTGTTCTCTCTCTCTCTTTTTTTTTCTTTTTTTCCCCCCTAAACCAGCAGGGTTTTTGCTTCGGGTTTTTTCTGTTGGTTTTGTTGGGGTTTTTTTGGTTAGTTGGTTGTTTTTTTCTGTACAAATTTCTATAACCAGCCACACTTATGGTCATGTGGTAAAGGAGGAAAACGGGCTTAAGTACAGGTGGCTTTCAAGAGAGGAGTCAGCAGCAGTGAGGAGAGTGATGTGCCAAAGGGAAGTTTTACTAGTGATAAAGACCAACCAGGACAGCATACTTTGATTAACTATCCTTCACAACAGCTCTGGCTTCACAAGTTAGGCTGAAATCCACATTCACAGCTTCCATTTTCTCTGTATGAGTTTTGTAGACACACAGTTACACTAAGTCTGGGCATTTTGGATGTCTGCCTGCTCGATGTTGTGTGTTTATTTCCCATTTGGGAATAGAAGCTCTGGGTTTGCTCATGGAAAGAAGTGAATGAACTCATTTGCAGGTGCAATCTTAATGTATTCTTAAGCTGCTGGCCTCTGTGCCTTTCCCAGTTCAATTTTATAGGGCTGGTTTAGAGTTGAGTTTTTTGGGGTTGGGTTATTTAAAAAAAATAAGTAGTCCAAAATGTCTGTTAACTGAGATCTCTTTCACCTTCCAGAGTCTCTTTAACTGGACTGGCCTATTGTTTAACAATGACTGAGAGAGGAGGAGAGAAGAGAGGAAAGGTGCACAAGGATCATTTGACCATTGGCATTTGGTTCTGAACTTCAGAGTAAGTGTCTATATTCTTTCTAGTAGTGTAACTTTCCAAACATGTAAAGTACAGTACACCATGAAACTTAGCAACAGTTAATTCATTTTTGTGGAGTTCCCTACTGCCAGAAGTCAAGGGAGCAAACAAGAACATGGTGTAATCCACAGTTCACGTGGTTGTGCTACAGACCACAGAGACAGTTGATTGATGCAGTGTGAGTTTACTCTCCAGGATACAACTGAGGTTATTGGTGGGACAAGAAACTGAAGATTGTGTTGCAGCTATTGGCTTCATTCATGAATTGTTAATGTAGAAGAATAAAAGAATTCGCTCAAGGCAATCAAGTTCCCTTTAAAAATACAGCAATTTACCCCAAAAGAGTGAAAGAAGGCTTAAGTGATAAATTACAGGAATATTACTTTCACATTTGACACCCATTAGCCCTGTTTTATGTTGGGAAAGTAGTATCATTAAGAAAAGTAGACAGTGCTTTACAACTATTAGCTTATGAAAAGATCCAGCTACTACATAAAGATAACTGTTATTAAATAAGAACATCTTGCAAAGCCTTTAAAGGATAAGAAGCAAGAAAAGTTGTCTTCGGTGGTATAGGTCTCTTCCTACATGCTCTCACACAAAAAAAAAAAAAAAAAAAAAAAAAAAAAAAAAAAAAAAAGGCACACCTCACATCTTTAAGCCAGAACAATCAGACCTATTTGAGTTGAGAGGCACTTAATGGGAAGCTACATTCCCTCAGCAATAAATGCATGTGCCTGTATAATGTGAAGGAAGTTGCTGTCCTTCAAAATATCAGAGTGAAGTAGTAATTACTGTGTGTTGGATTCCTTCTGTGAAACAGTAGCTACTACTCTTCTGCCCCAGGAGGAGTCATGGAGCAGATGTAGGGTGGTCAATGTCCAGTTCTCCAGGGTAAGGACCAAACTAAATAGTGCCTCCTTCATCCTTGCCAGCCTTTCAGACATAAGCTGAAACCATTCACCAGCAACTTTCATCCCGTAGTCCTTTTCCAACACAGATCATAAACACTCATTCAATCTTATAATACACTATCTTGTAAGCTGTTAAACAAAAAAAATATGTGACCGAGTTGCAAAAACCCTGCCAAATAAACCTTACTCCCAATGTCCAGAAACTGCTGTCCTTTCTGTCCCTATGTCTAATTTGAGGCAGATAAAAACAACTTCTCACCATGTTTTATCCATCTGTAACATGTCTTCTCACCACATTATACCCCACATGTCCCTCAGAGAAGCCAGAGTATAACACTGATAGAGAGGGGGCAGTTCATTTTCTAACCCATGCCATCTCCCTTCAGAACAAAAAGCATATATGTCTACTGAAAACATTAGCACTCATCCCATGTGCCAGGTTATGTGCCAGAAGCAAGGCTCAGCAATATTGCAGAAGCAGGAATTTTTGAGAGGAAAATATGTGAGAAATAGGGTGGTGAGGACTGCATAAGGCATCAAACACAGGAACAAGGTAAAGGGAATTCGGAGCAAGGGTTAGTTTTCACACAGTGCTGACTAGAAAAAAAAGAGACCTAGAGCTCTCATTCTTGCTTTTTCTTACGCTTTCTACCTTCTTTCTGAGCTCTGGATACTCAACTACATAATCATGGGGTTTTCCCGTTAATCATTAGCCCTATATTTGGGCTATTTTTGAGGTGAAAACAACATTTTCTAATTTCCTAAGAACTTTCTGTTCTAGCTAGTGCCAGATGGCAAAGTGAGGATAAGCCCTTCACCATCTGCAGACCAGAATATCTCTTCACCAGCTCATTTTCTTTCGTCAGCTCCTCCTTTCTCTTTTCCTTCACATCTCTAGTTCATTTTCTTTTTTGCCAGCCCTCTTGATCTTGATCAAAAATCAAGAGCTGTCTGCCTCCAACATCACAACAAAACTAAGGGCAGAAGAAAATCTGTGTACCGAGTCTCACATCTGAGATAAGCCTCAGCAACCAGGGGAGGCTGGGAAAGACAACAATATTTGTTTTTGTTATTGATCAGTATTTCTAATATAGAAATACCTCAGCCTTTCAGTCAAGATAGATATTTCTTTAAGGGAGATTCTGAATCTGCACTTAGCAAGAGATTTTCCTTGCCTTAAAACTTTTATAGTCCAATACGCATGACATACGCATTTTGTATTAAGTGTGATTTGCTCCAAGACCAACGTGAATCCATAAACTGAAACCAGTTCTTCTCAGGCTTAACCCACTGCCTCAACCACAAAACCAAGTTTTCTGACTCCTGCAGGCCATTTAGTGATTGGAACTCGGAAATGGTTCAGTTTCTTTTTCTTAGTAGCTGTAAATTGGGCCTTACAGAAGCCAGGGTTTTTTCATTCTACTGATGTTTGTTACTTTGCCGTGTTTTGCCATGTTTGAATTAAAGCTTATATACCACTACAGCTTTCCTGTGCTTAATAAGAATGCTATTTTTCATCAGTAGTACGCTATTAAAAATGCTTAAAAAATCAGGTACAGAAGTGCATTCCTCCTTAAAATGTGCTGCACCAAGTAACTCCAAAATATTTTTCTTGCCTCCTCTTCAAGTCTGCATCAGAAAAGTTAGTGTATCGTACATTATGATTTCTGACAGGTATTTTTAACCATGTCATTGTTTCATATGAAGCTTTGTACTAGAGCTTCTTGGTAATCAGGAAAGGTGCTACTTGGACTTTCAGATACCTGTCATATGCATATCTAAGTGATCCAAATTTTGTCTCTGTATACTACAATTATGCTTAATGTCACCATTCCACCCCACATATTTCACTCTGGTCTGAAATGAATGAGCAGCACTTTTTGCCCAGCCAAGCATTCATATAGCTGTGCTGTAAATTTGAACTCGTATCTAATGTCATTTTCTTCTACATCTTGCCCAAGTTTTATTCAAGTTCTCTGCTTCCCATATCAAGGGCATATATTATATTTGCAGTTGCCATTTGATTGACAGTAAGGATACTATTATGTCTTAAGCAATCTGAAAAAGTAGGTCACATAAATTTGCAGAGTGTAGTTTGCTGACAACCTGTGGAGATTTACATGTAGCATGTTGTATGGATTTCTTGTGAGCATCCTTTACCCATGTTGTGCTTTAGAACGATGTAGTGGATGGGAATGTTCTTCTAGCCAAACACCCTTCATACTTTCTGCAGGATTATCCTGATGCTGGAGCTAGTGCACCTTGAAATTTGAGTGTGAGCTGGGAAGTGAGAATAAAGGGAATACAGTGACTTGAGGGCCAAGAATACAACAAAAATTATGGAAATGTATATGCAAAAATTTATGCAAGTGTTTGTGAAATATAATTAAATGGAAGTCAAGAGAAACTCTCTCGTCTCGTCCTCTAAATAGTTCCATAGCTCTCACAGTGCATCAATGTGAGCAATATAGAGCCTCAGCCTAACACCACTGATGTAACTCTGAATTATCAGGTTAGATAGAGGCAACATTGTGCAAAAATCTATAGCCTGTGTTACTGAGGCCTCCAGTTTAGGTACTATAATAGTTTCTTTTGGCCTGTGAACCTTTGAAATGATCATTCTGCTTTTTAAAGAAGACTCTTAAGCATCCAGAGGTCATTGCATTGGGTTACAATTGCAGCTATGAAATGACCAGTAACAAACCAAACACATTTCTTTTCTCTTTCCTGAAGCATGATTCTTATGCTGCAGACACTGCTTCTCTCACTCATTATACTGAGATCCCTTATTACCCAGTATTATACTAACTCTGTCTGGTCTATTGTATTGTGATGACACTCCTTTGCCCATTGTATTAGGTTAGCACCTCCTTGGCTATAATAAGTATGAAAAAAAATTTCAAGGTTTGACTTGTCAAATGGAACTTTTCAGTGACTTATTAAAAGAACCCCTGCGGTATTACAAAATGCAGGTTTTCTGTCATCTAACTAAAAGATCTCTTTAGAAACTTTCATTTTTTTATGTGTGTAAAGACAATTTCTTCTAGTGAAACTCTTTGATTTTTCCCTGAATGAAATCAAGTGTTTTAAAACTTTTTGAGGTGCCCTAAAGGCTCACTTCTGTACTATGGAACGTGAAAGACTGTGAACCACTCACATAATCGTCACATAGACACTTTGCAGTGTGCTCCTGGCAGCAACGTTCATTATATACTGCAGGCTTTCATAAAAAAAAAAAAAAATACACCAACAAATGGAAGAAAATCAGGGAAGAGAAAATTGTGAACTGTCTCTTTCTTGATTGTGAGAATTGAGGGAAAGCAAAGCTGGAGAGAAAGCAGTTG
Source organism: Hafferia zeledoni (assembly GCA_035583235.1). Classification (NCBI taxonomy): domain Eukaryota; kingdom Metazoa; phylum Chordata; class Aves; order Passeriformes; family Thamnophilidae; genus Hafferia; species Hafferia zeledoni. The sequence goes on along the minus strand of JAWWEV010000004.1, from coordinate 11,882,692 downwards.
TCAGAGATTGCTAATGAGGTTATGATAAATTGTTGCTGGAGAATTCTTACCTAGTGAAATAGAGTGAGAAACAGAAATGTGAAGAGAGATGGCACCCCTGTTAACCTTCTTCAGGCAGATACACTTTAAGTGTTGTTGTCACTTGTACTTTACAAACAAGGAGTAACATGTATTTGTAGGAGTGGAGCTCCTAAGTCAGCAGTCTACTCTCTGCTCAGAGCACCTTCCTCCCACCGCAGCACATGAATTGCCCCCAGTGAAGTCAGTTGCTGCAAGTGAATCAGGTCATTGGACTGTCTTCTTTTATATTTGTTGTTTCTCCTTTTCCCTTTATTCCTTGTGCTGTAATGCTGAAGTGAAGTTTGGGCTTTTGCCTTCTAGCATCCCTGTGGCAGCCATTAACATCCATGGTAATCGACCTAGCATACACACAAGGAAGGCAACTCTGCTTTGGTCTTTTGGGGGTTCTTTGATTAAGGTGTTTTGGGGTTTGTTTTTGAGGGGGTTTATTGGTGGGGGCTTCTGCTTATTTGTTTATTAGCAATGCCTGTGGTGTGCACAAGATCAGTTTTGTGAGTGGTCTGGGAAGACAGTGCCTCCCCCATCTTGTGTAAGTTCCCAAAGGAGGGAGGGGAAGCTGAGCAGTCAGTGTCTAACTCTGTCACAGTGGCATAGTCAGAGCACCACAGGAGAAGGCAGCAGCACCTAAAAGATGATTTAAATTTCCATTCTGGAAAGCTAACAGGAGTCTCATCTCTCTCCAGTTTTATCAGTCTTCCTTGAAGCCCTCGTGAACGTGAAGCAATGTAAATTAGTGAGAGATTTAGAGAACTGCAGGATGGGCTGTTTAAGAGATCAAAAAACCGTCTGAGGGATATTGTTGCTCTCATTTGACTTTGAGTTGAGAGTCACTGTGTCTATAAGGCCACAAAGCAACAGACAGACTAAAAATGGTGAGAGATGTTAGAATAAATTTTCTAGATAAGAAAGAAAAGCTGGTATAAACAGAATATATGAAATGCAGAGATCTTCCAGAAGTGCAGGACCAAGAAAAAGAAAATATCTGAAGCGCTCTTATATTGTCCTGAAGGATCGATGAAGGGATCAGAGAGAAGAAGGGGGGGGTTTTTGGTTCCTTTTTTTTCTGCCTTGTACACCTGCTTCTGGCTGCAGATAAGAGACTGAACTAGACACCTTTTTCCAGCCTTCTAAATGGACTTTAAAATGGAAAAGTAGCATTTTCTGTATATCTCTTATCTTTTTTTTTTCTTTTTTTTTTTTGGGGGGGGGATAGTTTCAAATTATTTTCATTTGTTTATAGAGTAATTTTTACTGTGTATTTATTTAAGCTGTTTAAAATTTCTCTATCTTCTTTTGTTTACAAGGGCAAATCCAAATAATTTTTCCCCAAGATAGAGACAAAATAAACTACTTAATGCTGAGGTAATAACAGGGACAAAATGTCACCCGTGTCTTTCAGCTTAAATCCCTTTTTCCCTCATGTTATTTCGATCTGCCTATTGAGGAGACCTTAGAGTCTCTCTGTAAAAACAATAGGTTTCCAATTAAGTATCATTAGTGGGACAATACCACCTGTTTTGGTTTAAAGATCTTATAAGGTTCCAGTGCAAAATGAGTGACAGTGAGGGCAAAGTGCTCTGACGAGAAATCGAACAGCTCCTTCCCTGGGAAGTCTATCGTCTCTTCCCACTTTCCCAATCAATCTGAAGCTGTCGTCAGCATCTTGTGTGTCTCATGGCTTTTAGCAAAGTACACACCCTTTATCTCACATGGTCAGGCAATACCCTCATGAAAATCCTGGCTGCTTCTCTGAGCCTGCACTTTCATATAGTTGCCAAAAGTCTTCTTCTCACCCCTTAAGACATTTTTCATGGCTGGCAGCTCAAGCCTACTTCAGAGCTTATTCTTCCCACTGTTTCTGAAGAAGGACACTGCCTCATTTTGCCATTGGTTATGGTTCTTGTCGCATTGTTTCTCACAGCTGGAGGTCTGTGGGCTCAGTCCAGGTCCATTTTGAAGACCTATCCATAGGTCTAACTGTTCTTGAGAGAAAGACAAAATTTGCCCATTAAATGGCAATAAACTCTTACTTGCTCTAATTTCAAGATGGAAAGGCAGACTGTTTCAAAAGCATTGCTAAACTGCTCTTTGGAGTTGGAGAAATGTCTGTAGAGATGCCTATAATGGTCTTCATTTCAATATACTTTGAACCTGCTGCTCCGGTAATCATCTTCACTGCTAAGGTTGGCTCACATACCTGTTGTTCCACATGTAGTGTAGACAGTTGTATAATTTTAGAGCCTATTAACCATAACTTACAAGTTTATGGTAGTTTTATTTCATGAATGCTTTGTGAGACGTAGGCTGATAGCCTATTTGCTTGGTTTGCCTTTTTTCTTGTTTCCCAGGTGACTGGCCTGGCTTTTCAAACTGTACTGTGAGATTGGTTTTTTTCATGCTACATTAAGACAGAGCATTTGTTAGCCCCTTTTCAGACATTGCCTAAGTCTTGGTACATGCACTGTTGCCACTCCCTTTTATCTTTTCTGTAAGTTTCCCAACATGCTGAGTGAGTGGAAATTTACAGATGGAGCTGCTGATGTGCTTTCCTGTAGAGCATACATTTTCCTTTACAGCTGTATGTCTCATACTTTAATTTTCCTTTGTTGATACCAGCAGTTACTTTTATGCCTGGAAGACGAGCTGTTCCCACACTCCTCCATAGTTTCTCCTAGCAACAATTCTTTGTAGATTGGTTGGTGAGGAGAACTGAAAGGTTATAGGGCTGCTACCTTCTAGAAAGACACTGAATTATTTAGTATCAACACTTCTGCCTAAAATGATAGCATCTTTTGACTCCAAGTTCAACAGTGGCACTGCCAGCATCTGCTCAAACATGCTGCTGCTACAGAAAGCCCAGGAGCTGTCTGGAGAGCCTAAATATGGGCAGATTATAAATAATAGTTACACTAAGAAAGATATTTGAGCTTTATAAATACAAATATCTTGTGTTAAGTGTCTTGGCTGTGTTAATAGGCAGTTCTGCTGTGACTTTGTGTGAGGTGGCAGCCACTGGCCTCTGCACTGAGGAGCAGATACCTATGGTGGCTGGACCAAGAATGCAAGTGGTATAGAATGTTTGTATAACTAGTTAGGAGTTAAAATAAACTTATATGTTTAAATGCACTTATTTATTACACCTTATAGTGATATGTGCTGCATATATTTAGAAGTGCACAAATACAGAATGGAGTGGTAAAGTTGACATTCACCTTAGAAAACTCACAGATGTATGAATCCAAATAGATTTATGTGCTGTAGGAAATATCTTAATCTTTAAATCAAGAGGAATACAAATTTCCATTTACTTTTACTTCCAATCTTCATTTTAAGTGTCACAGTGTCCCGAAATTCTGGGAAGATGAATAGGAATGCTTGAATTATGTACTAGACTATACTTATGGTTCTTTGTGTTTTGCAGTATAAATCCTCAAAGAGGGTTTATGCACTAATAATCAGTTCAAAGGAACTTAGTTGTTAGAAAGTCCCTAGGAAAAGAGGAAGTTATCATCAACCAACATCTTCCTATGTTAAAAACTGCAAAATACTAAATATGCAGCTGGAGTAAACTGACCCAATTCCATGTAATTTGACTGAGCTACAGCAGTTTATTCCAGAAGAAATTCAGCCAGTGAATTAATTACAACGAAATTGTCAGAGGAGAAAGGAAAGTGAACAAGATAAAACTGCAGAAAATTTTGATGGAATCTCTCTGGCTTCATTCCATTGCCTTCTCTGAAGACCTAAAAAAATGAATAATTATGTCAACATTGTTTGTTGATCGGAACAAGCATTCTTTGAAAATTAAATTCAGAATTTGCTTTTCTAGTCATTTGCCTTCAAAAACCAAGAAAATAACAGTCTTTCTAGTATTTTCACAGAATCAAAGAATATGCTCGGTTGGAAGGGACCCACAAGGATCACTGAGCCCAATTCCTAGTCCTGCACAGGACCATCCCCAGCAGTCACACTGTGTGCCTGAGAGTATTGCCAAATGCTTCTTGAACTCTGCCAGGCTTGGTGCTGTGACCACTGCCCTGAGGAGCTTTAAGATCCCTTGCATTCCAGTACACAACCACCCTTTGGGGGAAGAACTTTTTTCTACTATCCAACCTAAACTTCCCCTGACACAACTTCAGGCTGTTCCCCGTGGTCCTGTCACTGGTTATCACAGGAGGTTGTAATCTGCAGAGATTAACAGAAGGAAAATAATGTAGATATTATTATAAAAAAATAATTGAAGAGTTTAAAAATTGGATAATTGCTGAAATAAAGTCTTATAAAACTTTTTTAATATTCTGAGAGGTACCTATGTTAGAGCAGATTTTCAAGCCCTATTCATATTAAGAACTATTTTATTCCTTGAGTGTTTGCACTGAGGTTACAGTGAATGCTCAAAGTGCAAATTAGTGTCAGCATACACTAGTTATAGCTCCAGTGAAACTTCATGAACAGACATCATTAACTTCAGTACAGAGTAGAGAGAGTAGAGAGCAAGGGCTTGCCTTTCACTTTTGTCTATTTTCATGTTAAAAAAACCCTTAAAAATAGAATCTGAGCAGTTATACATTAAGGCTGCACATACCACAGTGAAGAATAGCATTTGTAGTCTTCTGGCCACGTTAAATTTTTCTTATGGGAAAAGACAGTCTTTATCATAAGTGTTAGAATTGGTCCCAAATGGTTAAGAGATTTTCTGCTGGATGGGAGAACGTGCAGTTGCGTAAGATATCAGTCAGCTGAAAATTGCAGGCCTGGATGTGCATCCAGATGCCATTTCTCCTGGATATACAAATTTGTTCAGCCTTCATTCTTTATACTGGGGAGATGAAATTAAACTTTTATAGTCTTAGCCAAAAGTATGTTCAAGAGTTAGTTTGCCTTCTGATGTTTATGTGCAATGTCAAATCATAGTGCTGCAGTCCTTGATAAGCAGATATGAACATCAGTGTTCCATTTAATATTTTAAACTGTAACTGTCTCATACAGAAAATGCTATCATTGATACATGTTGTAGTAGGAATAATCATCACTTTCTTTCAAAGTAATGACACAGGGTGCTCAATTTATTACTGAACTGACTTTCACACTAACTTAAAAGTATGGCTTTATTTTTATATAATTAGGCCTTTTATACTTTGGAAGTCATAGTCATTCATTAAATACTGGTAGGTGATTTTGTCTTTTTTTCCTTTTCTGTGAGGGTAAAGTCAATGTCTGTTGTTTGAACTGGCAGGGTATTATCTGCTTCTTCCTTAGGAATAATACACTGCTTATCTTATCTAACCCATGACCTAATGTCATAGTGACCTAGTGCTGTGAAAATAAGGTATCACACACATATATTCTGTACTGAGAGTAGGTTCATACTGAGCTTCCTCCTGATACCATAAACCTATCATACTCTGACACTAGAAAGGGATGATCCAGATCCACCATGTTCTTGCAGTGATTCTGTGATATGAATGAATGAGTAACTAAGATGAAGGTCCATGAAACCAAAAAATAATCATCATTTTACCTGAGAATATTGGCTTCTAAGAAAAAAATCTCAGTCCTTTCCCCTTCATTCTTAAAAATCTTTGCACATTTTGGATGGAACCACAACATAAGTAGCAATTTTGAGAATTCATTTTATATTTATACAACTCCATGCTTGGGGAAGGGGGGCGGGGCGGGGGGGGGAAGGATAATTCCTTTATTAAGAGTCTGAATTTTTGCAGCCCTAAAACACTTGGAGTGATGTGAAGACAAAAGGCAAGAATTTTCTTCTTTCTTTTTCCACCAATGACTCAGGCATGGCTCCTCCAAGTATAGATAGATATCCTCACTCAGGATGACAGAGGATCATGGGTCATTTTCCGAAATGGCGACTGTTTTATGTGCTCATAGTGTCTCCTGAAAAAGGGTTGTGATGCAGAGTCTGCTAAACCAAGTATGCTCACTTCCTGCTATTCCTCACCTCCCTGCAGCACTGCCCACATTTTCACCACAATAGATTTTACACAAGTACTTTTCCCTCCAGATAAATTACCAGCCATGATGCCTCTAGCCAAGCATGCAATTCCAAGCACTACCTCAGCCTACAGAACACAGCCTATAGCACAGAGCGCTCTATGTTCTATATGTGCCAGCACCATTTCATCTCCAGAGTGACTGAGCTGGAGTCATGACACAGCTAAGTTTCAGAGCTACCTGATTTCCTGTCAGTACCAATGCCACAGTAGCTAATCACACTGTGACCGTGAAGTCTAAGTTAGGGTTAAGATAAACTTGGAGAAGTTATCTTCTAGTGCAATGGAATTACATAGCAAACACCAGTCCTCAAATATGACATGACTCAGATCTCAGATGGCAAGTTGTCTAACATTTAACCCTACTGAATGACTTAGGAAATAGTATATACTGAAAGGGGAGGGGAGATCCTGAAGCCATTTAATCAGTATGCTGCCTGATGAGCCAATGATGGTAGCAAGAGTGGGGGCCTGTCAGGCTTCAGAATGTATTTTCCGTATTTGAATAAAAATAAAACTCTTTGAGCTTCTTAGTAAAGCTAAATTGTATCAGAGCAATCTGTTTTCAGATTGAGAATGTCGAAGCCAGATTCCATGCTTCTCTTCCTAATTTCATTCTTGTATCTGGAAATGACACGCAAATCCATGCTAGGTATCAGGAACAGTCCCACTAGCTACTTCACAAAATGCACAAAGATGTGGCTTTATCTTAACAGCATATATTAGAAAAAAGAAAATTTATCAAAATAAAATTTTACAACTATTCTATATATTTAGACCAACAGCATTTTTCAAACCATGCATGCACCAAAATCTAGACAATATATAAATAGCATTTCTACCTTGTATCCAGTTCCCACAGTTATCCCTCCATTGGTGGTGTGCCAGCATCAAACTGGGTTAACAGCAGGGAATTGGGCCTGTTGGTTTCTTTCCAGTAAAGGGAATGAAAGTCAAAAAACCAAAAAGCACCTTTTAAAGCAATCTAACGTAACAAAATCCCTTTGTCAATGTACTAGAATCAGCATATGGCAATTTTGCCCAACCTAGAACACATTCTTATTCATTAGACAATGTCTCTGGACAGAATATCAAACATTATCTTGGAGACTATACTACACTAAAAAATGCTGAGTATTTTGAGGGAAAAAAATCAGGGAGTGAATGTTAAATATGAAATAGGTGGGAATTTTTCTTTTAGAAATCTTTAGAAATGAAGAAAGCTGAAGGCTAAAAATCACTTCGCTTAGCCAACTGATTATACCTATTTTAACTTGCTATGGTTGCTTGGGAGCTGTTTTGCTAATCCCTGCTTTGTCGTTAGGCTATATATTAGCAGGATCGAAATGGCATCACTGCACCATAATTCAGCAATGTGAATACAGAACAAGGAGAGTGCAGAGCTTTCGGTGGCAGTACACCAGCAGATAATAAGACTCTGTTACTCAAGCAGAATGTGTTATGTAAAGACAATTGCAGTATAGAAGCAATACCTCTAATCAGGTTAATTAGGCTGTGTTCATGTTTCATTTATGGTGCAAGTGCCCTGTAAATTCAAAGCAGTCTACCTCATCTTCCTGCACTCCTTAATACAGCCATCACATTCTCTGTAACACTCAACACCATATATTTTCTTCCTTGAAAAGAAAAAAATCCCAAGATATTTCCCATTGTTTTTCAACAATTCTTTTTCTTCATTGTTTATAGCTAAAAGAAGAAAAAAAAAGGAAACCATATAGGTTGTGTATAAAGCCTATGCCCGCATTAAATTTCCTTCCTCTGGAACCAAATTAGGCACTTGGAAGTTTTTTGTGGAGGGCCTGTTTAATTGTGTTGTATTTATTTTTCATATATTTTCTTGCTCAATAACATAACCTGTTGAATGCTTAAGAAAATCATATAGGCTTTTAAAAGTATGGCTCTCACCTTTCCTCCTTTTATTCATTTCCTTAAAGTGATAGGTCTCCTCTTTATTCCCTCAGAACTAGTTGAAACGATATGTCTACTTTGAAGAAAGGATTAGAGCCCAGTGCTGTGACCCTCAAACTCTAGCTGTGTCTCCTCTTCACTTACTGCATCTATTAGATTGCTCCTTTAAAGTAATAATGGGTACAACAATTCTGAGATCACCTTCTTTTCTCCCTCAAGAAAACAAGCCTGGGTAGAGAGGAACTATTAAAAAGAGAGAGGACATGCTGCAAATTAAGAGAACATGGCAGCCTGCACCATCTTAATTATTATAGCTGTTATTTAGCAGTCAGGTATCTACATGCTGATTGTGAGCTTAGACTCAGTGTGCTTTATTAGAAAAAGAAATGTAGTATTTTCACTACCCATTTAGAACAAATCTATTCTTGTTACATCTTAATTGTAAAACCTTTTATTAAACTTGAAAAATGTTATAGTTCCATTTTAATATGTACATGTCCCTCACATGGTATTTCAATATGCTGTTAATAACTATGCTTAAATAAATATTCTCCCTTATATAGTTCTGTATATAATGTAATTTTTTCCTTATACATCCTATCCTGTGGAATTGAGCTAGTTGAGCATGGCAGCACAATATTAGGGCAGAGGTCAAGCTGGCACTGATGAGCAGTGTGACCGACGCAGGAGAGTTTTGCATGTTACCACTTATAGTACGACATTGCTGCTATGAATTTACTTCCATTCTGGCAGCAGAAGATATGCCTGTTTGTAAGGAATTTCTAATTACATTTGATGGTGCATACCTGCCAAGGTGTGCCGCTGAATTTCACAGGGTTCACAAACATGCTGTATCTTGTCATACCTCACAGAACCTAGCACTCTAGAAGGAAACATTGAGGAAAATACGTGTGCACTTAATTTTTCACCATCTAAGCCCACACTGAACCAACAATGCAATTATTAATCTCTTATAATGGTTCGTATGTCTATCATGTATTTAAATATTTTACTAGACAGATTACATTTCAGGGAAGGTCTGACTACCTATCCAGTTCTGTATCTTTCCCTTTATGAAGGAAAACTGAGATATTAGCATCCTCAAGATTTCAGGTGGTCTTGGTGGTCAAGTAGCCCAAACGAAGGAGCCCTCATTTGATTTCTAGTGGAGCAGCAGTGGAGCAAAGGGACCATGCAGCTGCACGCTGGCTCCAGTTCAGGTGCCCTGGCACCACAATAATGAACTTCATTATTCCTGTCAGGTGGCATCACTCTGAGTAAATGAAGAGTCATGTAAAAGGATTGTTTGATGGGTCCTGCAGTAAATGTATCTTCAAGCCCAATGGTGAAGACCTCGGGAGCCATTCTCGGGTTTCACCCTTCTCCTCCCTGATGAATAGCAACAGCAGAAAAAGCCTTGTGCTCCTCCTGAAGGATAAACTCTGGCTTCCTGACTATATGCAGTACTTGCAAGTGTGTTGTACCTTTCACAGGCTAAAGGAAATGCCAGATATGCATTCCTGAGCTCTCCTCCTGCCCCCTCAGTAACCCTTGTGTCCAGGTGGTTTTGTACATGATATTTAATTTACCTTTTGACCAAAAGACAAGCTTAAATTCAAAGTAAATGTTAAACACTTGCAAAAAAAATGTATAACTGAAGTTAGGGAGTAAATTCCCTACTGAAATATTTTTGCTAAGGATTGATCTAAATGTTATTGCTACAAGTGGGAAATTCTGGATATACCTTCCCAAGAGTGACAGCAGCAAAAGCCCCATGAAAATCCACTGAGAAGCACCCAATGCTCCCAGCTCACTGGGATCAATCTGAAAATGTAACTCACTTTTTATTAGATTCTTCTTATAAACAAATAAACTAAATTCCTTCCTGTTTTCATAGTATAAGCTTTCACTATTAGCCAGAAGCTGTTGTGGTGGTCATACTGACAAGATTTGCCTTGCTGGGTGTGGGTAACAAGATATATTTGTAGAGACAGGCATGGCAGATACCATGGAAAGACAAGTTCTCATTCTATGCCTACAAGCTGTAAGGTATCTCAAGCCTGAATCTATGCAACCAATCACGTCTCCTCTAGTTTCAATGTGACAAAGCAAGGTGTGTCTCCACAGCTGTGACCCTTATCAAGAGTAAATTATCAGGAGATTGAAGACATGGCTGGAGAAAAGCTAAATTATTTCAGTTACAATGGAGGAACTAAATTTACTTAATTTAAAAATTTATTATTTTACTGTGTAACTACAATGTAGAGAAATGGGGGGAAAATGGAAGCAAGATATTTTGAAAACTAAAGATCTTTTTCACATAGAAAATAAGGTAGTTGAAATCAAGAGGTGATTTGAAATTGTCAGCCTTCATGACCTCAGAAATGTTTATTTTTGATTGATCAATGTGCATTCTAAAATACACTTATTTGTCAAATGAACATGCCAAAAGAAACATGTGATATCACATGCCTTTATAAAAGAGAAACCCATCACATTCCCCTTTACTTTATCCCCATCATGAGGGGCTTGATATTAGCCCTGGTTTTAACCCTGGTGGGTAAGTATTGAACTTGAATTTACTTTCATGAATTTAAAATAATATATTGAGGAAAAGGTTTCAGAATCTAAATACAGTTGACTTGCAAACATGACTTTGTTATATAAAAAATATTTTACTACTCTTTTTGTTGTTTAGGGGGGAAAAAGGCTTTTAGTGTGTTGAAATAGAAGTAAAGTTAATTAGAAGGGGTTATGCTATATGTACAAGATGAAATATAGACTTTTATACTAAAATACATTAACATTTTGTGGTTGGGGTTTTTTCCTTTGTCATTTCATTACCCTTTTTTTTCTTCTCTTTCAGAGAGCCAGCATCTTAATTACCGTAAGTAATTTTCCTATCAGCTAATATAATTATAATGAGTGAAATTAAAAATAAAATCTGAAAAGTATATCAATGTTTAATATAGTTTTGCAACAGCTAATTTTGTTTAGGTGCAATGGAAAAATGAACAAATTCATCTTTTTTTGTTCCATACATTCTAATACAGGTACTTCAATATGTTCTATACAGTCTCTATAATACTTCATGGGAACCATTTCTTTGCAGAACCTGATTTCAGTGAAAACAAGGTTTATACATTTGATTATGAAAGCACGCTTCTTGGTGGACTTCCGGAGAAAGGACTTGCAAGAGCTGGAATAAGACTAAAAAGTAAAGTGGAAATTAGTGGTATTGGGCCAAAACTTTGTCTTATTAGGGTAAGAAAATTTATTCAATTTGGAAGGTAAAATTCTCATTATAGTTGACTTCTTTTTTAAGCTTTTGGGAAGTAATTAGGTTTCATCAGGTGTTGTGCTTACTCAGGGAGAATGTAACTGATACTGTTATTTTTTATGCAGTGCCCTAAATTCTATTTGCACTTTGCCAGCTCAAATCAACCTTGAGCTTGAAGGATTTCTTCTAATTGGTGGTCAGGGAGACAATGGAATGTAATTTGAAATGGACAATAATTTATTACTGTATCAATCCAATTGTTCCAAACTGTACAACCTAGGATTATTTAATCAACTTATTTCATAACTAGCAGACAAAAGTCTATAAAACTTGCAGCAGTAGTTGGATGTGATTCAGTATTTAGCACAATTAATGTCATCTGGTAGCTTCTTTTTCTGAAGAGTCCCAAGTGACATTCTTTGTCATCCTCAACTGTATATTTTTACTGCATGCTGAGTAATTACTAAGAGTTTTGATTATGTGAAAAACACTTTCGCCTTTAACAGAAGCCTCTACATCCTTATAATGATTGTATAGAAACACACACTTCAACTTCTTTATACAAACTCCACTTACTGTTCCATATATGGGGGGGGGGGGGGGGAATGATGTTTTTAAAAGCTTTAATTTAGCAAATTGAAAACTGCAGTTTAAAAAGACTGGTGACTGTCTGATAAATGCTTCTAAATGCTGTAGCCTTGCAGCCTGAATTAGCCTTCTGTTACTAGGTACTTTTATAAATCCACATTACAATAGATCTGGATGGGAAGCATTGTTTTTCCATGACCTTTGCAAGGGGATGGATTTTTTTTGAACAAACAAACAAACAAACAAGGAAATAAGAGCCACATGTGTGCAGTGGTGAGTAGAAGGCTTCCTTAGCAGAAGGAAGGGAGAAGCAGTTTTGTTCTCAGTCCACATCATGCCTCATTCCTGCTGGAAAAGTCCTTGGTGTGTCAAGATGAGTCTTAACCAAAAATTGACTCCTGTTCCCTAAAGCCTTCCAACACAATTTCTCTGGCTCTAGTGCATTTGTGAAAAGTTTTAGTTTCAGAAAAAAAAAATACAAAAACAATTTCAGACAAGAAATAGAGAAAAGGAAAAAAATCCACAATTTTTGGGGCAAGTTTTAAGCTAAAGGTAATGGTACATTTATTCCCTTCTGCTATGGGAAAAGTTATTTTGCTGCTGTTATATTTAAATTAGACAGTTTGGAGGGATGGTTCAGGGAATTAAACTTTCATCTGTAGCCTACTAGTTCACATTCAGCCCAAACAAAAAGCTGTGTTCCCATGGCAGTTTCCAGCTGACAATTTTTTCATCACAAACCTACAAGTAAGAATTGCCAGCTGTGTTCAAAACCGAGCAGACAATGTAAGTCCTGACTGGGCCCTGAGGGCTGGGGAAAACTACCCCACCCTGACCCTGCTGAGCAGTCCCAAACCTGCCCGTACGCAATATGCCAGGAGCATGTCCAAGAGGCAGCATGAGGGATTTGCTCCGTAACAGCCTCCCCTGTAAGCTTCAGTTACTGGGTTTGGCAGTGATCTCCACCAACAATAACAAAAATAAATATGAAAGTGCGGTCTCCAGCGATTTTCTGTATGAGGATTTAGTTTATGTGACTTTTTGAGAAATTAATCTGCATCTTGGATCACATCGCCAGCCTGAGGTGTCAGAGAAAAGTCTCTTTAAATTGTCAAAATATATAGAAGGGAAGAGTCCTCTGAGAAACTAAGCTAAACATGCCTGTTCCCATGGGGTAGGAATTACTCAAGTTAAGCATAGTTTAGCACAACTCTACTTGCTTGGATGTGCCCCAGGTTGAGGCTGGAGTGTGAAGTGCAGAGCACAGTTGGAGCCATACGGCAGCATTTCAGTTCTACAGCAAAACATGTAGGGAATGACGATTTCTGTAATCTGCTGTCCACTGCTCAAACTAATTCTGACTATCTGGCTGGCCCAGCAGCCATGTTGTTATTAGTTTCAGACTGCTGCCTGTGCTCTGTGACCCCAGCGAGGGAAATGACAGAGTTCACAACAGGAGTTAATGATGCTTTATGCAACATTAACTTTCTCCTGCAATTTCCTGCAGATCTTCCCTACTACTTTTGGGTAGCAACCTGCTTCATGTGGCTCTTCTCTGGCTCATTTCTTCGTACAAGTCAAACTTTGGCAATATGGAATGTCTATGAAATAGAACAGAGTGCAATGGCTGCAAAAGTATCACAGCAGTAGAAGTATCATTTGCATTGCTCTCTTTCCTTTTCTATATGGAAATATGTGTATCAACTAGTTATGTTAAATGACAAGCTCTAAGTTTTCCCTTTGAAGAGGCTTTGCATTATTTAAAAGTGTATTTTTGATGTGAGTAAAGCTCTAGATCCTTGTGTATTGAAAAGTGACTAAACTGAAAAAAATTAAAGAGGAATTATATTTCTCCTTTGTTCTAGATTCACTCAATCGAAGCAGCAGAGTACAATGGTGTCTGGCCCACGAGTTCATTCTCTCGGTCACTCAAATTGACGCAGGTTCTAACTGGGCAGCTCAGTAACCCCATCAAGTTTGAGTACAGCAATGGCCATGTTGGAAACATTATGGCTCCCGATTCTGTCTCGGATGATGGTCTTAACATCTACAGAGGGATTATGAATGTGCTGGAGCTAAGTATGAAGAAGATGCAGCATTCATACAGTTTACAGGAGGTGAGATTTTTGGTTTGGCGATTGTGGTGGCTTTGTAAATAAAAAAAGTCTTCTCTTCAGATTCTTCTGCTGCATTTGCTGAATTTATCCTTGTCATAAACTTCACTAATAAGAAACACCTAGGCTTGGAAAATGACGATTAAGTTGTTCTGATGGGGCATTTGATGGAGATGTAGTTAGACAGGACAACAGAAAAGCAGATTTTTAATCTGTTTGATGAAAGTATTTCAGAAAATGCATTTACAGTGTTAGAGCTGTAGAAAATCTGACTGGTTATTCTAGAGAAAGTAAACCCCTGTGAAAGCTGAAGCCTACAAAAAATGTGAATGCTGTATTAAAACAAGCTTAAACATACAGCTTAATAGTAAACTTAAAATAACAGTAATTTGACTTTTTTCACCAATCATATATACTTTAATCTCTTCTAGCTCCTCTTTTAGGAAAAAAACTGTATATATCTCATGACATTACTGTAATAGCTTTGACAGTTGCAGTTGGTGCTCTGTTGGAATTTCCACTGGTTTTCAGGTTTAAATATATTAGTCAAGGTAAATCATCTGATATTATTATTCACCACAGAAATTGCAATGTGTTTAGGTTTTCTGAAACCATATTTACATTGATTAGAGTACATTCGATTCAGAGATCAGCAAAAACCTTGAAATTAATATACTTTCATGTTACTTTTATTGAAAATGTAGACCAGAGTAACTTTCATTTTCTTTAAATTTATTTTTATGTAAGCAGAGTTGTTTCTGGGAAAGGAGCTACATGATTTAATATTTTCATGCTGTTTGTTGCAAAAAAATCCATGTGGTGGTGTTGCATATTCTGCAACACTATTTTCTCAATCTAGTTTCACATCTTAATTCTTTCTAATTCAGTTAGCAATATGTCCTATTGCTAGGCAATAGATGTGACTTCATCTCTTAGAATATTTTCAAGTTTTCTTTGCTTCTCTCAGACAAAACTGATTAATGAGCTTTGGCACCCTTGCCTGACAATCAAGTCACTCTGTAAAGGAAAATAAGCATTAGTTCCAAAATCTGAGCTGCAGAGAGATTTAAAAGACTAACCTCCTACATCCCATCCTGTGGATGCAGGGTAAGGGTATCTGAGCTAACCATAAACTGCACACAGTCAGATAAAAGGAGTCTAATTCCTCCCACTGAACTCTCTGGGCTGAACATTAAAATTTAAAGTCTGGATGCCTCTACCATACCCTACAGTCTGCTGAGGAGCCTCATACATGTATTTGCAGAGTACAAGTCTTTCAGAAATCTTGGGCAATTCTTTCAAGCCCTTACCAAAGGCTCAGTGTCTCCAGGAATTCTGTTAAACTAAAGATGAAGTGTGTATATCTTGCCTTCTAACCACCACATGACCATTTTGCTGTTCTGACATAGCCCAGAGCTGGTATCTGCACAGGCTATGCTATAAATAACAATAAAAAAAATCATGAAAATAACTCTTCCTCCTAAAATTCAATCAAATATTTTTCGTCTCCAAAAATCTCCCTGACTAAAGAGATTTAAAAGCTCTTATAAATGTATATGCTGAAAATATTATTGAAGAGCTCAGCTAAAACTGCAAACTCAAGAAAACCCACAATCAAAACTCTGTTATACTGAAATTCTTTTTAATTATTGCTGTTCATATTGTGACAGATCATCTGATATTGTAAGGCCTACTCCATAGGCATTTATAACCTGTCTATAAAAGCAAGGATTTTTTTAACCTTGAAATACCTTACTGTTGAGATTTTATTCTGACAGATCAAATTATTTTGACACTTTTTGTTAATATTCCTCAAATCGTATTTCATAATCAACAGCTCTAATTGAAAATTGTTACTCCCCCTTCCTGAGGCTTCAAGTGAAACTTTGGGAATTTTAGTTCTCTCAGTGCAACTCTGATGTGGCTTACTGGAAACTTGTACATGTGAAAAAGATATGAAATTAATGATCATCCCAATTATGCTTCTGGAGAGCATAATGAAAAAAGAAGAGTTCATTTCCATTGTTAATTTTGAAAATACAGAATTAAACAGGAAATTTCATGTTGTGAATTGAAGCTTTGCATAAAAGTGAACTTTTCTGATCCTGTTCTTATTTTTGCCAGGCTGGGATTGGAGGTATTTGCAATACAACTTATGCAATTCAGGAAAACAAGAGAGCAAGCCTAATCTATGTGACCAAATCCAAAGACCTAAACAGTTGTGAAGAGAAAGTTCAAATTGTCACAGGTTCAGCATACACTTACCCGTGCCAGACCTGCCAGAAGGTAAATTACAGTGGTATTATGTATATGTGTTTTATATTCTTATGCAGAGCACTATGTGGTATCCATGATATGAAATAGCATGAAATGCTTTGAAACACTAAAAATGAGGGAAGAGTCGGGTCTACTGTATCCAGTTGTCAATATTTTCTTTCTGTATGAAAATCAGGCCACATTACACCAGAGGTCTGTGGTGCAGACTGTCATGTACTGCAGGCACACTTTAACTAGCTCAGACTAGCTGGCTTGGAAGCCATTAATTATCAGCATGAGTTAATTCACCTACTCTGTTGAGTAAAAAAATAGTCATGATGTCCACTTTGTGCTATTCAAGACAGGTACTGCTGAATTTTATTCCAATCGTCCCTTTGAAATAAGAAATTGTGTTGTTTATGCAGCTGCTCTCCTCAGAAAATGTGACTCCTTCTCAAGGGAATGACCAATTACTTATATTTGGGAAAAGGATAAAACAGCTAACTCTTCTTAACAGTAAAATTAATGGAGCCAGGCGCAAGCCTGACCTCTGCCATGGAAGTGAGTGTGCAGAATTCACATCAATTGCTCTCATGGCCAATGAACAAAACAGCCCTGGAAAATAACTGGGTTGCAGTGGGTGATGTAATAGCTTCTAGTCACAGAATTTAGAACTTCAATGACTTTTTTTTTCCTTTATTTCTTTGCTTTTTTATATTTTAAAGAGAAACAAGAATTCCCGGGCAACTGCAACTTACAATTACAAAATTAAATACACACGTAGTGAAGCTGTAATTACACAAGCTGATGTTGAAGAAATCCACCAGTTTGCACCCTTCAATGAGATAACAGGAGGAAACGCGATAGTACAAGCAAGGTACTGTACATGTGCCTTTAATTCAGCAACTAACTCAGCAACTCAGTAATCTGGTGAAATTCCATAAGTGAAATAAATCCTTTACTTCCACAGCCTAGTGTTTACCAGTATTTAATTACATAAAATCCCAAACAGTTCATAAAAACAACCTTCACTCTTAGTTGTAAATCTGAAACATGCACATCACTATCCAAATTTTGTTAGCTAAACTTGGCAGGGTTTGAGTATTTTATTTCTCCGGGATATTTGATTTATGTCATAAAAGCCAAAACAAATGTAATTCCATCTGAAAAATTTTGAACTAATATATTTGAAATAAAATACTTTGAAAGACAGTTACTCATAGAAAGAGAGTTCCCTGGAAAATAATAATGCAGTAAGAGACCCTTGGAGACTAGTTCACAAGAAACATAGATAGGACTTTGGATTCCTAAATACAGTGGGCTGCTTGCAAATCTCCCATCAAAACTGTTTCTAGGTAGGAAATTGAGTTTTATTGCAAAACAATTGTGCACAAGGCATGTAAAATGCATTTGCTTTTCCACAAAAAATTTTGCATATTTCTTAAGTTTGGGGCAAAACAAGAATATCGCTGTCTAAGAAATTATGCCCCTGCTTGCTATTACCTCAAACCCACAAACTTTCAGTGTTCGGATATGTCATCATCTGTCAAAACCCATCTATCAAAAATTTTCTTAGTTACCTAGTTAATTATGCACTCTGTGTACAGGAGTGCCCTACTGAAGGGAGAGGCTTTTTGCATAAAAGTCACTGTGCACCTATTACACCTCCAAGCCCACTCTTCAGCTGCTGTAATCTTGTATTGCTTAATTAGCTCCTGCAAGAATCTATTGGTGTAATATACAGTTTTGGAAACTGCAACATCAGAAAATTCATGTCAATAACTCACCAATTAACTTCATTTATATAATGAAGATGTTCAATTTTGCTAACAAAAAAAAAAAAAACCACACCACAAACAAAACAGTAAAGGTGAAAGTGGTTTTACTATCTTATACAACCAAGCTGTAGACACAATTGCAATGCTTTTATCAAATTGTAGGTTGGTGTGAGTCAGCATTACTCTGGAGACAGTGGACTTATGATGCTTTACACTCTCCTTCTGCATGCTGCAGAAACTGTCTTGTGTAAGAAAGATGGTCTTCCTCAGCTTTCAGAAGGGTAGTGCTTTTACTTTTCCCATTGTCTCTAAATTTTTAGCATTGCCCAGCAGAAAGGGAGAAATATAAGATAGCTGGGAAGATGTGGATATCTCACTCAAGTCCTCAGAAGTTATTTCTACAATACATTCTCTGTTGGGGAAAAAAAAAATCTGTCAAGGATTTAAAACACCCGGAGCTGACTTCTCTGACCTGGTCAGCATAAGACTCTTTCAAAGCCAAGAGAGGTTTTACTGTTATTTCACCTTTTAAAGCCAATCTTTAGTATTCATTTCCTCTTCTCTTCAGAGTGTAACATTTTTCCATCTATTCTAGGCATGTATATCTCTTCCCAAAATAATGAAGATGAAGACATAATAGATTCATCATGATTTGGAAGAGGGAATTAAATCTGTCCGAGTGTACCTGTTTCTCTGATTTCTGACCCAAATGTCCTGTCAATAATCATGTACAAAATTTCAAGAGAGGAAAAATCTCTGCTGATTCTGTAGTGATTTCTATTCACATTCCAGCAGCTTGTCTGTAAAGGAGTTATACACTATTTCTGCAGCAGTTCTCTGCAATCCATATAGAAGAAGCGAATAGAAATGATACAGAAGATCATAGAGATTCCAAAATAAACGCTTCAATTTTCTACAGAGATTTTGAGATACTGTGTACTACAGTAATATTGCTTCTGAAGTGTTTTCAGTTGTTCTCTGCAAATGCCCAACTTTACTATAGTGTCCTAAATGACTCATTTTAAACATAACTGGTGGGATAGGTTGCATCTCTTCAGCTGAAAATGTAGCAAAGATAGCAAATGTTTACAAAGACAGTCTCTCATTGGAATTATTCTTAATAACAAAGGATGAAGGTTTATTGCTTCTTGAAAAGTTTCCAAAAGCTCCAGTACTTTTCAAAAGAGTAATTCTGAATTTATCTGGCCATTTTTGTTTGGTAAATCCAATTTGAAACTTCCTGAGAACCTTCTTTTGCAGTCCCCAGGATATTCAGCTTACAAGACAAAATAGGGAGGGAATTGTAATAGCACAAGTAAAAAATTTCAATTCCTTTTAAAGCTTCCAGGAGACACAGCCGTGTAACAGCTTTTATGAACTTCTTAAAAGGTTAAAATTAAATTATTATTAATGAACAAGTTTCCCATCTGTGTTTTCCTATAACAGTTAATATACTCCTTAAGACACAACACACAGTTCTGTGATCTTTAGGCCACTGCTTCTCACCTCCTTCTGCTTCCTTTACTTCTCAAACCAGGTTATTCCCAATGGAAGGCAAAGGCTGGCTCTGATCTGAGCCCTGCTGCACAAGTGCATACCTTCTCAGAGTACAGTTCTGAGTGTCCTTTCCAAATGCATCTGCTTGCAAATATCTTTGCCTCTCAATAACAAAACGCTTCTAAAAGAATTGTCGTTGCATTGTAAATGCAGGAGGCAGAATTACTGTTTTCTTTTTCGTTTGTACCGTGCATCTTGTGATGTTGTCTTTCTGGGGTTCTCTATTCCAGGCAGAAACTTACTTTGACTGATGTGCAGAAGCAGAGGGCAGAGGTCCCCCCAAAAGAATATCAAAATCGTGGATCACTTCAGTATGAGTTTGGCAGTGAATTGCTTCAGCTTCCTATTCACTTATTCAAAATAAAAGACGTGGAAAGCCAGGTAAAGTTCAGACACCAGACAGACTCTTTGTTGGAGATTGGAATCTATTGCATGCAGGAAACAATGCATGTGAGCTTCCTGCATTTTCATCTTCCTGCAGATAGGGGAAAGCCTGCAAGATCTAGTAGAGGCCACCTCTGACCAGCTTCCCAGTGACACACCAGCAAAAGCTCTCAAGCTTATGCACCTCTTTCGTGCAGCAAATGAGGAGAATTATGAGTCTGTGTGGAAGCAGTTCTCCACTCGGCCAGTGTACAGGTACAAGCAATAAAGGTGGTGCTTCTTCTGTTCATTAAACTCTGTTGAAGACCCTCTGGAATGCCTATGCTCAGAGGCAGGTCTGGAAAATGCTCCTTGTCTTTCCTGTTACAGGCGCTACATTTTGGACATAATTCCTGCAGTTGCCAGTCACCGTGCACTCAGGTTCCTGCGGCATAAAATGGAAAGGCAAGAGCTCACCAATTGGGAAGCAGCTCAGACAGTGCTTGTGGCTCTGCACTCATGCACACCAACTCGGGATGTGATGGAGGAAGCAACGGTAGGATTCTCTAAACAGTCTCAAAACACTCTTTGCTAATTCTAGCATCTGTTGTATTTATTCTTTTGACAAGATATTAAAGACTTTGAAAATATAAAAGGTTTATATCTTCTAGCAAGGTTGAAAGGACTTTGTTTTCTGACTGTCCTAAGGGGAGGAGAATGCAAATCAAAAGGACAAAAATGAGTCCACAATTAAACAGGAAAGAAAGAGTAAAATACCCCTCAGGAACAAAGGTTATTGCTGCAAACAGTGGTTTCTCATCTCCCTTTTTCCAAATGTATTTTATAGTTACATCAGATTAGAACTCTAAGTGACTGTCTACAAAGACAAGGGAGCAAGAAATATATATTTGTTATATATTTGTTATATCCATGTATTTATCCTGATTTACCTAGAAGGATGGATATGCATTTGAGAAACCCTATCAAAATGAAGGAATTATACCAATGTGAAGGCCATGTGTGAGAAAGTCTAATTATTTTTAATTTTTTTCTTTATCTGCCAGGTTTAATTCTAGCCTCAGATGCAAGAGTTTATCTCTGCATACCCTAGGTAGATAGAACAAACCTCATTCTGGAGTTTTGCTCTCAGTGAAAGCTGTGACAGCCCCGCTGTTACTGTGCAGTGATGCTCTGCTTCCCACACAAGAAAGCAGTGGGCTGATGCCTCCTGACAGCTCTTGTGTGTATTCAAAATTTTCCTGTCTGCCTAAAATACTGAGGTCCATTCACAATGAATCTCAAGTTTGTTGTTCCTATAACTGAGGCAACCATAAAACATGATGAATGATTCTAGGATAATGTGTGTTTTTTCCATTCCATAACTGGATGATTTCCTACCTTTGGATTATAGCCTATGCCAAATTGAAATCTGAAACACTATAAAAGCAACAGATCTGCCTTCCAGATGTTACTTGGAATTGCTTTACAATTGCATTGTCAAATACAGTACTGTCCACTCATTAACTGAAAATCCATCAATACAAAAATATCACAAGCCTAGTATTATCTTACATTAGGCAGAAACATAGTTTTTAATATTGTTTCTTTTCATTAATGGTAGTAACAAACAACTGCTTTCTCCCCAGCTCATTGTGAAAAAACATTGCCCGCGCTCAAGCACCGTACTTGGAAAGGTTTGCCATCTCAGCTACGCATCACTGTGCCACAAACAGTGCTCTTCATCAGACTCCTGCTCCGAATGTCTCCAGGTAATCACATTGTTATTTATCATTTAAAAGAAAAATTAAGCCTTGGGTTCTTTCTTCATTATTCAGAAAGCTGTATTTCACTTCACTACAGAGTATTCTTTGGGGAAAGGAATGCCAGTTGGTTAAATACAGCATTTTTATCTTCAGATTAGCACACGAAAGAGAGTGAAAGGAAGAAGCATATAATTCATAACACTTTCTGTCTGAGTATCTCTGAGTGCTTTATTGACAATTATTAATGAAGTCTCGTGATACTGCTCAGAAATACTTTCAATACAGGTACTTATCTATGCTTATAAATCAACTAAGTGACACAAAAGCCCGGATTTTTGTCTGAAGTCATGTATCCCAGCCATTTCTCAGCAAGAAGCAGAGCCCAGTCATCCACATAGTCTGTAAGCTTTTCATAAGAGCATTACCCTCCCTGTTCTGCACTGCTTTTAATCAGCATGCTCCAAAACAATTTCAGTGGTCATTAAATAGTATTTCCCAGTTCAAGAGACGCATGTCATGGTTTACAGAGGCCAACTACTCAGCCAGTAACAGAGAGGCAAAGAGAAATAGGTGTTTTCAGTCTTCGGCACATGTCAGTTGACCATTCCCAGTAAGAGCAGGGTATTCCAACTACACTGTGTGCTTGACACGACTTTTTTCCTGTAGCACACAGGCATGGCCAACATTCCTACATGTATCTCCTGTGTTACAATTGCCATCAATGCTCTTTAGCTAAATCTGAGAAGCCCTGTGTCAGAGAATGAAAATTCTTTCCTGAAGCAAATGATTTTATAGGCTTATTCTATGCATTTCAAATGTCCATTCATTTGGTTAGTAATATCAGTAGTCTGTTTCTGCACCATCAAGGGATCTCAAATGTGTTCTTTTAAAATACGGAAACTGTACTGAAATTATTCTCTAATATCTCAGTTTCATTTTTACAGCCACTTTTTAGCGTTGAAACCAGATTATCTACTAGGATTAGTTCTTTTCTCTTATTCAGCCTTCAGACAACTACTTCTAATCTTGCCACGGTAATGTAAGTGTGATCCAGTTGCTTATAGTGAAGGCTGTAAAATGACCTGATTTTTTGGCAATATGCTCATATGCCACCTACTATTCCACACTAAGAAAGGGGCTGTCATAGCTGGTTAAGGGCACCACCACCAGCCATATCTACAAGAATCTTATTTAAGGATCTGAAGGTTTAACTGTATCTGTATTTTTGCACCTGTCTTCAGCCATGAGACAGAGATATTCAAGCAGCATTATTTCAGGGTTTCCAACTAACCCAGAAAGGCAGTGGAAACTATCCACTACTTTTTCCTTTAAAAATTTTACTTGATAACTTTAAGGTATAGTGATGAAGCAGCTGTTCATTGCAACTTTCTTGGCTATACTTGTTCTATGAATAAAATGTTCTATTCATGAGGACAAAAAATGGATTTGAAAATATTTAAAATAAATGAACTGAACAAACTTAAATTATGAAAGTCAAACCCCAGAATAGGCTGAGGGATGGAATATAGATAAGAGCGGGAAATGAACTCAACAGATTTGTTTTCTTTTTTCAGCTTCTTCATGGTTTTGCAGGAGAGGCATTGAGCAAGTCTAGCTCAGAAGAAATTTCCCTGTCTTTGAAAGCCCTTGGGAATGTAGGACATCCAGCCAGCATCAAGCATATAAAGAAGTTTTTGCCAGGGTATGCAGCTGGTGCCTCAGATTTGCCACTTAAGGTCCATGCAACTGCTGTCATGGCCTTGAAAAACATAGGCCTGAAAGACCCAAAAATGGTAAGAAAACAAAGATGCCTCCTTTGTGCCTATGGCTTGCACTTGCAAGGCTGCTAATAGATTACGGGTGATGAGGAGAAAACAGACCTTTTCTCAAATATAGCACAATTCTGGTTTTTTAATACTTAGCCATTCCTTAGTTGGCATGTCATTTCTTTTGACATTAACCTCTAGTGTTTCAGACTGCAGCAAAAACCCCATTAAAAGGATACATTCATTGTTGTTGAAAACAAATCAGTATTTCCATTGCAAACATTTAGTTTCCAAGGTCATTAGACAGAAAACTAAATTATTGACCCAAATGTATTTAGTGCTACTTCACCTTTGGTATCTGAGAGAACCACAAAACAAGGTTTTCAGAGAATTGACATTTAATACTGACTGTCACATCTAATCGTAATTCAAGACCAGGTCTTATTGTAAATAGATACTAGAGGTTTGCATCCTAATTACAAATTTACAGACATTGTGTGGGTTTAAGTCACAAACAGAGCATTTACTAAACGTGACTTTTGTCCCTGACTGAGATAATTATTAGATCTCACATACAATGGCTACACCGGCATGCTCTCATCCATCACAGATATCACTTTACAATCATTTTCACCTTAAAGCAATTTACTTCTAAAAGGAAACCTTTTCAAGCTTTTCAAGATTATTTTTACCTGATGTTGAAATTTTTTTGTTTTATGTAAGTCAATTCTTAATACAAAAAGTAAAATAAGAGCTTTCACTAACTATTCGCCTACTAATCTATGTCAGTTTTTCCATTATACTAATTTTTTGCATGACTCCCAGTTTGAGTGCACATATTGATTCACAGACAATAGTGTGCCAGGGTATGCTTTTAAGCAAAAGAATAAAGAAACCATTTACCAAAGTGCAAGAGCTGGATGGGGAAAAGCAGAGGAGAGGGAGAAAATAGCAAAGGTAGGAGTTAGGGTATTTGCTGGGGAAGAAAAAAAAGCCAATTTTGTGTTTGAAAACAACACTGCATCTCTGATTGCTCTTTGGCCTGACTTTTCACATGTGACCCAGACCACTCTTGAGTTCCATTTTCTATGCATTTTCTTTGGAGAAATTTGATCTGGAACTGCTTGATGTTTTTTCATTGTTCAAAAAACAGTTTAATGCCTGGTTTACAGCTAGGCGCACACCTATATTTACATTAAGCAGACCTAATTTATGGCCTGTCTTTTTTGTTGTTTCATTTGAAAAGGCAGTTGCAATTAGAAACAGGCTACTACATCTTTGTCACCTCTTTTATGTTAATATTTGATATTCAACATATTCAAATTAATAAAAGTACTCACGGTCTTTTCAAAGTTTGTTGAAGTTTTGCAGATCACACTTCACTACAGTGCATGGATGTGCACTCTCCCAGGCAGGACAGGACTGTGCACAGGGAGTTGCCAGAACAGTGGCACATCATTCATGTCCCTTTTAAAGTTAGGACCAAAGGCTGCAGTGCCACTCATGGAAAGTGCAAATGTTCCAATACAAAATTATTCTTGGTCCTGAATATTGCTGAGGTCAAACACATTGGTCACAAGTAGTACTGTGGAAATTACATTTATTGCATAAAATTTTGGTTTAAGCTGCTTACAACATAGAGATTTCTGGTAAGAAATTGAGTTTTATTTGTTTCATCTTTATTCTGTTACTTCATAGAAAGGGCCCCGGAAGATCAAACTATTAGCAAGGTCATACTTTTGTGTGTAGGGATAAGTCATCAGTGAAATAACTTGTCAGGTATGTAATGGACTAATGAAATCTCCTTTACATAGGGTGGGATAGTTCAAAAAAGGGATAATAGACCTGATGCAGACATTAACCAGGGAAGTTCCTTTGCTTTGATTGTCTAGGAAGTTAGACTAGATAATTGTAATGCCCATTCCAAACCTCAGACTATGAAACCAGGAACAGTGTTGCCATAATAATTAACAGAAAATTTTACTGTGCCAGTGATGAACCAGTCATTCACTGCTGTTGAATGGTTATTAGCAAATGTTCAAATATACAGTAAAATTGAATGTATCTATTATTTTCAGGTCCAGACTATCACCCTTGAGATTTTCCTGAATCACAAAATTCATCCTCGGATTCGCATGTTAGCTGTGGTGGTTTTGCTTGAAACCAAGCCAGGTCTTCCAATAGTGATGACATTAGCTGATGCTGTGCTGAAGGAACCTAGCATGCAAGTGGCAAGTTTCATCTACTCTCACTTGAGGGCCCTGGGTAGAAGCACAGCTCCAGATCTTCAAGTGATGTAAGGAAAATCTGGATACTTTTCCTAGAAGAAAAACTTGTTTAAAATTAGTTGCCGTATTAATGTGCTCACCAAACTGTTTCAGGGCTTCTGCCTGCAGAATGGCTATCAGAGCATTAAGTCCCAAATTTGACAGATCTGGATATCAGTTCAGCAAGGTTTTCCGCTTCAGTGTCTTTAAAGGTAAGATTCAGAAGATTTTGTAGAGAAATACATGCGCTAAATGTGTAGGGAAAATTGTACACTACACAAACCCAATTTTCCTAGCCAGCTGTTAGCTGCACATTGTTCCTCTGTATTCTCCTATGTTCAGTGAAAAAAAAATATAACAGTGTCAGGCTTTCCATTTGGAGAGTGTTTAGGTCCCTGTGTGTTTTGCATTGTACACTGCCAGCATGAAATTACCAGAGGGCTTGTGGGGCTCTAACCCTCTGTTTTTATTAGTCAGTGAGGCACATGCTCCTGTATCAATGCCATAGTCTCAGTGGTGCTTAACAATTTCATACCATTGTTCAGCACCAAACAAACAGAAGGGACCTAAATTACTGCTGAAGTGGATTAATTTCTACCGGTGTTGAACACCTACAACTCTTGCTGAATTCAAATGTGATGCTAAATACTCTTCACCCCAACAGTTATGCCCAGTGAAACAGAAAACTCTGAAAACATTCAGATGTGACAATTCATTGCACCCATGAGCAGCTCCCTCAGGCTTTTTGTCTAAAGATCTTTCTTGCATCTTCCTACCAGGATTCTTTGCTGGAATGAGCAGGTCCATGTACAGGATCTCGAGACTGACCAGTTACATCAATGGGAGTAGCAAATAAAAATGTAGTCAAAGCAAGGAGGACCAAATCAGAGGACAGGTCTTGCAGGGCTAAATTGTAGCTGTTGCTATTTTCCATGTATGTTATTTTCTCAGAGAATATTTTAACTCCCCTATGCAAATGACCATGACAGCCTCATGATTTGGCATAGGTAGCTGGTAGACTAGGGGGGTTATATCTCCAAACACAGTCTCCTTACACATGCTATCTATCAGAAGTCAGATGGTTTTAGTACTTTTGTTATTCACTGGTACATGATAATATTCTTTTCAAAGTAATCAATATTAAAACAGACTCCGAAATATCCGAAATCCACAGTCTGAGTATAAATGTACTTCTGCCTTTTTTTTGGAGGCAAGAATGTGGTTTGAAGGACTTTTGTACATCTTACTATTGTTCTGTCCTAGTTTTGTGGGTTTTACATGACCATTTAATCTGCCCTGTAATAGAAATAAATATAATACATACACACAGCAACAATTACAGTAATATACTATGCATGTGCTTGCTGCCTCAGTGATGGAGACAGAGAATGCCCAAAGACATGCAGTCAATTGCAAGCACCATGTGAACTTTTATACTATTTAAAATGCATTCAGGGATAGATACATTTTCCATTAATAGGCAGATATGTGTTTCTTGTTTAGGCACTCATTTTGTCTTCTTATTTTTGCTTTTAAAATTAAGCTATCTAGATTTTCACACAGTGAGAAAAAGGGGTTCAGTATGCATGATGGATGCTGGCAGGGCCTGTAAGTAATGGAATCCTTTATTCTGCCTGTACCCTGGAAATGCAGCACATCAGGGAATTGCTGTTACTTTCTAGTGAAAATTGCTGTCAAAAATTTGGTTACCATCTAAACCTCTCATCCTGAAGATGACATGCTAATCTTAGAGTTGGATAACTCAGCTAAATTAAGTCAATCTCCTACTACACTGATTTGAAAAGAGGATCCATCCTCCAGCTTTCTGATTTGATTTATCACCACTAACCATGGGTGAAATGTGTTTCAGGGAGTCCATTCTGGAGGAGTTACCATAGTGACAGCTGTAATGCAGTACCTATTTCCTTGATAAAAACAAAAATCTGCCCTCAGCATCACAGTTCTTTGTGGTGCTAGATGTTGAATTTTTAATGACAGGCAATAATGTCAGCTGACTCTATCTCTAACCTGGAAATCTGTCACACACAGCCACCACAAATGGTGCTTCATGCTCTACAGACTGCTACTGAAATCATAAGGGTTACCCAGGTTCTGCTGAATTTGAGGACTGAGAGACTCTGACTCTCAATATGCACAGATTCATATAATTAAATATGTGTACTAGTGTTCATAGGTACCAAAGACTGCTTTCTTTAATCACCAATATTTTTCCCTCATCTTTGGGGCAAGACAGTCAGATCTATGCTGGTGTCATCACATTCTCACAGTAAAGTGGCAAATAGTTTCTTACCTCAGGCATTACATAGTGCCAATGCTCTATGGAAAATATTCCTGCTCTCTTCAAGTTCGTGAATTCTACAGAATCATTTAATCATTTATAAGCAACACTTCTTATTAAGTATCAGGAAGTACCACAGAGTACTAACAGTTTTTGTGGGTTAGAACATGAAAAAGAGCTTTAACAAATCACTCAAAGTACTGTGCCTCATTTCTAGTCCACATAACACCTAGGATTGCTCTGGCTAAGCTTATTCAGAGAAAAACTGGAATTCACATTTCCAAGTCTTATGTCAACTCATCAATAATGTCCCAGTGTGGCATCACTATGCTTTTTATTTTCCATAGGATCAGCATTAAAATGTGAGTTTTAATCTCCTTATTATCTACTGAAGGTCCTCCACTTACTCCTCTGACAACAATGGGGTGGCATTGATTTTTGTGTTTTGATGGCAGGAGCTGTTACTGAACCTCACATTTAGTAGGTAGATAGTGTCCAGCACTTCAAATAACACAGTAGCTTCATACAGCAAAACAGTGAAGGCAGTGCAGTAAAATTCCAGTTCATACATACTTCCAAATGGTGTAGGAAGAGAAAGAGGAGGGCTGGAAGAAAGGAAGCAGCAAGAATGCCTACGCATCCTGTCAGCCTTGTTCCTTTTGAAAGCTAAGGAAACTTAGAAAAGCCTTGGGATTACTTTAGGTCATAAAACAGGACACAATATAACTGTGCCAAGATTGTGCAGAATACAGGACCATGCTCTGCACTGATTATCTGTATCTAAGAAATTATAGATGATAAATCTAAACAGGAAAATAAATAGAAACAAATTATTTTTGCTCAAAGTTCACTCAGTAGTTAACAATAACTTAACAGTTGGTGCATTTCATGTAAGGATTACAACATTTGGAACTAGATGTATTAAATTTCCTGAGTCATTTGAGAGACAAATCTATAGCTCACCATCTATAGCTCATCTATATCGCTTTCCCTAAACTATTAGCAAAAGATGGAAAAATTGTTTTCATTTCTGATCCCGTTTGTCAAGGTGCACTAAATGATGCCATAAAAGCATTTCATAAGCTGATGTTACAGAATCTGACCAGATATAAATGATACAGACAGGCGTATTTTCCATACTTGGACAAGCTTGAGAAGTGGGCCCATAGGAATCTCATGAGGTTCAACAAGATGAAGTCCAATGTGCTGCACCTGGATCAGGGCAATCCCCTGTATCAATACAGTCTGAGGGACAAACAAAACATGAGCAGCCCTGCCAAGGACTCAGGGATGCTGGTTGACAAGAGCCTGGACAGGATCTGGCAATGTGTGCTGGCAGCCAGAAAGTCAATTGTATCTTGGACTGCATCAAAAAGCAGTGTGGCAAGCAGGTCACACAAATTCTGCCTCTTTATTCTGCTCTTGTGAGACCCCACCTTGAGTGGGCTCTGGGGTCCCCAGCACACAAAGAACATCAACCTGTTGGAGTGAGTCCAAAGAAGGACCACAAAGATAATTAGATGAATGAAGCATCTCTCCTATGCAGAAAGGCTAAGAGAATTGGGATTGTTCAGCCTGGAGAAAAGAAGGCTTGTGGGCAACTTAATTTTGGTCTGCCAGTACTTGAAAGGAGCTTACAAGAGAGCTGGAGAGAGATTTTACACTAGGGCATAGGGTGCAAATGGACAAGGGCGAATGGTTTCAAACTGAAAGAGAGTAGGTTTATATTAGGTATTAGGAAGAAATTCTTTACTATGAGAGTGATGAGACACTGGAACAGGTTGCCCAGGGAAACTGTAGATGCCCCACCCCTGGAAGTGTTCAGGCCATGTTGAATGGGGCTTTGAGCAAACTGGTCTAGTGGAAGGTGGGTGTCCCTGCTCACAGCAGGGTGGTTCAAACTAGATGATCCTTGAGCTCACTTTCAACACGAACCATTCTATAATCCTATGATTTAGCAGAAACAACTGGAAAAATAGCATAACCACCATACAGTGAACAAGGGGCTTGTAACTTTGCTCATTATTAGTTAAAACATGCACAGTATTGTGTTTATTACTGTTTTATTGTGTCACTTTTATAGCTGAGTTTTCTGGCTTTGCTCATATCATGCTGTAGCAGTTGAATTATAAAATTAGTAAATACATACAATCTGCACACTGTGACTTAAAAACTAACTGTGCTGTGTCTTGCTGTCTATTTCAGAGTTCCTTATGAGTGGGCTGGCAGCTAAATACTTGATATTGAATAATGCAGGTAGCTTAATTCCAACAATGGCAATGTCACAGCTGCGGACACATTTCCTTGGAAGAGTGGCTGATCCCTTGGAGGTAATTGGGTCTACCCACAGTTTGCCCTCTCATCCTTTCTCAAAACCACTATCCAATTGAGATTTAGACTTTACTTCTTCCCACAGGTGGGAATAACAGTTGAAGGACTGCAAGAAATGTTTGCTAAAGGTTACTCTCCTGACAAGGACTGGGAGAATGACTATGACTTCAAGAAAATCCTGAAAACGGTAACTTATGGGGGAAAGAAAATCTCTAAGATATCACTTCCTCAAATGTTATGAAGAATTAGACTTTTTAATCTTCTCACACAGCTCTCTGACTGGAAGGCATTCTCCAGTGACCAACCTTCTGCATCAGTCTCCTTGAAGATGTTTGGCCAAGAGTTGTTCTTTGGTGGACTTGATAAAAATACCATCCAAAATGCACTGCAGGTATCATTTTGAAAACATCACTATCCAAGAATCAAAAGCTCTAATACAGTGCTACTTTCACACATTCTCTCCCTTTTTTTTACTTTTTAATTCAAGGTTGAGTTTTTTGTCTTTAGTATTAAGGTAAATAAGGTGAAGCTTTGATCAGGATTAGTTATAATAATTGCTAGCAGAATTTCCCCTGAGGCAAAGTTAATGACATGGATCATGATATTCAAGTTCTGTTTATTTAGACATGTTGAAATCTGTAATTTCAGGCATGGTCTGGATCTGATGAAAAAATCCCTTCACTAAAGAGAATAATCAGCAGCCTTCAAAGTGGTGTAGGGAGGCAGTGGACCAAGGCTCTCCTGTCCTCTGAGATCCGTCGCATTGTGCCCACTTGCACTGGGTTCCCAACGGAGACCAGCTTTTATTACTCTTCTATCACAAAAGTGGCAGGAAATGGTAATACATCCCATTACTTAAGCAATACAAACATGCTTGCCAGGGTTGGAGGGCATTTATAACACTTTCTTTGCTTTCTTTGTAATAGTTCAAGCCCAGATTACACCTTCTCCAAAGTCTGATTTCAGATTGACTGATTTGCTAAATGCCAACATTAGGCTGAGATCCAAAATGAGTCTAAGGTAAATATTTAGTATAAAATAAAAGATTACTATTTTCAAGTGACAGAGGCCATAAAAATTCAACAGCTGTTTGCTGCCTGAACATAATTATACCCTCATTCTACCTTTTCAGCATGGCCAAGGAGATGACCTTTGTAATGGGAATCAACACACGCACAATCCAAGCAGGGCTGGAAGCTCACACCAAAATGAATGCTCATGTACCTGTGAATGTTGTTGCCGCTGTCAATGTGAAGGAAAAAAATATCAAAATTGAACTTCCCCCATGTAAAGATGAGACTAACATAATTAGCATAAGGTAAGACATACTACTTAGCATCTTTCTATGTAGCAAAGCAGAATCTTCTAAATAAACCTAAATATTTGCCTAGGGATCCTGGTTTGGACTTACAGCTTGGACAACTGTCTTCAATTGGTGTAGTTTATGTTTATTTTAAATGAAGTGACATGCACCAAAGCTTCACTTGAAAATATGTGTTACTTCCTGTGGTCTTCACCTGAAAATCCTCCTTAGGACTGTATCTGAGTTGTTGAGATCCATAAGCTATTTGAAACTTCAATGACATAAAATTTCTATCTCAATATAAATGTTTGAACTCGGGAAACTAGGTAAGCTATAAGCCAGCTGAATCCTATCAGTTAGAACAGATAACCCATCTATATTTGCATTTGTTGTCTTCAAGCACAGAGGATTTGGTGTTTCTTGTGGTTTTTATCTTGTTTCCCTGTGGCTGCCATTTGGTTTTCTTACCTGTTAGGTCTACTTGATTTATTATCAGTGCATGCAATTACAATCACTCTGGAAAACTGTTGTAGCCAGATGCCAAACAAATGAAAACAGATGGAAAAACAAGCACAAAGAGAGAGAGGAAACAGAAAGAGTATGTCCAAGGAATCAAAGCAGTAGACCCAACTTAGAAAACCTTCACACACACAGACATGAAAAAAAACTGAGAAAGACAAGCTGAAAATTCATTACAAAGAAAAAAACATCACTGACAACAGAAGTCAGCTATTATACAATCTGCTGAAATGTTAACAAGTTTCTGCTCTAGGAATACAGCCGTAACAAAAGAGCTCAGTTGCTTGATCCAGCTGCAATTAGCATTCATGGCTGCTGGCCCAGAGACGCTCTGCACGTCGCCTCAGTTTAGCCACCAGTTAGGCTAATCATTATTCTCCCCTGCCCTCCAATAGTCACAGACCATTTGACAAGTATTCAACATCGCATCCTCTTCCCTAAGACATTTCCTCCACTCCATCAAGTGTGACTGTAATAATGCTCTCCATGCAGAGCAGGGAGGGTCTCAGCATTTCAGAGAGCAAAAGTTAGCTGCACGGTTTCTTTGGTTTAGTTTCTTGTAGAGGCCAGGACAGTCTGCTCCCAAGGTCATCAGGAACAGCAGCACCCACTCTCACTTAGCTGTCATTGTTAGACAGGGTGAGGAGGATATTAATGAACGTCATAAGGACACTGAACTGAAATGATAATATAGAACACTGATACAGAGTTTAGGGCCTTAAGCGGATCTACAAATATTAGCAGAAGGATCCTTCCTGCAAAGCAAAATAAAAATATTTTCCTCCTTTGACTTACGGGGAAATCAAATAAGACACACAAAAAAAGGGTGAAATGCTTTGCCAGAAAGCAGAAAGCAAGTCAGCATCAGAAACATGAGATTACAGCAGAGGAGCCCATGAGTTCCAGCCCAGGCCCTGCTCCAGACCCTGCAGCATTGCCATTTATAAAGTGGTCACCTGGAAATAGCTCTATAATGCCAAGTATATGAGAAAGCTAATACTCACTTGCTAACTTTTAGCACCATCAATTCTCTCCAAAAAGCATTCTCATTCACTGTTACAAAACAAATGGTCAGTGGAAACCACACAGAGCAATGAAACAGCGATG
Source organism: Hafferia zeledoni (assembly GCA_035583235.1). Taxonomy (NCBI): domain Eukaryota; kingdom Metazoa; phylum Chordata; class Aves; order Passeriformes; family Thamnophilidae; genus Hafferia; species Hafferia zeledoni. The sequence continues at coordinate 11,849,377 of JAWWEV010000004.1, read as the reverse complement.
AGTGCAAGTAAAGGTAAAGCAATAACTAGAGAATATAACACTGAACCACATCACTGATGAGGTCAAAGACCAAACAAGCAAAATTCTAAAGGTATGAAGAGAAACAAGCAGGAATGGTAGAGAGAGGAAGGAGAGATATAGATATAGACACAGACTCTACATAGAGTAAGTCACAAATTTTAGTTCGACATAGTCTTTCTCTTCCTTTTGCATAGGTCCACTAAATCCCTAAATAATAAAAAACCAATTGAAGTCAATATTTTAGGGATATTGTGACACCTTCCTTTGCTAGCTTTCAATTTCCCATTTAAAGAAATAGTTCTAGAAAGCTATTGATCTTTCATTTGTTTGTGAGCTCTGTTCAAAATACTTTAGTATTGGGCACTGTTTTGGTGGTCAGCAGGTTACCTTCTACAGTACCATGTCATTAAAGCTAGGCAGGATGTGATATTATTTTGCCCTTCATCTCTCACATCCAGACACAGGAAGAAAACAGTCTTCAATAGCATTAAATTCATTTATATCCTACACACCATACAGGTTATAACCTGTCACAGCAGTGGGATTTATATAAATTTTCAGAAGCCTAAGAGAAATTCAGGTAAGCAATCACAAACTCTAAAGAAAAAAAGTAATGAAAACTTTAGTGATAGAGAGATTGCATTCCCAAGACAAATCAACACATTATGGACTCAACTCTCTCTATAGCAGAAATCAGAGCAAAATAATTAATCATACTATGGAAAGAATATATAACAAGTGTTTCAATTCAATCTTATCAAAGTTAAATTTAATTAAAAATCATGGTTATTTTTAAGGCTCTTTTGACATAATTATTTAGTATACTACAGATGGCTACTTCAACATACTTTTAAACAAAATTTATAAGAGGAAGTAAAAATCAAATAAATTTCAGGGGAAATTAGAGTCCTGTGATTAAAGTGTAAATTTGGAGAGCTGCCAGAGAATGCACTTTGCTAATATATTGCATATTCATAATGACAGGCTATTGGAGTATATACATAATCTTGAATAGAGCATGTATCATATGGCTTTTTTGCTTGTTTTAACTGTAGAATAAGCAGAAATTGCTTCATATGGGCATCTTATTTATAAGATGAATTAGGAAATTACACTTTGTCCAACAGGTATATACCCTGTGTAGCAGAAAACACAGGAGAGCCAGCGTATGCTTGAGCTTGTAGAGCAGCACAGTGTGTTTGGGGCAGAAGAGGGAAACAGTTGGTGCATCAAGTCTCTGTTTTCATACCACCTTTGCACCAAGGTCAGAAGGAAGATGTGTAGGAAAGGCAGAAATTTTTTTTCACTACAGCAGAAACAGAGCTAAAGATCTGGCTGGATGATTGTCTCCTGCTTCTCATTTATTTAGATATGATATCACCCTGTGCTTTAAAACCTGGAAAAATATTTTTTTTGTTGATTTTTTTTTTTGTTTTAAACAGACATTGAGCTCTCCTGTTCCTGTGTTAGGGATGTGTGTAAGGCAACACTCCCTGAAACATCAGTGGGTCCAAAATAGCTGAATTGCTGGTCCCTTACCCTGCAGTGAGTTTGGCTTATATTATAGCACAGCTTCTTCTGTCATCCAAAAAATGCACTAATACATATTGGAAAATCTCCTTTTTATTTTTTCTCCCTTGTGTGGGATCAGAGAGAACAGATTCTTTCATACCATAGCTTTAGGCCTTCTTTGTGACTGTTTTTTCTTGTTAAAGCACCAGAGCTGGCTCTTGTAGCCTATTTTTACTGTGCCGTGTGATTCTGCAGACATTGACATGTGTCACCTGTGATGCAGCTACATTTGTCAGCTCTCTGTGCTCAACAGGGAGGAATCGATCCTTTGCTTTCATTAGGTGGCTGGAGTAGACTATTGGCATAAAAATACTAAAAAAAAAATTGGAAAAGAAACCCCAGGGCTTTCTGCTTGGAGATCCAGCCTGCAGTTCAGTGGTCATTTGAATTATTGAATGGGATTAAAATAAAACTATGTCCTTTTTGTCTCTTTACCCAGATGAGCCATCTGAAATGCAAGTTGATTTGTATTTTCTTTTATCCCCTCAGCTTGTTAGGGAGAATATTTTATTTCAGATTCCATTCTTCAAGGTTCTCCTATCACCCAGCATGGAGCGTTGCTGTCATGTCCTTATCTAAAAAAGAGAGAGACGGAAAAGAAAACAAAGCCCACAGGTGACACACGTTTTATTGAGGTGTTCCACATGAAGAGCAATTGTGTGCTTTACAGTGCACACAGCACGGTAGGAGCCTTCAAGAGGAAGAGAGGGCTATCAAATGAATACAAATTCATCTCTCAAATAGGTTAGATTAGAATTGCTCAGGCTAGTACAGTGCGGACCATATTAAAATAGTGACCATTTTGAGACCATCTTTCCATTCACTTTCACAGCAGCCTCCTCCATTGGCAGACCACAAAAGCCCAAGGGCAAACAGATCAGCTTCATACTTGAGAAAGAGCACATGAGGACTTTTGAGATGGATGTTAGCACTGATAAACAGCTAATGAGGTAGAGATTGCACAGTGTTAATAACTGAGGGAAATAGGTTTTCATCTCTCAAAAGTGTTCAACATTCAAGATGTTTCTCTGACCAAAACTCATAATTATCACAGCACTGTAACAAATTCCATAAAAAATGTGGGATATGGAGCCAGGGGGTCAGGATTTTTATCCATGAGAGTCCTAGTCCCATGCTGCACCTTTTATCACTTATTCTGGATCCTGCCTAATATGCTTAGAGTTCACAACACTGGAAACAATGTACTGGACACGTTTATGTATTAAGCTCTTAACCTTCCTACACATCCCTCTGTGATGTCTTGCCAAGCCATGGCCAAGATCTGAGTACCAGTGAATTTAAATCAAGCTGGAGACACTTTGATGATTTCAGACTCCCTTCTTCAATTCTGCTTTAATAAAAATTGCAAAGGAAACAGCATTCAGTAGCCACCAGTACCCAGGTTGTTTTTTGAAGTTATGGCAGTATTTTCCAAAATATAATGTCAAAAGACATTAAAACTAAGTCTAATACAGTGAACTCACAGAGGATGAGTTTAAAAATTTAAAAGTGCAGAAGATCAAAATAGCAGACTCAAAAATTTAATAATGTAATCCACAGCCAGGCTCCTAAGTAAGTGCACTCTTGTTCAAGGAGTTAGGTTATGGAGATCTGACCAACTGCAAAGCTTTCAACCTGTACAAGTGATTCTAAAAGCCTATCTGCACTATCTGTCCCTGAGATTGGTCTGTGTCTTTATTTACTCTTAGCAGTACTTGAAAACACAAGGATGCTGTAAATATCTGTAAAGCAATTTACAAGGTATGATACTTGTTGCTGAGTACGTGCTACAAGACATTATTCAGGTCTTTTCCCCAGCAGTGCTTTATCAATACCAGTTTCCTCTAATGTTTATTCTGCAGGTCTAAGACATTTGCTGTTACACGAAATATTGGGGATTTGGCTGCTAGTAAGATGACTCCAGTTCTTTTACCTGAAGCAGTGCCTAACATAATGAAGATGTCCTTCGATTCAGATTCTGCATCAGGCGAGACTGATAAGATCAGGGTAAATGATGTAGTGTCTGACTATTCTTTTTGGGGCTTTTAATCAGTAGGAGACCATTTCTTTTCTCCATAGGAAAAGGTACAATTCATCTCTGACCAATATAGCTTCACTTAAAATAAGTCAAGTTCAATCTAATAACACAAATAGCCCTACAGTAACATTATTTTAAAATCTGTAGTGTAATACATCAGACTTGCAACACTTTTTCTAAAGCAAAAGCATTTCCTTTGGTAATTAATTTTACACTGCCATCTACAGGATAGGCCCACAATCTTTAAAATACTTTGCAACCATTATGCCAGCATTACGTTCCTGGGGCAGTCACAAATGTTCCACAAGATGGTCCATTGGTCAACTTGTAGAGACAAATTTAATGCTTTATAAGCATCCTGATTCAAGGATGGATTGGAGTTTGTGTGTCAAGTCTGATGACTTCCTAAGCCAGGTTTCTGTAAAAGCCAGTGAAGGCTTTGTAAGATGGGCAGCATTGTGAAGGCATCACTGTGACAATTCATTCAGTAAAAGACTGACAGAGGTGAGGAATACACTGTCCTGTTCTGGTTTCATTGTCATCATGCAACTCTGAAAGGTTTTCAGATAAAATAAGAGATGAACAGAGGATGAGTACAGCACTTTCCTATGGAGAAGTCAATAGACAAACATGCTGTCAGTGAGAGTAGTTTCCAATATCCTGGAACAAGCTACATTCTTTGCTTGGGGCCTCTGTGCTGCCCTTCCTGAAAACTCAGGGCTCCACAGTTATTCTTAAATGAACAGCAACTGGAAAATGGCATTAAGTGGAGCAATTCCCAGTATCATTAGAAATTCCAGGGTTTTGGTGGGGTTCATGCAAGTCTAGAATCTAGTGAGACATGATAAACTGAGTAAAAAAATTAATTGCCGACCTGAATTACATGTGAAATGAAAGCTTATGATTAGGTGTCTTTAGGTGCTTCATTGCTTCATGAAATCATAGTTTTCATTTCATGGATTTGATTCCAATTTTAATTAATTTTAATTTGTTCTTCAGCAAGCATTGCTTAGCACATGTTAATTACATAGTTTTTAGTGGAAATTTCTAATATATATTTTGACCATCTAGTTGATATAATATCACGTTCATGTGAGACCACAACTGAGTCAGAATTTTCATGGACAAAGTTGAAAGTTCTCTTGTCTGACCCAATCAAACATGAAAGGAAAAAAATTCCAGTCAGTCTAGAACACACTCATTTTTATCAAGAACCTGTTAACACTGTCTAATACACCAGGAAAACAAAATTAAATATTTAGAACTAATTTGTAATATCATTTTCCATTTCTGTAGCCTGAAGCTCTTTTTACAGTAGATAATCTAATCAACCCCTTCAGATGATAATTTTATCCAATTTAAAACTTAAGTTGTCCTATGTCACAGCCTTGCTATCTTTAGTAAACTGGTTAATTCCTCCTAAAAAGTACATGTAACAGTTACCAAAACAGGATGCATAACATGCAAGTGTTCCTCTTACTGTTGTCCAATTTAACTTGATATGTATGCTATCTAATAGGACAGACAGTCTGCAGAGGATGTTTCATCAGGAAATCTCTTCTCTTTTGGACACTCTTCTTCCCCAAAAGAACCATTTGTTAAATCCGTGTGTTCCAATGCAAGTACATTCGGGGTTCAAGTGTGCATTGAGAGGAAAAGCATACATGCAGCATTTATCAAAAACATGCCTCTTTATTACCTAGTTGGAGAGCACGTCCTGAGAGTGAGCTTCAAGCCAGGTAAATACAACTGTGCACAAAACAGAAAATAGTGTGTATATACACATATTTGTATATGTACATATATGTTTTTTTGCATCTTAAGTACCACTAAAACTACCATTAGAAATACCAGGCCTGCCAGTGCTGGCAAGGGACTCTGCTCACAGCAGGAATGCATTTCTCCCCCACTCGCCTGAGCAGCGATTTCCCAGCTCTCCCAGCAATGCCACTCAGCATGACCAGCGTCAAGCCGAGAGGATCTATGCCTGCAGAGTGTGTCTGATGCATCCTGGATCATTGGATTTGGGATGTAAGCATGAAGCAATTGGACATGGGCAACAGATCTGATGCAGTGTCCTGTAGCTACATTCTAAAAACCCAGACTCTTAAAGCGACTTATGGATTAACCCTGCCAGGATCTAGTCCTTAATGTCTTAATCCATGATCATAAGAAATAAAAGCACAGCAGGCCACTGAATCTAGATCTCCTAAATATCAAACTATGGCCTAACCATTGGGCCGTTCTTTACAATTCAAGTGTTGAGCCTCAACTCCTCTCTGATGCTTAATTCGCTAACCCATAATGTTATCTCATTAAGCAATCCAATTCACTTGGCTTAAATCTGTTGATCACTCTGCTTATTGACTTGAAAAGAAGCCAATATCATATTTTAAAATTTGGTTGCCAGTATGTGCTTTAGCGGTTAGAGAAAATTTTCAACAAAATTGTTCAATACCAGTAATAATCATTAAGCATTTCTATTTGAAAAAAAATGGCTAACTAAATTATGGCGAAGTCAGCTTATTCTCTCATTTGGTTGCTAATACTAACAGTAATACTAATTGTCATGCAATTTCAGTTTACACAGAGGCACCTATTGAAAAAATACAAGTCACAATTCAAGCAGGGGACCAAGCTCCTACAAAAATGATACGGCTAGTAAAATTTGAAGATCCAGAGGCACAAACATCTTCCAGAAAAGAAGCAATCAAAAAACTGAAGAAAATCCTTGATGACACTGATGACCAGGTACTGCTGTAAAAGTCCACTTCTAAGTTTGTGGGAAATACTACACAAAGCTTAGTTATTTACATTTCTTTTACTACATTTAGTATGCAAAAAATTGAAAACTAAAGACAGGTTCTTTTGGGTACACAAGTCTTTTTGCAGGTCTTTTGTTTGCACTCGTCTCTTCTGCAGGTGAAGGACAGTAGGAAGAGCATGTTGGTTTTGTATGCTTTTCTGAAAATCTCTTGTAAGACATTAAATAGCTGTTGTGTGCCTAAAAGGTAGTCTATTCCTTCCAGCTGCTGCAACTCCAGCAAAACAGTCTGAGACCCACCTACACAACCTGCCATGAGATAGTAGGACAGTCATTACTGACACCAGTTACATGTAATCGTGTGGTCAATGACTCCTGAATATATTCATTATCACAAAAGTGTTTGGGGGATTGTCTTGCTTATGTGTGGTTTTAACATATTATTATTAATTTGTCTTTGAATTATTTTCTTGTGTGGTAGAGATACTATCAGACATATACCTTGTCTTCTAAGGCAGCAGAGATTCAGAGATCTCTCCATCTGTTTTTACCCACAGCATTTTGCAGGAACACAGAAAAATAACTTTATTTTTCCAATGTTACCATTGACTAGGGGACAAGAAAACATAGAAGCTCATCGTCCAGTGCCAGCAGCACCAGTGGAAGCACCGAGAGTACAACGAGCAGCCCCTCCAGCAGCAACTCTGATGAGAGAGCATCACAGGGAGGGACTCAGATAAATCTGAAAATAAGACAGTCCAAAGCCAAAGAAAGGAAATTCTACCCTTTTGGGGAAAGCAGCAGCAGCAGTGGTGGTAGCAGCAGCAGTAGTAGTAGCGGTGGCAAAAGCAGTAGTAGCAGCAGCAAAAGCAGTAGTAGTGATAGTAGTAGTAGTAAAAGCAGCAGTAGTAGTAGCAAAAACAGTAGTAGCAGTAGCAAAAACAGTAGTAGTAGCAAAAGCAGTAATAGCAGTAGCAAACACAGCAGTAGTAGTAGCAAGAGCAGTAGTAGCAGTAGCAAACACAGCAGTAGTAGTAGCAGTAGCAAACACAGCAGTAGCAGTAGCAAGAGCAGTAGTAGCAGTAGCAAAAGCAGTAGTAGTAGCAGCAAAAGCAGTAGTAGTAGTAGCAGTAGCAAGGACAGCAGCAGCAAGGGCAGTAGTAGCAGCAGAAGCAGTAGTGGCAGCACAGGTAGCAGCAGCAGCAGCAGTAGCAAAGCATCTGGTATAAAGCATAAGGCTAAGAAGCAGTCCAAGACCACATCATTTCCACATGCCAGCACTGCTGAAGGAGACAAAAGTGTCCATGAGCAGAAGCATAAAACACAGAGTAGCAGCAGTAGCAGCAGAAGCACCAGCAGTGGCATCAGCAGCAGTGAAAGCTCTGCTGCTTCCCATCGCCAGCGCAAACATGACAAACGAGCTGAGACGAAACGTGTCAAGTCCCAAATTAACAGTCTCAGTAGTTACGACATTTCTACAGAACGGGTAAAATTTCTAATACTTTGACTCTGCTAGGAGATGATATGACTGAGCTGTAGGTAATAACTTCTTTTGGAATTTTGTAGGAATTACACCTTCCAAAAGTATATCGTCTCCGCTTCAGATCTGCTCACATCCATTGGGTAAGTCCCTAATTCAAGTGCATATTGCCATGGTAGTTACAGTTGATATGATCAAGCATATTACTGAAGGACTTTGTTTGAACCATTTAACTTGACCATTCCATACTGTTCAATAGCAATACTGATGATGGCCAAAATAAGCACATCTAATACAAAAACACTACAAGCATTTGTTGTTGCAGCCCTTGCAGTCCTCCAAATTCAGTCAGAACACCTTTGCAGTAGATGATGTATAATGCAGCCAAAGCTAGATTAGAAAGACCATGGGGGAGTTATAAAACTGTAGGATTTTTCAATGGCAATGATTATGTTCACAGTTTTTGGCAGTCATGGGCAAAATCAGTAAGTATGTGGATTTTTTCAGAAACCAGATTCAGTATGCGTTATGGCACAAAGGTATTTTTTAGTATTTATCAGAAGAGTGATACATTAGTGCCTTTTGTAGATACTACCTGTACAGTATTATGTATCCTGCTTGTGAAAGAGGAAAATTATTTATAGTGGTTTTCATTAAATTGTAATTTTTTCCCCTGGATATGGATACATTTGACCACTTATTAAATGTCACTTTTCATTTTCCCTAGCATTAGACCTGAACAATGTGATGCTGCCATTTGCAATCACTGTCTGTGCAGGCTTCCTTTCAACAGAGAGGCCCAGGTGAACCTGAGGCACATTCTCACTCAGCATATATTGTGTCTGTGTATGATAACAAAAAGAACACTCTAGATATGTCTACCACTGTTACTTATAAATGGAGGCTGATATCTCTGATTTTGATATTTCCACTGTAAAACTAGAGGTCATATCATAGATTTTTAACCTATTTTTAATTCATAGCATCCAGATCATAAGGTATCAAGCAGTTCATCATCATCTTCCTCTGAGTCGGGAAGCAGCCACAGAAACAGCAGCAGCAGTGACAGCAGCAGCAGGAGCAGGAGCAGTCACCTGAGCAGCAGCAGCCACAGCAGCAGCAGCAGCAGCCACCACCATGGAAAAAGATCTGGCCACAGCTCAAGGAGGAGCAAAAGAGTCAGCATCCACCACCACAGCCACAGCTCCCGCCTGACACGTGAGGTACAACTGCATGTGGTACCCATGAGCATCCAGGCTCAGCTGGCTGCTGAGCTGGAGCTGTAGATGTGGTGGCACTAACCAGCTGAGGGGGTTAGGCTCAGGAGGAACGTTAAAAGTCAAGTCTGGAAATTGAAAATCAAAGTCCATTGAGATACTTTTTCCTCCATGAATTTCTTTTCCAAATTTTCTTGTGTTCAGGCTTTTGTTTGCTGGTTTCTTTTGTTTATTTCTCTTCATTTCTGAAGGTCTTTGAGGTATGCAAAATTTGGAAATTATAAAAGGTGAAGGGAAGGGAGTTGTAATTTAAAGAGGAAAGAATTTTTCTTTTCCTATGGAAGCTCAGAAAGAAAAATCATTTGCATTAAGGTAAAAATGAGGAGGAAATAAGTAAGTCTGCCTAATTATTTTTAGATGTCAACCGGAGGTCATGAGTGCATGTATTATATAACTAAAATTAGACTTTCCATGGACATTGCTGATTGGTAAATGTGAAAACACATGAAGCACAGATCATCTTTATTATGCACTTAGTATTCTATAATTGTACTACATAAAGGTATCTACATAATAATAGAATAAATAGCTCTGCAAATGCAGGCAATGTCTAGGGCAATTCTGCTACCAAGAAGGATTTAAAATATTTCAGTGGCTTGAAGAAACTGTAGTATAGTACAATAAGTTTTGAATGTGTATAATGATCTGAAGATCTTTAGTATGTATTGTAAGTAGCTATCTGAAATATTAGAATAATGAACAAAATCTTACTATGTGCATAAAGATAGCTTCGAAGAGTCTTGGATCTCTCATCAAACAATCACATCTTTGAAAATTTGTGGGGGTAAGTGAATAATCAAATTTTCAACCAAATTTATCCTTGACTATTGGGGATATAGAAATATGTACTGCAAACTCAACTGATGAAGGACAAGGGCTGCTTCTTGCTATCAGCACACATAAACTGGACTGTAAGCTCTCCAGTGAATGCACAGAAATACTTAAGCACAGATGGTTGGGGGTTGTTTTTCAGCGCAACTTCCTGGGAGACATAATTCCACCTGGCATTACAATTGTGGCACAGGCAGTAAGGAGTGACAACAAAAATCAAGGTTATCAAGCTACAGCATATGTTCGTTCTGATGCTGCCAAAGTTGATGTGCAACTAGTTGTGGTTCAGCTGGCTGAAACCAATTGGAAAGCGTGTGCTGATGCTGTGATACTGCCTCTGAAAGCACAGGTAAGTACACAGGCAGCTTTGCCCAGAGAGACATCTACAAAGCCCAGAGTAAGCACAGAGAACACGCTGATTAGAAGAAACAAACAGGAAAGGCATACTTATTTTGAAATGCTTCACAAAGTTATTGAAGTTTCAGAAAATTTTCCTATCTTTCACCATTCTTTCAAATTTATAATAATAGTAATAATAACAACAATAACAGTAATAATATCAGACACTGCAAAATATGGCAAAAATATTGATTTTCAAGATATGAAAACATGACCAGCAGACACATAAACATCTTTGAAAAATTGACTGTTTCATTACTATCTATTTATTATTTGCCTTACTAAGAGTTTTCTTGTCTGGGAATCTACTTGTTTTTCTCTCTATCATTCATTTCAGAATAGTCATAATGCAAGTGCATTTCCAAATTTGTATTTTTTTGGATTTATATGAAAAGATGGACCAAGCAAAATTGGCTAATGGGTTGATGCCTGAGAGAGCATCATAAATGAACAGGCCTTTTGTTTCATCTCCCTATGCTGTGCTTCCCAAGCACCTTTTAAAGCAAGTGATCTTTGCATAACAATTTACAAATCTCCACTTTCTGGAGCTGCAATTAATAAATTTAGCATGATATCCACTATTGAAAAAAAGTGAGGTGGGTTCATATCAGGAGGTCTTGGGGAAGGCTAATAGAAATTACAGTGTAGTCATCTTTTAGAAAAAAAATACATATTGTTTATGAAGTTGCAAAGTCCAAGGAAATCTCTGAATGTTTCAGTGGCTGCATTGAGGCAGGAACATGTGTATGTAGCTCTGCACAGAGCAGTAAACTTTTTTCCTTCTATACCTCAGATTTTGCCAGAGGTAGTCAAAATTTCTCTGTGAGCCTGTTTAGAGCAAACGAAAGATTGGAAACAAGGATCAATGCAAAATTTTGAGAAACGAAAGCTTGCATTTTGAAATTATTAGTTTTTATATTCTTTTCTGAAATCTGTGTGACTGTTTCCCTGCTTGTAAAGGTCAGACTGAGATGGGGCAAGGAGTGCCAGGACTACAGGATAGCAGCCGTGGCTACCACGGGACTACTGGCAAGAAAGCCAGCAGCACAGCTGAAGGTACAATGGGGAAAGCTTCCATCCTGGATAAAAAAGACAAGCACAGCGTATGTAATTCATTCTTTCCTAAGTTGTTATTTTACCTTTTTTTTCCTAATTGGCTTTTGAAAAACAATGAAAGAATTGGATGAAATGTTTCAATGCAAACATATTTGGGTGGGCAGTGTTTGGATGGAAACCACAAGTTGCGTGGCACAAAAATATTTTATGGATGTGTTCTACTTTCTCCACATTTCATATTAAAAGACAGCCCTCAAATATTTAAAAACTTAGCATGATGGATTTCATTTTCCATATTAAATCTTTTGATAATTCAAAATGTTTTGAAATCTTCTTATATTCAGTCTCAAAAAATACTCAGTTTAAATGTGCAAGATAAAAACAGTGTGTTTCTTCTGGATAAAATCAACCATTTAGTTTGACCCAAAGTATTACTTCCTTGACTTTTCAGTTCTCCCATTTTTAGCAGATTTTTCAGATCTGCCAGTAGTCCTCACCCTCCCGTGTGTGATTTTTCTCATGCACCTGAGTTTATCACATCTTGTTTATCTCTAGATTCATGCAATACGTGCCTGGTGCAGCAATTATGTTGGGCTTCTCAGAAGCACATCAGAGAAATCCATCTCAAGAATTTATAGTAAGGGCAGCTGCAACATCTCCACGAACAATTGATACAGTAATTAAAGCTCCTGGGGTATGTTAAATTTTTATTTTCCTTTTCCTTACCTTGTGGGATTTTCAACTTAAAACATTTTGATACTTAAAAAAACAAAAATCAAAAATTCCCTTAATATATACTTGACTACATCAGATGGGTGTTGAAATACATACAGCAGTTCTCTTGATTTTGTGCTGCTTTGGTCCAGTGTAGTCACAAGCTGAAAATCAGACACTGTAGTCAAATACCTTATTTGCATGCTGAGAACAGCAGTGAGATCCAAATTGTTTCAAGTATGACCAGTCTGCACTCACTCATTTTTTCATTTTACCCAGTGTGACCAGTTCTTGTATGGGGGTCTCAGAGCAGATAGTGGGGGCCTTGAGAACACTTTGCACTCTGTTGCAGCCATGAACATCTGTCTGCGTTGGCAGTGAAGTCCCACATGTGTAGTAACCGTGCTTGATGTGACTGGTCTGAGCAAGTTATGACAGCCACAACTACAACTCTGCCCTAACTAAACTGGAGCAGTTAGTCACCCTCTCAGAGCAGCTTGCACAGGGAGGGTCTGCAGAATCCCACTGATTAATTGGTCTTTGTCCACCAAATCCCTATGCACTGCCTTGAAAAATTTCCCCTATGGATTTCTGGAACAGCTAGCTATTCATTCACAGAGAAATCAGTGTGTCTTTAACCTTCCATGGTACTTCAGTGTTGCAGGATCTTTAATATGTGATAATAAAGAAGTAGCCACACTAGGCATTAATTTGATTCTCTTGAATCTCTGGTAAATACAATTTTTTGTTACAGTGAGTGATCTTACCCCAGTGCTACTCATGCCAGTTTTCAGCCTTTAATGGATGGTGTTCACTTTTCCAGACACATCCATCAGCTTACTCAGTTACTTAACTTGTTTCCTTATTTTTTAAGAAGTCACTTAATCAACACTTAAACTTCATCTGTGTCAGTTACTTTCCAATGCTCTTAACAACTTTTAAAAATATCAAGAAGTATGACTAGAAGAGACAACAATGATTCCTCACAAAAGCTGAAGCTTTGGGTGCATCCCGGAGAGACTAACACAACTGCAATTGTATAAATGCATCCTCGAGATTTTTTTTCAAGATAAGAGCATATGGTTCAATTTATCTTAATGTATTTTCATTTCTGCTTTTTCAGGTAACACTTTACTGTCAGGCACTCCGATTGCCATTCACTCTGCCCTTAGGCCCATCTCCAACTTACGAGACTCGAGATATCACTGCCTGGAATTTATTTCCTGAAATAGCTTCACAAATAGCACAAGAAGATCAATGTAAATGTTATTTATATGTTTTTCTCGTGAATAAGTAGCGTGTGCAGATCCATACTCTGCCATGACTGGGCTTGCCTTTCCTTGTAGTGGTCTTATAGGGAAGCATCTCTAGTCCTGCTTTATCAGCAGCTCATTCCCTCACAGAGAAGCATGTTTGTTGGCAGGTGAATGAAAAGACTTCAAACTGCTGTAAACATGCAACGTTTGGACATCACTGCTGTCTGCAAGGACTAGAGGTTGTCTTTTGCCCCTCATGCGAAGATGCCAACTCTGCATTAAGAGGCATCAGATTATGATTAAAACACAGTCCATGTGTTTTCTGCCATGTGTACTGGATGCAAAAAGGAGCCACATGAGTCTTAGCTGATTGGTACCTAGCACTCCTGGGGGAAATGTGGAGTTTTTACCACAGTTTGTTACACAATTTTGTACATTTTAGTCCCTGTTAGCTTGAGTTTTGTGTTTGGCATGTAATCAAAATCAATACTAGTATAGTCTGTACCAGGTAGTTGTTTTGTTGTACTCTCCTGTCCTTACAGACTCTAGCTTGTGCCAAGGAGATGAAGTTTCTTTCCTGTTTGCTGGGTAGTTCAATCTCATAGAGGTGTCTTTCAATACTTCACAGCAACACGTATACAATGGTCATATCTGCCACTTCTTTTCTGGTTTTGTTTTGCAGCCACATGTGAAATCAGAGAGCGAGATTTCAAAACATTCGATCGTGTGAGCTATCCATACTCTTTCAATAAAAGCTGCAACTTGATAGTGGCTCAAGACTGTACTGAACATCCAAAATTCATCATCACTACTAGAAAGGTTGATCCTCAGTCTTTCTCAAGAGAGGTTCACATAAATACAACATCAGCGTAAGTGTGGTTTATACTGAGGTCTCAGAAATTAGCTATAAGGTTTCAGGGAGTTAGTCTGGGGATGGGCCATGTCTAGTTCACAGGTGAAAATGATGGATTTTCCCCAAACGAGATATTTGGGGAAAGACAGAATTTCCAGAAGAAATCATTATCTGCGACTTTTGGTATAGTTGCTCATCTTGATTTTCACAGCCACCAATATCTGATAACATACTCATTTAGTCTTCTTTAAAGGTTGAATCTCAAAGCCCAAAGTCCCAATGAATTTTGCACTTTCAAAAGAAAACTTCTCATTCATTCAAAATTCAGACATTCAAATTGGTTCTCTGCTAGCTTTGGTCACATATATCTGTACTTTTCACATTTTAAATTAACCACTAGTTTCTTCCCTTTGATTTTTGCTTTTTCGGCAGGAACATCACAATCTGTCCTGCTGCAAATTCATCTCTCCTTGTGGCATGCAATGAAGAACGAGTTCTCTCACATGGTGGAGTTTCTGAGTATGAAAAAGGTAAGCTGTGATGCCCAACTCTCCAGGACTGACCTGGGCAGTAAATGTCAAGAATTTTGCAAAAATTCTACAGAAAAATCTCAGTGTAAAGAAAACTCAAGTGACATAATTTAAAAAAAAAAAAAAAAAAAAAAAAAAGAGAGAGAGAGAGAGAGACTCCTTTTTTAAGATTTGTATTGCCTTACTTTCACGTTTCCTATGGTACATACACTCTTACTGTCCTCCAGCATAACTGAAAGGTGAATAAAGCCCTTTCCTAGAGATATCCTACACATAGATTGTTGATTGGTATGAAAAAAGGTTCTTGTTATAGTCACAGACAAAAGCTTTCGTTCAGACATTTAGCTGGAGCACCACCAATATTATTATCATTTCTAGATTTAGTAGGTACAAAATATGGGATATGAAAGTAAGTTCCAGCCATAGAAATCAGCGGTACAGCACTTTTGAAAATAAAAAGAAATTGTTTCTTCTAATTTTTTCCCTCTCTCCTTAAAAGAAATATATACATATATATAACTGTAGCAGCAAAATTATCATTGTGAAGGAAAATGCATGATGGCGTATTTTGTGCTACACAGTTTCTCCATTATTTTGAAATTTACATCACCTTATGAGTCACCATCTTTTTACAGACAATGTTAAAATTTATAAAAGTGGAACAACAGTTATCGTGGAAGTTCCAGCACTTGGACTGAAGAAGGTGACTTTTGATGGTGTGAATCTTAAGGTACTGCACTTACTTTCATGGTTACTGCTTTCTTTCTGTCTAGTACCTTGCCAGTGTAATAGACCAACACTTTGGTATTCACTGCCAAGATGTGCTGTTTTACAGGTTACTGTTGCTTCATGGATGAGAGGAAAGACCTGTGGAGTTTGCAGTAATAATGACAGAGAAAAACACAATGAACTCCTCATGCCAAACCATAGGCTGGCACACAGCTGCTCTGCATTTGTTCACTCGTGGGTATTGCTAGAAGAAACCTGCTCTGGTGGTGAGTAGATCTGGAAACACTTTATACTTGGGGAGAATATGATTTCACTTTTTCTCTGCTGACAGCTAGAAAATATTTTTTTTAAAAGCAGTCGATATCTTTTACTTAGAAATTACAATGGCAATATATGTGCATTTTAACTTTATTAATCATTGACTGTTTAAAACACTGTTTGTGAATATAGAGAATATATACTCCAGCAAAAGTCTTTGACTCATGTGCAGTTCCGTGGTAAATAATTGATTCTAATTTCTTACACTGAGAAGCTTTTTTACTGAGAGGCAAAATCAGGCACAATCTTGCTCCTACTGAAAAAAGTGTCCTTTTCTCCACCATATCAAAACAGTTGCAGCTGTTGTCTGCAGACCTAATTTAACCAAACAAGTGACAGACCATGAATGCTGTTTCAGATCCTACATTAACGTAAATTTCCAAAGTGCAAAAAATGTCATTTGTGTTCTGCACCATCTGAGGGTGTAATCTCAGGAAAATATTTAGAAATACTCCTGCAGTAAAGAGCCTCATCTCACATGTAGCTGGAAAAATAACGATCGTCTCTCATAACATCAATACAGTTTTGTTTGGTAGGTCTCCATTTACCTTGGACCTGAGATAACTTTATTGAAGTTAATGGTTGTTTTCTCCTTGACTTCAGTGGCAGCAGAATTGTACTTATCTGTGTGTCAGGAAACAGAGTCATAGCTGGGATCCTGTTAAGTTACATTATACCTTTCTAGTGAGATAATTGCAGCATTATAAAAATCATCCAATACAAAAATTATCCTTGATGTTATTATATAAATGCTGCCTATTTTTTTATCCATTCAGTGCAGTTGACATTTTTCCTAATGCAATGAAGTAGCCATTGTGCTTGCAGTATCTATTCTTAATAGCTTTCAGACA
The DNA here is from genome assembly GCA_035583235.1 of Hafferia zeledoni. Classification (NCBI taxonomy): domain Eukaryota; kingdom Metazoa; phylum Chordata; class Aves; order Passeriformes; family Thamnophilidae; genus Hafferia; species Hafferia zeledoni. Next base: position 11,832,688 of record JAWWEV010000004.1, on the reverse strand, counting down.
TGAGAGGTTATTTTCTGTGTATTATGTAGTTCTAAAAAACTGAGTATACATGATTCCATTTGGGTTATATTGTGCAATTAGATTTTAAAAATAGCTCCTCTTTCAGACTCCTTCCTCAACTTATTATTGTCCTATCTTGATAACTTCGCTACTGTGAAAATGGTTTGTCAGATACCTGTGCTTTAATAAAAGCTGAAGAGAAAATATGGACCTTTATTATTGCAAGGATCGATTGGGATTTATTTCTACAATTTTAACTACTTTTCCTTTTCCTCTTAGGGTGCAAGCTGCAGCGCAGTTATGTGAAGCTGAATCGAAATCCTACTATTGATGGTGAGGAATCTACGTGCTACTCTGTTGACCCAGTGCTGAAATGTATGAAAAACTGTACTCCAATCGAAAAAGCTTCAGTAAAGGTTGGCTTCCACTGCTTCCCAAAAGGTACAATATTTTTCTCTCTCCGTGTGTCATGTACCACAGGAGCTGTCAGAGCATTCAAAAGGACAAAATACAGCACAGCCATGCACAGACCTGTATTGCTCAGGCTCCTCTCTGAGCTGCTGGTTTTAATCCCATTAGTATTTGCTATAACTGCTGACAGTGCTGGCCAGCTAAAAGCTAGTTTAGACAATGGGAGGTAGCATCATCTGAGAAAAACATCTGAGGTGGCAAAAGGGACAGCAATGATCAATAAAATCACAAAACAAAATTTGTCATGTCTTCAGGATCTCCATAAACTTGAGATAAGAAACACTGGGTCCTTTTATGTACATTACAGCCTGCAATTTTGTGTAGACCAGGGCAAGCAAGGCAATTGAAAGTCACTCAAGTAGTGTGACATGACTGTTGTGATTACACTGCCATGCTATGCTACTGTGCAATACATCAGCAAAACCACTTTGCTGGAAGGTTCTCTAGATTGTTCAAAAAACTTGTTTGTTTTTTAAGGTGTTTTATACACACACTCATGCCCTAGATTAAAAAAAAATCCACATTAAAAAAACCCACACCTGGACCTTTTCTTCCTTTCACTTATACCAAGTTGTCATGGATGTGATGCACTGCCTTAACACAGATCCACACTGAAGTTATATAAGCATGAGACAAGAATACAGCCTGGAACCTACAGATATTTCTGGTGCATTCCTCCCTAAATCTTTTAATTAATTACACAGTACATATATACCTTAAAGGGAAACCTACCATTAGGGAGTATCTTCTGAAGTGGTCTGTTCTCTGTGTTAACCATTGTTGGCCAAATCCATTGTTAGCTGGCATAATCCAGTGTAGTTTCACTGAAGCCAATGGATCCCTGTGTTCAGTAGTACTGGAGAAGGACAGAGTATTTTATGTTTGAATGTGAAACAACATCTGTGTAGAACTTTGCACTTTGCTCATGTTATTAATATCTGCAATGTGCTGAATCAGCCCATAAAAGCAGAGCTCTGTAATAGCCAACTATCTGCAACTGCCTATTCAACAAATAGCACAGAGACAGTGTTAATAGTTTTCTGATGGCTCCCAGAGATGAGAATAGATGCATTCTTTCATGAATAGAAAAACCCACCTTCAACCAAAAAAAGCTTCCAAAATCTTGTTATATCCATGTTTCACAGATTTCTTTTGTGTACCCAAGTCTGTATCTCTGAAGTGTCGTAACCCCAGGCCACTCACTGCCTCAGAATATTAGGCTATAATAAAGCTGTCTCATTCTCTCACAAAACTGTTTGAGAAAAGAGAAAAATCAGAAAAAAAGATATGTTAGTTGCTGCAGCCAGTGCTGCTTTTAGAGGAACTGCAGGCTTCTCTGGTTCATTTACTGAAGCAGAGACTGGGAAGTCTGCTAGCAGCACTCCTAGTCAAGGGGTTTATTTATTTATTTTATTAGTTACCTTAAGGAGGAGGGGGGAAAGAAGAGGGAGGAGGAAGGAAAAAGATGCCATTTGTTGTTCTTAAGCAAGATGATTGCTTTTCTTAGGCTAAAGATCAATAGGAAGCAAGGCCAGCCCTTAGAAACTGTTATTTTTCTTTCTTTGTTCAATGACTGCGAGAAGTAGTAGGAACAAAACCCTCATCTTTCTCAACCTAGGAACATATATTTGCATGTACTGGAGAAAGACCTTTTCTCAACTCTTTATATGGGAACTCAGGCATTTTAGTCTGCTGTTTCAAAAGAAAAGTCACCAGTGGAGCAAGGATAAAATGAAGTACAAGAATGCAGAATTTCCCCTGTTGTCCTCAAATCAACAAGGTCCTGTAGCCCTAGGACCTTGACTGAGGCAGGCATCACTCCAGGTTCAAGTCCACATATTGGTTAACATTTCAAACATGCCACAAGGCCTACTGATAGGGATCACAGTTACTCAGCCATGACCAAATTTGCCACAGAAACTATTTCCTATATGGATATGAATGTGATCAGACCTACAGTATGCCCAAGGGTAAGAGGCATAATGTATGTAAAAAACAGATTTCAGCCGTTTTGTATCATTTCTCATTTCACAGCCTCAAAACATTCTATATATTTTTAGAAGCATCTCCAGCACCTTTCTGGGAAATATTTATTATCCAGTTTATTATGTAAAACCTGTGCTTCACATTGGACAGTAATTTAGCCAAGGAGAGTGTTAGCCTTTCAGAAGATAAGTGACTGATACAACCTGAACCCATACAGCAGTCTCCAGATTTCCCTGTGATGAGAGATGGTGTGTTATAAATGTACTGTCCAACCAAGGGATAAAACAAATGGAAGTAAAATTATGAAAGCTTTACCCATTCTCATTATACAAACTTAATCTAAATGGATGTCCTAATATTCTTCCAGATGCAATGATAAACCTCCAGCTAGCTAAGAATATTTATTGGGAGAATGAATATCATTATTCCATTTAGATTATTTCAGCATTAAGGGATATGGCTTATTCAAGCTGCTTTTGATAAAGCAGTGTGGTAAGGTTAATACTGCAACTGACAATGCTCTGCCAGATTTCTCAATATGTGGGAAACTTTAATTAGAAGTTTATGAACCTCTGAAAATTCTCCAAAGGGCTTATCCTTCAGAATGAACTTCAACAAATAGTTAGCTGAAATACCCAGTGATATGCAGCACTAACATAAAGAGATTGCTGATGTGGATTGGTACCTGGTGATCTTACATTGACAGTGGCTACTTCTAGCCCTTTTACAGCCTGTTGTCTTTGTGCTTCATGAAATGTAGTTCACTTTCGGTTTAGGGAAGTATTATAGTAATTATATCATGGATGAAAATCCTGCTCTAAGTCAATGAGTCAGTCAGATGTCAGTCATGAGGGCAGGATTTCATTGTTTACTTGATGAGGGAGTTGACAGCCATCAAAACAGTATTTCATTGAAATGTGTTAATTTGCTTGATATTAGTTAACAATAGCTTCACTCTTCTGACAGAAACTGCTGTAAGCCTGCTGGAATGGCAGAGAAGCAGTGATAAGAAATCTGCATCTGAGGATGTTGTGGAGTCTGTGGATGCTGACATTGATTGTACCTGCACTGACGACTGTAGTTAAGCTAAACGCTTTAGCGTTGTGCTACAGACATACTACACAAACAACTGAATAGCTGGACAGATAAGAAGGGAACATAATAGCTGCAGTAAAATATTAAGAAAGGTCCTTGAAGAAAATAACCATGCTGCAAAGTCAAATGCATTATGTACAGTCTGCACTGCTTAATAAATACATTGTTCATTAAATAAGTATTCATGTGGTCTCTCTCTATTTTTCTCTATCAACAAAACAATCAGGTCAACGATAATATTATACAGAAATTCTTCTCCCTTTTACCTGCGATATAATTACAGCAGTCATCTCTTAAAATTATGTTCACTAGGTGATGAAAGGAAAACATGATTACGGTTACTACTAACATTCCATTGTGCAAAGAATTTCATATTTAGCATACTAAAGACACAGTAAGCATTTGTTTTCTTTTGTGTTTTCTGGTAAAGAGCAAAGTCTGTTCTTGGAAATGTTCAGCAAAAAAATACATTTTACTCCCAGCAAGACCATTAGCCTTAGTACATTCTACAAAGGAATGAATTGGACTGCAAGACTCCCACTGTAGCTTTCCAGAGAGCTATAGTGTGTGACACAGTCCCCATTTTCATTTAAATTTCAATGGATGTTCTGTTGCTTCATGAGCTAAAAGTGTGAATAGAAACTTTTTTTTTTTTTTTGCTTTACCATCTCCTATTGTATATTTATGAAAATGATGGGTTCAAAAACTTCAGGGAACAATAATACATCAAGTAGCATTCCAAATACACCAAAAAGTAATATATAGAAAGATATATAAGTTTATAGCATCATAAAGCTAAAATAAAGTACAAGCAGGACAGTTAGACTGTGTTTAACCAGTGAAGAGTCAATCTGCTAGCTTTCACTGTGCAGAAAGGTAATTCCCTCCCACCCCAGGGGATCAGGAATAGGTGACACCTTCAAACTCCAAGCAATGGCACAATATCTCTTCACCTTGTGTCACAAATCAGCTGTGCAGTGAACCATAGGATGTTTCCCATAACAGGCAATAGCAGCCAACATGCTCTTCCAAGAGAAACCTTAGCGTGGGCAAGGTACTGCTGAACCCAAATGCTGTCAGGAAACTGTCATTAAAGAAAATACTTTCTAACTAAAAACTGATCTATCAGAAAGATGATTGAAGACTAAATAGTTGAACAATTACAGAATAACATTTCACAGTACTTTTCTTTCAAGAACAGAAACATGAGTAATGTATAGTGCTCCTTTTACTCTCTCTCACATTGCAGCTTGCCACCAGCTTGAAGTTAGAAAAGGCCTGGTTGTTCTCTGTGTACAATGCTCACTTCATCTCTTCCAGAAGTAAGCCATTACAAGTTTGCTCAAACCAGATGCCTGGTGCATACCTTGGGGCAAGCACATTTGCCTCTGTCTCTCTGCCCCTCTCTTGAGGATAACCTACAAAGGACAAAAGGTGGTTACCTGTCTCTTTTCCTTCCCCCAGCCTTAATTTAGTCTACATGTTGTTGCATTTGAGAACCTTCATATGTACTGACTGGGTCTATGTGCAAATAGACAGTGCTCTATTCAACAGCTTTTTTTCATTCAGGTATCTTCAAACTAAGACCAGTAACATGAATTCTTGCCCTGTGTTTTTATTTGTAATAAATCATTCACAAATTCTCTGTACAAAAGCTCTGTTTACTAACTCATCAGAAGTGCTACACTGCAAAACAGGTAGCCCCAAACAAGAGAGGAGATGAAGAATATTGCCTTCCACTTTCCTTTAAAATCACACTACTATTACACAGGGACAGCTCTTTTCTTCCTGTTATTGTTTTCACTGTGGCTTATGGGAGATTTGACATTGACTTTCACAGGATCAGACTGTCATCTTTAATCCAACACCTTTCTCTTTAATCCACTTTTTTACAAAAGAGAAACTTTTGCCAGTCAACCACTTCAGATAAGGCAAAGGTAGTGAAGAGATGTAGGGAAAGAAAAAAAATGAAGTTTCATTCTCAACTACTAGAACAGGAATTTAGTAATAGCAAAGAGCCATTAGTAAGAGAAGTAATTCTGCTCACAGTGAAACAGTCATCTACACAGAAGCATGACACTAATTAACAATGATCAAACTGGGATGTACAGTACAAAAACATACAAGCAGCTTATAAAGGCAAACACCTTCTCCCAGAAACAATTTACAGACTTTAAAGAGCATTGGGGAAAAAAACCTTGAAGGCAGAGACTGATCAGCAGCCCTAAATTAGTTTATTCTACAATGATGATATATAATAACTATATAGCATTAAAAAATAAGCATGCCAGGTCAGGCCTATACCCACTGAAGCCACATTTTGGATCTTGCACCAATGAAAAGATGCCTTCAGCACCCCAGCTGAAGGAAGCCACCAGAACAGCTACACATTTCTTCCTGCTAAATCATCACGCCTGGAAAAAAGCATTCTGCCCTTGCCAAAACACATGTATGTCTTCCTCTCAGCAGGAGCTCCTCTCTTAGCACTTTCCACTGGCTGCAGTGCTCTTGAGCAATAAAGCCACCAACAGCTGCACTTGAGCCAAAAGACCTAAAGGAACTCCTAGCTCATACGCCATCTTAGACACAAGGAAATAAAGGTAAAAATGCCCCACAATGTCTGCACACATGCAGGGAATTCACTCACCATCACCCCTCCAGTAATGCAGCCAGGGCTGGGCACAGGCTGAGCCAGAGGGGAAAGCAGTCACTAGCAAAACCCAGGCACACGCCTTTCACTGATCTGCACAGGGCACGGGCAAGACACAGCTCTCATTATCTCCATTGCAAAGGGGCAGCTTTAGTTTCTGTCCAGCTCCCATTCGTTAGGGCCCTCTTGCTGAGACAGCTGAATGTCTTTGACTGACTGAAAGACTTCACTGACATTGCAGCTGTAAAATCACAATGTAATGAACATTAGTAAAGCTGGAGGTTGGCAGTGTGCACAGCAAAGCAAAAGACTTAGAACCAGCTCATTTTGCCAAAGGAATTAAGAACATTAGCAGTACAAGTGTGAAAAAGCCCTTCTGGAATTTCTAATGCACCACACAGACATTTCCAACCCATCTGGGAGGATATATGCAGTCCATATTTAAACCTCATTTGGAAATCCTGCCTGTCCTATCTTATAAAGCAAACCAAAGCTATATACCCAACCGAGTATTAAAAAGTGTACTACATAGGCTGAGATTTTATGCATTCTAATTTTCATTCCCAGTGCTTCTCAAGGATAAGTATTAATGAATTCTGGACTTCATTGCAGTTAACAAGTAATATAATCTTGCAATTATGGTACTCTAGTATTTTTTTTTAAAATGAGTGTCAGAAAAAATATGCAGGCCTAGGCACAAGCCAGGCTTGAGTCCCAATCCTACCCATGCAGCTCTGTAATGTCGTTTTGTATGAGGCTGGGGACTTCTGGGTCTCATTTTCTGCATCAGAAAGATATGACTACTTACCTACTTGATGGAGTCAGAAATGCTTATGAATTTATAGTCCCATATGTCTTTTGCAAGTTCTTCAGTGATCCTAGAGTTGAAAAGTAAATTTTTTCACTAGATCTCCTAACCACATGAGTGAGTGTATTTTATTGCTAAGTTGAAGGTTTTCATTTTCAGACTCATTCAACTGTAAAGTAACTATACATTTGGAAAAAATCAAAACAATATACTTAATTTGTTCATGGTCACCTTTGGTTAAACCTTAGTGGATTATTCATAAAAGCCTAGAATTGGATGCTGCTATTAAAGAGGCATAAGCAAAAGGCTATTGGAGATACGGTCTTTTGTACCCCAGACAAAGACAACAAACCTTTTGTCCATCAGAGCTGGCTCTTTTGACTCACTAATTTTAAATGACACAGTGACCCTCAGGAAAGCGTGGTCATTCTGCTTCAGAGAAAGGAGTTGCAGTGTGATAGGAAAGGACACAACCATTAATATCAGACCCCTTCTGGAAATGAAATGCCTGCTCCACAGCATGAGCATTAAAAAAAATAACATCTACAATTCTAACCCCACTGAAGCCAATGGTTAAACTCAACAGAGCTAGGCTTTTACTCAGCATGTTTGAATGAGTTATTAAACGAACTTTAGTTGTCCCTAAAAATAAATGTACTGTGTGGATCTAAGTGCAGCTGATGAATAAGAAACCTCAGGAATCTAACAAATACAGTAGTTAGGGCTAAAACCAGAGACAGCTCAGAAGGTTGCAAAAGCAAGTAGCTATTAGTGGCCATCTGAGCTTTATGTCAAATCTTAAGGTCTCTCGTGCCATCTACTGGCTTTTTTGTTTACTTACAATGATTTAAACCTTTTTCCTCTGGGTTTATTTATAGGTCTGATAAATTCCAGGTAGTTTTATATTAATTCTAATCAAGGTTTGGGGTGAGGTTTTTTCCCTCTAACCTCCACACTTGATTACTAGCTGGAGTTTTTTTCTATGAGTATATTACGGTTTGGTACCTTTCTGACTACCATTTCACATTGTCCCCAGAGGAAAAAGACATTGCTTAAGACATTCTTCTTTCTGTTATTGCTGGATAGGCAGTAATTAGATGGCAAGAAGGATTGGAGGAACAGTTTACTAAGAAAATCCAAAGCTGTTCAAAAATAGTACTTACAGTACATCCTCAGTCAGTGTGAGAAGGTTGTCATTTAGGTATCTGAAAAAGCTTAATGCAAAAACAATCTGGTTATCCCTCTTTTTTTCCCTTGCAGTTCACTTAGCTTTAATTCACAGTAAACACTTCTATGTCCTAATGTCAGGTGGGTTTTGGGAAATAGGAATTATCTGTATAGATAGATCTGATCACAGAGCTTCCCTTCATTATCTGTAGTCTGTTTCTTCCTGCCATCCCAGTTTCCCTTTCCTATTTATGTGTGCACTGGTCTGTTCAGCTTCTTTCAGTAGGACAAATTTGGGCACCTCAGGACACCTTTCCCCTGCTTGCAGGACAGCAGGCAGTCCTGTAGCTGTGCACCCAGCCCCATCTCAAAGCTATTCAGGCACCTTCAAAATTCACATTGCAACCTATGTTAAAATATCAGCCCGCTAAAGATTTTGGATCTTTACGAACTTGCTTTCTTTCCTCTCTGGACTTTTCTTCTGCGATATCTTTAGTCATCTATGATGACAAACAGGCTAAGATTCAGGGACATGTGTGACACACTAATTGTAAAGGCAAGGCTGGAGTTCAGGCCCCAGAAGAAGTTTGAACATCCAAGACCTGTATGGATTATTGTGGATAACTCCAATTGCCATCTGCATACTATAGGCAAAGTCAAAATCTTTACAGCAGCCACTAACTCTGCATCTCACAGGCCAAGTACACCTGGCCCTCTTACTGAACAGCCACATTCTCCACCATCTTTGATGCATTTTGTCTTTAGCTAAATTGTGAGTCCTTTGGAGAAAAATACCATTTGGAGACTTGTACCATCAAAACCCAAGTCCTGCATAAACTCTGCAAGGTCACTATAATAAATATGGTGCTAAACTAGGGTGCTGAAATAATAATCCTCAGGCTTTTGACACATCTTTGTTTTGCCTGACTTGGAAAATGAATCACAGTTTCTTTTCTTGCTGAAGCTTCAGGACATTTATGCGACTCTTAAAATCTTGATAATGAAATTAATTTCAAAATAGAGTAAATGGTGACAAACACATGAAATGTTGTGACTACCTCACTTCAAACCTACTTCCATTATTTTTTTTATATTATTTCTTCCATGTATCTTCTTAACCTTCATAAGTAAAAGTAACTCAACATCCCTTATTGACATTATATGAAACAATATATAAATGCCTTGTGTAAAAGTGGTCATATCTGTCTCTTATGTCATTTAGCATTTATGGTAGCTAGAGCTGCTTTGATGCTTTGTTTTTTTGCCAGCTGATAAAAAGATGATTATAGCAAAAGAAACAGAGCCAGGAATTTGGGCTGACTAAGCTAACATGCTAGAACTCTACTTAGATTTCTGCTTCTGTGGTCAAAACAAAACTAATATTCAAAATTTCTTCATGATTTGGGGATGATAAACAGATTAGATTCACTATGGGCATAAAAGATTAACACAGGCTCAGGCTGTCTCGCTCTGACATTAACTTGTCTACATTACTGCAGACTCAATGCAGATATATCAATACCTCTGACTGTTGTTTCACCTTTGTGAAATAACATCATTTCCTTTTGATCTATACCATGAGTCATAGTGCCCCCATTGTGCCTGGTATTATGACTCGCTGTGTTACAAGACCTGACTTTCACGTGTCTGAAGTCAGAGTATAATATTCCCCCCAGAGTGATGTACTGAATTCCATCAATTAAGGACAGTTAAGCACTTAAGGTGGGATCTAAGGTATCTTCCCCCTCCAGCCTGATAGCTATCTAGACTATTCAACAGGAAATGCTGCAGAGGTCATCACACACATCCCATTTCACAGGGGACTGGGCTCCCTGGGAACAGGTTTCCATATCTGAAATCACCTTCTAGGTTTGGCACCTAACATTACCTATTCTGAAACACAGCTAAGGGGCTGGGAAATGAGTCTTACATCTCAGGTGACTGTTCAACCTATTAAATCATTATCTGAAAATAGGCAGGAACACTGAATGAGCATAATCACACATGCTGTGCTTTTGTGGGGTTCACTGGTAAAGATTAAGGGGTGCAGAGGGAAGAGCAACTTGTGCAACATTTTTCATGTCTTACATGTGAGAAGGGGCTGAGCCCTGCAAATTTGCCATCATTTCTGAGCAGAGGCAAGGCTGCTTCTTAGGATGCTGGATAGGTTAACAGCTTGTGACAATTAGGCACTGATAGACTTTGTTATTTAAAGGTATAGAAGGGAATATTAAGGATTTCAGTCTTGAGTATAAGCACCTGCATCGTATCTAAGTCTTTTTCTTTCCTTTCCTCTGTGAAGCTGGACATCAGTCTCTACAACACCACAGCTTCACATTGGAAAATCCTGATGCAACCAAACTGAAATGCTCCAGAGGAATTAATTGGTGACCTTGCTTGACAGACTAAAATAAATCTGGCAGGCAGGTTGTGCTCTTTGCCAAGTCCTCAGCTCCCCAGCTGCAGCCATACGGATTACACTGCTTCCTGGGCTGAGTAAGGTTGCCAACTCCAAGTCCAGCAACCAGCCAACTCCCCTGTGCTGCCTCCTGCCTTCAGCTTGGCTCTGCAGGCTCCTAAGCATGCCCAGGGCCAGCTGGTTAGCACCAGGCAGACAGGGAATCTGGCACTGCCCCCACCTTTTGGCCAGCTGGTGGATAGACAAAATGGATTGCTCCACTCATGAGAAATGCTGGGATGCCGACATCCCCCTCCCGTGCAGAGCAAAGCGCAGTGTGACAGCCCCAAACTTCCCTGGGACAGGAACTCTTCCTGCAGCACAAGCGAGCTGCTCTCTGCCTCACCTTCTTCACTCGGGCAGGGGACAGAGGAGCTTTTTGGGGATGTTGTGATGAAGTCATTTCATTTATATTTCTGAAAGAACCTGAAGAACAAAGCACTAAATTTTTGTACATCATTTGGTGTTCCATTGCAGCTTTCTCTTAGTGAGTAGGCACAGACTAGCTGAATTAAGAGGTTGCAGTTTGGGTTATAGACACAGGCAAAGCTCTATGCTTTGTGTTCTACCAAAACTGCACCTTTAGATGAACAAACTCCTACAGAGAGAATCCTGGCCTGGCCAAGCAGAGTCATAGCTCAGACTATGGTGTTGCTTTAAATCATGTAAATATAAATATAATTAAGAAGGATTTCTCAACTCCTTCAAAGCTTCTAAGGACAAATCTTTTATGGTACAAACATTTGAATGTCACTTTTACTCACCTGCTGCACATTTTTAGTGTGGTACTGAACAGTGGCTGAAATGTGTTAGATTTTGCTTCTCCTGAACTCGTTCCTCCATTAAAAGTCTCATTTTAAAGGTGTTTTTAAATGATTTATATATGCATCTGATTTTTTTTTTTTTTTTGAGATTAGATGATCAGGACTTTATGCTTGAATGGCCTTGTAACAGCAATATAAATATTTTCTGTAATTGTGTCCACCCCTTCACCCTTGTTCCAGTCATCAAGTCCCCTTTTAACTGCTGCTCCATATGGAGCAGAAGAGACAAGCAGTGCCACAATAGCTTACATTCGCATAACCTCTGTGCTGCAGACAGTGCGAGATTTTCACAAGTGCTAGCTGGAAATGCATTTGTTTAGCCAAGCTGCCAAAACTCATATTTTAGCTTGGAAAGTCCTTCATCCAATAAGGCTGTCATTGCACTCCTCTGTTCCACGAACACTTCCTCCTAAGGCAATCAAGAAGGTAATAAATAGTACTTCTAAAAAACCAATAGCCCCGAGCCATGGGTGTTTGGAACAACCACTCAGAGGTGACGTGGGATCACCCAGAGTCAGCCCCCGTGAGGAAGATACCTGGCAATTTCCACATTACATCATCCTTGAATTTCAGCCATTTCCTCAATAGTTGCACTAAACATTGAAAACATTGAACCTTGCTGTTTTCTTCCACATCAACATAAACTCTGGAAAAAAAAGAAAAAATGTTTCTTCTGTTGCAGAAATGTTGAGAGATCTTTTAAAAGAGTATATGAGAAATAAAATACATGGCATAGTCTGCCTTACTATTCTAATGACGCAAATCTGAAAACTGTAATAATTTTTTTCTGAATGACAGAATGAGAGGTTTTCTTGCTTGGTGATCACACAGCAATTTCACAGTTACTGGGTTTCATTACCCCCTTCCCTCCCCAAAAGATTTCCTTCATATGAAAAGACCTTTCCAATTTTAAGTTCTTCTCTTTGCCTGAATTCTTCATTATGGTATTTGTAGGGGTTATTTTTCCCTTGTTAGGCAGTAAGTAGGGTTGCCATGAAAGCACTACATAATCAAGTGTGTCTCAACAAACTAAACAGCAAACCCCCAGGAAACCAAACTGCAGCCCCCCTCTGCTCCTACCAGCTGCTGCTGTGCTTATCTCTTCTAGATAAGAGACTTAGTGATCTCCATTACGGCCTTGCTCTTGAGGGAATGGAGCAGCAGAAAAGCAGGCTTACTCACACTTCACCCTGACTTCTAGGTGAGAGGAAGCCTTCCCTGTGCAGTTATATGCTCACACTAGAGGCTGATAAATAGAGCAAACCATAAATCAAACAACAGAATTAAATAAAATCCATTAGTGATGTTTTCTGCAGAGGCCCCTCTTGGCTGGCTCCTGGGGATCCATCAGCTGCAAACTCACTGCCACTAGAGGGCAAACGTGACCAAGCCATTTAACAAAATAAATCCCTCTACATTAATAAATAATCAGTTTTAATTATGGCTAATTTTGTGAGAAGAAGCCTCTTTGTCTCACTGTAATTTCAAAAAAGATACAGTAATAGTATCTTCTACCAGAGACGCTGATGTCAAACACACTAAAAATATTCGCAGTTGGAACTCTGCCAAGACGCATTGCCACTTCATTTCGCCTGCCCCTAAAAATGTTATAACTGATCAAGTCAAACACTCTTCTCAAATATTCAAGGAAAAATATGGTATATGTATTGGTGTTATTCAAAACAGTACAAAAGAAAACAAACTAAATATTTTTCACCTTAAGGAAAAGAATTATTTTGAAAAAATATATTCACAGTAACCAGTCAGAAGTTTTCCAGAAACTGTTGAGATCCTGCTTTAGGTGTCTTCTGTTAACAGAGGAGGTGATACAATGAGACCTCTAGACTGACTCCCTTTAAAAGCCAGTTGGCTGGCTTTCATCTCATTATGAATGAGCACATAGGCAGCTCAAGTCTCATTCAGTAACTCTTCATAATGGCTTCAGGGGCTCTATGACGAGTTAGTCATTAACACATAATATGGGCATTTAGCTACTCAACTATTGAAGATATAGAGGGTAGTTTCTAGTGTGAAAGGACGAAAGTAAAGAGCACTGAGTAAAGAGCACAAATTACAATTGAAGATGTAATTTAAACTATGAGGATGAAACAGTATTTGTTTGATAATTTCTTGAAAGATTTGTGCAAGTTATTTTCCTAATGGAAAGAAATTAGAGGTTTAGAAAGATCCTGCAGTAGTACAAACCTGCAGAGTTAGCATCAAAGTTCAGAAGCTGATGAGTTTTTTCTCCCTTTAATGTAAGCAAGGCAATATTTTTCTTTAAAGGGAGGTCCAGCTTCCTAACTACAATAAGATGCAGTCTCTGCAGTTGCATTTGCCTCTGGTATCAGTAAATGTGACAACCCAGCATCAAGATTTTACAAAGATTAGCCCAGCAAGCTCATGAAATGTCAAAAACTACAGGAAATTTTCAGCATTTTCCTTCAGCTCCTCAGAAGGAAAGTTGTCAAAGTAGCTGTCTGCTAAACATATCATCTGACTTACTACAGAAAGAAGGATGTCAACACTGCATGTCAAATCCAACACTGATATATATTTTTTAATGGGCAGGATCTGACTTAGACAGATCCCAAATCTCCCTGCAATTACCTGCATCTGTAGGAAAGGCACAAAAGGATTTACCTTAAAGAGTTCTCAAACTATTTTCCAGCCTTGCTTTTTGTGACAGAAGCAAAGTAAAAATCTTAGGCAAATATTTTCGGAGGCATTGTTTGAGGAGACTGTAAGTGTTAGTTGCTTCCATGCCTTCACTCCAGCAATAGTGCCACTTGGGTGCAGTTTGGCCAATGACATTTGCTTTCAACCACCACCTTTCCTGGGAGTCTGGTGATCCTTCCCACGTGAGTTCCAGCCCTCTGTCAGCACTCAGACACATGACACATGGTAGCTTTCAGGACAGGCTACTCACAGGTGGGCTAATGCCACCAGAAATACTAATCTACTACTACAGCCTATTACCTTCAGAGAAAGTGTTTGGGATTATGCAATGTGAATTGAAATTACTATCTCTGCACCATTCATTAGCCAGGAACCCTTCAAACATAGGAAGGGAGGGCACAGAAAGATAAGCACATTAAAGAAACAGCTAGACACTTTCAAGATTCATGTTTCAGCTTAATCAGCATAATATGCTAAGTATGTCAGTGGTCCCCTGGCAGGGCCACCAATGAACATGCTATGGCAGTGGGAACAGACACTGCTTCCTGAAGCCAGTATTCAGACGGGTGCAAGAGGCAGATTAACTCATTCCTGCCATCATGAACTATCATCTGTTCCCTGCTAGGTTTTCTTCCTGTTCAAAGTATATTTCAAACACAAGCACTAATGTGACTTGAAGTCTACATTCTCCTACAAAAACTCTAGCTTCCAGGAGTCCTTCCCACATGGAAAGAGGAGTCATGTCAGTCAGGTGTGAGAGTCACCAGGCTTCATAGCTGGTCTCTCAGCTATCCCCTTGCAGATGGTCACTTCAGAGCTGTATCCAGCCAATACAACTAATTAATTACAGCTGGCTGGGTAAATGCCTGCCGTTCTGGATTGGGCTGGATGCAGCCAGTCATGCTAGCCCTTACTTTTCCTAAGCTTCTTGTCTCTTTCCCTGCTATCATCAGACAATTTATTCTTTAAGGAATATGCATCACTTCAGCATATCTTATTTTTTTAGAAGGGGAAAAAAGACTTTAAAGTGTCCTATAACTTACGGTTTAAGAATATGGTAGTCCCTAATGGAACAAAAATCTGGCAGAAAGGGAGTATGACTGCATTCTGTTTTCTCAGCTGATGTGCTTGTGTACATAGCCTAAGCAATCTTCCTCAAGAAAAGGAAATGTTTTCCTCCTCCTAGAGGGAAGGATGCTCTGGCACCAAACAAATGGCCAACCTTCTAGGAACTGCTCCCCAAGCAGCCTCTCTGCAATTGCTTCTGGTTGAAGATCACACAAGAATTCAGTTTTTCACAAAGGCATTAGGTAGAAAAGCTTTAATTATTAAAAGAGTGTGAATTAAGCAGATACTGTGCTGCACCTACAGTGCCTTGGTGAGAAAGCGCTCTGTAAACAGAATTATTATTTCATCAACACAGTAGACTCCTCACTTAATGGCTCACTAACTGGGCCAGAGATGAGATTCAGTGTGAAGAAATCAATGGCGCAAAGCAAGAGATTCAGCAAATATGAAACACCTAGAGCTTAGCTCTTAGGATTGCATATTGTCTCCTGTGGAAGTGACTGGTATCATGCAGGGAGAAAATAACACTCCTGCTGCTGCATCCAACTTTATCCATAGGAGATAAGACTGAACTGGTGTTTGCAAGCACTAGAGTCCCATACTTTAGAGGGGGTTTATTTGCTTTTTGGTGTTCTACTTCTGTGCTGCATCTTCTAAATTAATAAGCATTGCTACTTCATATTTCCAAAATGGTCTTACTGGTTTCTTTTTTCTTTTTGTAATTCATGACATGAAAGTCAGTATTTCTTAGTAATGGTAGCCTTATTTTGGTGTCCACCAGATGTACACATCAATCAGAATGACTGCTGTACCGCAGAGCAGAAGCACCAAAGGGCATCCTGCAAAATTAAATGGGGAGAATAATGAAGTCCATCACAATTCCTCTCTGTTCTAACCATTATAACAACTCGAGAGAGCAGAGAAGATATTTTCAACATGTGGCTATAGGTGCATGACTCTTCTTCAGACAGCTGGCTAGAGGGTAAATGGCAAGAGCAATAAGTATCTATCTCTCCTCCCTGGGAGTGAGCATGATTCATGGATGAAGAATACTTTATTTTCCTACTCACCAGCATACTGAGGCTTTACTGTGAAATTACTTCTTAAGTTTTCCCCTTCTCTTCAGTGCTAATTTAGGGATATAAAACTCACCACACTGGCTCACTTTTCACTGAAGTGATATTGGCTTCGCTTCCAATTTTCAGGGAAAATCTCGGCTTTACATTCATCAGCTTCTAATGAAAAACACCGAATCTGACTCTGCAAAGAAAAGTTCCTGGTGTGGTCAGGAGTGTCTGTGCAAAGAAGGAGAGGTGAGTTAAATTGCAGAGGAAATCCTTCATTAATAGTGCCAAAGGACTATACAAAACCTAACTAATTCTCTGAATGAAGGAAGGATTAATATCCCATTTTATAGGGAGGAAAGTGAGATAACAGAGCAAACATCCAGAAAATTAACAGACCGGATCACTGCAGCTTCAGTTCCACATCCATTCCCACGGGTGGAGAGCCAAATTCAGGCAGAATCTCTTCTATTGGTATGGTAGTTTGTTTATTTGTTGCAATAGAAGGAACAGCTCAGCAAAATTTCTCACAAACAATTTTCTTCAGAATATCTTGTCATTTCTCATTTGGGTTTTTCCTATCAACATGCATCTTTACCAAACACGACAGTTAACAGTTAATGTGAGAGAAAACAATTATAAATTGTTTGGAACTCTGTTGAAACCAGACTGACACTTTTCCTGTGTTTTTGAAGATAGTATGTCTTTTTGACACATCTTTCTGACTGCTTTTTGTAGGGGGGAATAATACGGCAGAGAAATACGGCAGTGTTGAAAAATGGCAGCTTACAATGCTTTCCTCAAAAAAAGCAATAACCTTTTTCTACACATAATTGCACTAAATTCACCAAGAGCACATAATGGACAGGAATACAAAATGAATCACAGCATTTCTATATGAAACAGCTGTTCCATGAACTGGCCATGATGATTTTTGACTATATGACTGCATCTGTAGTTTGGAAACAATTAGCCAGAAGCAATTATTTATCTTGAGTTGTCACCCTTGTTTTATCAGCTCTTCAGGGGGTTCTCTTGTAATCACAGGACTTGCAGAGCTGAAAAAGCTTCCTATTCCAGTTGGACCAAGAAATAAAATGCAATTCAATGACAGCATCTTTAAATAAAATTTGTGCGATCCAATTTCATCCATCATTCTCTTCCTTTCCTTGTTAAGACAAAAATATTACATTCTCTCAAAGACTCAGGAGATCTCAAAATATATTTAGTCGTCACACAGTATACTGGAATCAGGAGGATGCAAATAAATCCCATTCTTCATTGCCTCATACTTTCCACTCGTCTAATTTGCAGTGGTAAATTTGAAATCCGAACAGTCTCATTTTTCAGAAAGCACTGAGAACTCCCAGGTCCCTTTTGCAGCCACTGGGACATGCAGCTGGGACATCCAACACCTATGCAAATCTGGACCGAGTTATCTGCAGTGACACAACTAATGCAGCTGAGAAAAACAGTTGCTTTGCCATCTCACAAGGGAATGAAATCTCTGTAGTGAGCTCCTGACTCTGTTAGAGGTAACTCAACAACATTACAATAATGTAAGCAGCTTTAGGAACAGGCTAAAAGTTATTAGGAGGTTGATTTTCAGAGCATATCAGGAGACAATGTATGGCACCATCATGCATTCAGGAAATCACCTTCAGGTTTTCTAAACCACAAATGCAAATAAGGCCTGGCTATTTTTATACTATGAACACATAAATAGATTTAGTATTGTAAACCACAATGTAGCTCATCTGGAGAATTAACACTGTCCAGTAAAAGATATGCCAGAGTAGTAAGAAGTTCCTGAGTACCCAGGACAGTCGTATCAGGCTTTCTAATTTCACAAGTCTGAAATGAGAACCAAGACACAAATGTTGTTGACATTAGACATCATTTTCCAGGACAACCTGAGCAGTTAGCCAAGTGCAGCAGAGCTGCACAAAAGAACTTGCTGTCACTAGTTATTTAGTTATCTGGCTGCTCAGATATGGACCACAGCCTCTGGACAGTTGCTCTGAGCAATCAGTTTGCAAGCAATAAGCATCACTTTTTGGGAAACTAGCAAGGGTGAGACTGCTCAAGTATGTATTAAAAAAAGCTGTTTCCTTTCACAGCTGAATTCAAATTTAGGCTCATACAGCTCTTTTAAAATTAACTTTTTTTTTAATCTATAACCTATTTTCTCCCCTTTTTTTAGAAGCCACTTTTGAACATGTAAGCAGACTGGGCAGCTGATGATGCTTTCCCTGTTGACACATTCATCAGTCTCCTATGCTGAATCCTGATTCACTGGATGCTCCCGGCTGCCAGGCATGTGCCCTCAAACAGTGCCAGTGCTTCTCCTGTACTCCTACTCTTTGGGCACAAATCCTTTTACAGGAAAGGGGCTCTGGGTGCAGCTGCTATAGGTGCACAGGATAGGCAAAGAGCTGAAGTGCACCTCATCCTGAATGCCGAACACGAACACTCTGCCTCACAGCTCAGGGGGTAATGAAAACTGAAGACACAAAGGGATTTTGCACTAGATTTCTGAAAAATCCAAGCTGAGCTGACAATCTAAGCACTTCTCTGTCAACAAAGGCTGCTTGGGGTTTACAGACTAGCTGTCCCTCCTGAAGAGTCTGATTTATTTGGTATGCTTTGAGCAATCTTAATGTATGCCAAGTTTTTATTCACAGACATGGCCTTTTGCATAATACCCGAGTAGAGTATTTGCTCAGGAAGTGGTAGACCTGAATTCCAGGCTTTTCCCTGCAGAGGAGGACTGAAAGCACAGCTTCTACCTCCTGCAGGAAAATGCAGAGCCAACAAAGAAGCACAAACCTGGATCCAAGTGGAAGAGACCTGGGACCCAGTTTTTGCCCCCTGGGATGTTTAAACAACTAACATTAGATGGCATCTGGATTCAAAAGCAAATACAAGCCAGAAATAATCAAGGACATAGAGACTGGGCCCGTGAATACATCACTCTTGGCTAAGCTCCATAATCACTAGGTTAGACAATGATGCCAGTCCTCTTGGCAGACCTTATTTGCAATGTGCTAGTGCAATTATATTTCTTCAGTTCTGAAGCAGCTTAAGTGTGTCTGCACTGCCCCTCCATGGCACAGTGCAGTCATACTTTCTTCTCTTATACTGTAGTTCAGTACAAGCTACCTTTCCATTCCCTGGGTCAGAGAGAAGTTATGAATAATAGGAGCAACACTGATTTAAATACTACTGCTTCACTATTATTATGTATTTCAAAATTGGGACTGTACAGATCCTTAGTATCCATGGTACTGCCTGCAGCTGGAACAGGAATCCTCTCTGTTTCATTTCAAAGATGTTCCACGATTACAGCATTCACCCATTTCATTGGGGCATCACCCCTTTGTTTCAAATATTATTTTAATAGGTTGCAGTAAAAGGAAAGCAAAACTGAGAATTCCCTATTCAGGAATAAATAACTTTATGGATTTTAGAATAAATATCCTCAAGATTTTAGAGTAAAGATGATTTGATAAGGAATAGTATGTTAGAATTCATCTGCCCATGTCTTTACTAACACATTCTACCCTCCCTACAATGGGGATGAGATTTTCTTGACAGCTGCATTTCCAAGCCAGCAGCCCAAGAACAAGGAGCATGCAGGAGGCACTGCTTCAGCCCTTTTCCAAAGATGGGGACCTTTTGGTTGTACGAAGCTTTCTGCCTACCACCAAAAGCACCTATGTGATAGAAGGGACATTTCCCCTGGCCTATTAAAGTGGTTCTGAGCATATCAGCTTTTGCGAATCTCACCCTTGAGCCCTCCCAATCCTATGGCATATCAGGACACTCAAGTTACATACCTTGACTGCAAGCATAAAACATCTTGTATCTCCTTAGAGAATTAGCCCTCAGTTTCACTCTGTGCAATATCCATCTCAACGATGCAGTTTGGGCATAGGTGCGCTTAGGTATGTGCAGTTAGACCTGCAAGGTAGTTGGATAGCATAGAAATGGACATGTATCTAAGATTCAACTATCAAAGTCATCTAGATAACCTCCTAGGAGAATACGAGTCTACTTTAGTTAGCTCTGTAGACAAGCCACTTGCCCAACCACAGTCATAAGTTGTTGCAAGGACTAACTGCCATGAAATTTGCCCCAGTGTCAGACACTTGAAAATAGCCAGGAGTTATAGTAGTGCAACATTAAAAGTGGGTCATCAGAGTTTTTTTGACATTAACCTGCCTTTGACTCACAGTCCACAAGATTTAGATCATTTCCAAGGAAGTCTGCCACACTGAATGTGCAGTTTTTAAAACTTGATGTTAAGGCTGTGCTACTACTGTGCAGCATGTGCTGCTTACACAGCAAGATTAGACTCATTTTCAAACTGAGGCTCAAATTTATAAACCTGCATACAGTGCATTGTCTCTTACTCTAATAGGATTTTTTCCTTCACACCCTTTCCTGTTTAATGCATAGTGAAATTCCATTTCATCTTTAGTAAACCTATCAGCAGGAATATAATTTTAACTAATAAAACCTCCATAAACACCATCACTTTTATTATGTATGACTGCAACAGTCAGACCTTGATAACAACACTTGGCATGACTGGCAAAGTAACCATGGACACTGCTCTTATTAAAAAAGAGTTAAAAAATTGCATTCCAGTAATTTAGAAATACTTATTTGCTCTTGAAAGGGAAAGTGAAAAAAGTATTTACAGATATATTTCCATGTCAGATGCCATGCCTATTACTGGTAACATTAATATTGTTATAGTTATAACTGCGGTGCTTGGAAACACCAGTCTGAGGTAACACCTACTGAGGTCTGAGAGAAATTATGGTTCTTGTCATTCAAGAGTTGAAACAAACAAGACAAACAAGAGCAGAAGAAATTGGGTTTAGTTCCATTTTTAAGATAAAGGAAAAGAAGCACAAGAAGACAAATCTTTAGTCTCATGGACTTTATCATCTCTGGAATTACTTTTTCTGAATCTATTAAGCATTAACAAAGGCATTGAAAAGCACTGGACTAGTCAGTCCTGCACAAGCAAAATCATATCCATGTCCTCACTAATCTTTTGCATTACTTATAAACTTTCTATAGTCATATTTTAAATAACAGTTTTTGTAAAAACTGATCATAGAGCAGACTGTTGTGCTGACATTTTTACGGTCTACAAACATGTCTCAAGTTCTGGAATTTCAGCAAACTGCATCCCTTAGAGATCACATTAATTTTATCTGTGCATTTTCCTAGCCAACTTATCTTTTCCTCTTTGTGCATGGGTGTCAAAAACTGGTATTTGGGTTGACCCAACTCAAACCAGCTGTTGGTTCCCTTGTTTGAATTATTTCTCTATCACACACTGCTTTTGCCATTTGCCCTTCTCCATACTGACATCTTTTCCAGAATAAATCTTTGCTGTCCAGCCAGATGCAGAAACAACCCACAAACAAGGTTATTGTCCTTTTTTGGTTAGGTATGCTTAGCCCAGACCGCAAAGTCCTGACTAGTGTATCAGGCTGTTTTCATATCTCTTATTCTGTATTACTGAAAGGTGTCTTTGAATCATTAGGTCATATCCCTGTAAATAATACAAAATTTTAGTAACAATGCTCAAAATAAATCTTCATGTGGCAGGATGCATACACTTTGCCTCAAATATGTACATTATCTCCTCTCGGGCCCAGACAATTTAAAAGATACTTTCCAAGATTTCCTGAGCAATCTAAATACATGCAGAATAAAAATTATACAAAATACATAAAAGGGAATAAGCCTGTAATTCATCCTAGACCATGGAGTGCTCCCTAACATTTATTGTTTTGAAATTACTTCTGTCCCAGTGGCAAGCAAGTCTCTGTCCTTTCATCTGTAAACAAAGAGTGACTGATTGTCTCTGATGTCAAGGCAATGTTTTAATTTCTTGTGTGACTGTCACTTGAAAGTATGTCACCTAGCCTGCAGATGGAGAGAGAGGGCCAGGGTTACACGCTTGCTGGCATTCTCCATGGAGGTATATGCACGAACTCTATCTGAAACTCAGCACTGGGGTTCTCACAGATAAAGCCTGATTGCATAAATACCAAGAGCTGGGTTCAACTATTCAATGATAGACCACGCTGTTCAATAACACATGACTTACAAGCTGTGTAAGCATAGGTAGCAAACTACTAGCACAACAGACCCTCAGGAGGATGGAGAGAGAAGCTCCATCCATTCAGACCCCATCTCTCCCACCAAAGGGGACAGCACATGGACAACAGCAGACCAGCAAATGGGCAAATCAAAGCCTGATGCGGCATTCAAACTGCTCACAGCTCTTGGTGTTTTGCTACAGGTGTGTGCTCACCAACAACTACATTCCTGTCCTTGCCCTCCGCCAGTGCTTTGTTCCCAAAAAAACAACTCTTGCTGCAACAGCGCTCAGAGAACAGAGATCACACTCCTTTCTTTTTCTAACCTGATGTTCAAAGTGAGAAATAACAGGAAAGTTAGAAGTAAAAAATTCATGCAAATGCATGAATTCTCTGGAATTCAATGCCACAGGACATCAACAAACTGAAATACTTCAGATAGTTTCACTGCTTACACAATGTACAAGCAAAAGCTCATCAGAATTCATGTCATACAATGTAAAATCTAATGGATGAGGAAATGAACTTCTTTTATCTTCTGTAACGTGGTGACGGGTGCAGTGCTTGGCACACAAATGCTGCTCACCCTAAAGCTGCAGGGATCACCTTCCAATGATGTTACCAGGTCTGTGCTTTGAACAGACACAGTAGTTCCTGCTGCTGTGACCCACAGCTCTCCAAAGACACATCACTGATATAAACTGTGAAGCAAAAATGCTTGTTCCTAAAAGTTTGCTTTCATTTCCACTGCGTTCCCTTCAAGTATTTTACCAGCACATTGAGGTTTGTACTGCACATCTCTAATGCTTTTATCTTTTTTGGTGCATGTCTTTTACCCAAAGAACATGAAAGTTACACTGCCATTAATAGGTTACCAACCACTAAGGCAATTATCAGTTTAAGCAAAAAATGGATTATTTTTAAGTTATTAACCCATATATATGTAACACTGGAAAGAATAACATTTCCTGCATGTTTTAAAAAAATACTTACAGCTTCATTTTTCTGATTCTTATTAATTAAAAAAAAAAGCACAGATTAAAAATGGGGAAATAAAGATATTAAAATATCTTTATTGTCTTCAAGGCACTGTAATTTCAGATAATGTTATTCCCCTAAACTTTAGGTTGTGCTAAAACATCTTTATTGTCTTCAAGGCATTGTAATTTTCAGATAATGTTATTGTCCTAAACATTAGGTTATGCCAATTTTTCTCTCTCTACTTCCATATTTTTCTCCTCAGGTACAGATCTTGCATTTCCCCAATCTTTTGCTTCTACTTTAAGTTTGATTTTTCCTAGGGACAGGTTTGCTCAGCAGCAAGCAGGCAGTCATTTTAGCTTCTTTATTCCCATTTTCCCCCATTCTCTTTTGTAGATCTAAAGGATACACCTAAGGTGAGCTAAGACTCTATTCATAAGATCTTTCTGTCCACCCCCACCCCAATAACAATAATCAGAGACAAGGTGTCCTTGTTCTTTCCTTGCTACCAGAACATTCAGGATTGACAACTCTATACTGAGTTGCTCAGTTAATCATACATGTTCTGGTGGAAATTATTACCTTTATTGCAAAGCTGTGTATAGATAGAATTAAATGCTCACCTTTGCAATAAAGAATGTGCTTTTCTGTAAAATAATTACTCCATTATCAGGTCTGCTTTAAGTATTGTGAAGTTGCTAGTAATTTCTTCCCATTCGGTGAGGATTATAAAGAGAACTTGAATTTCCAAAGTACAGGATTTAAGACTATCAATTATTTCCTTCGTGGATCACTCCCTTTCCAAAAGAAAATAATCTCTTCTGAAGAAGGTGTCATTCTTATGACAACAGAAGGATTGCAATATCACACTTTCAATGAGAATGTTAGACCTGACTCAAAGTCCAAAGATTAGAACTACATGAAAAGTATCCTATTAACATCAGCGAGCTGCACATCAGCTCTACCGAACAAAAGCTTCCCCTCACTTAAGGTCCTGCTGTCAGGCCCTTGAAAGTTTTGACATCCTGGTTCCAGTTACGTCAGCTCCCACAGTGAGATTTATGTAGGTTTTCTGCTCATCTTCACTGGTTAGGTATAGTCAAGCCCTCCTTCCTTGCTTCAGAAACATGTTATATATAAGCTTAACTTTTAAAACCTTGTTAAAATGATAAGCATTATAGGAATGTTACCAGCAGTAATATCCAAACAAAATCACAGCCTTTTTAAGATACACAGATTTTTTTAAAACTTTCTCGCATGTCTTACCATCCATATGTTATTAAAACTTGAAAGAAATTATTGTTGTATAATTATCATTTCCTGCAAAAAACAACCACTAAAATAACTTACAATTCTGAGTGTTAGATGTAGCTGATCTCATTTATGCCTTCAGAAACATTAGGAAGTTTTTTTAATTCGATAAACACTCTCAAGTAGAGAAAGGCTAAACAAGGCTTTCCTGCCAGATGTACTCTTTTATGAAATAAAGCATCACAGGAGCATGTGAAGAAAAAACAAAATTAAGACACTGGGTGTAGACAGAAGAGAAATAAATACTCTGGGACAAGAATACAAAAGAAATCCAGACAGGAAAATGACAGTTAGGTAACAGGCCTTACAAATAAGGCAGATAAAGGAAAGAAAATAACATATGTACATTGTCAGGGAAGGTGCCTGATATCCAATCCTCCACAATCCAACTACTTCCATTCTTTTGCATCCAGAATCATTATTGCTTTTTTTCTTCTTTAGAAAGGAAGCTAAAATGAAAATCATGCTGAAAACAGAACTGCACTGGAAAATGTCCCAGTCCAACTGAGTATTGAATATTTATCCCCCAGAGGAGAAAAAAGGCCTTAACCAAGGCTAGTCCCAAAACCACAAACTTTCAATCTTGTCTGCTCAAAGGCAGCAAACAGCAATAATTCAACCCACATTAACCAAAGCCGAAATATTTTCTCTGACTGTGCCCAGAAAGAAGAACCACAGTAAGAGATACAGAGCACTTTTCACAAAGGGTTGATTTTTGGTTCACCATGATCTGTAAGTAACACTGCCACAGGCTTCCCCCAACCACCCTCACACCCACTGAGCAGTGTGGAAATGCAGTCCAAGCCAGGATAAAACAGGTAATGCCAGCTGAACCCACAAAAGCCAAACCATAAAAGCATCAACTGCTACAGCATTAAGCCTCCCATTCCCACTCCCTAAACAGGTCAACTCACCTTGCCAGTGCAGTGGGTGAGCCCATGTGGTCCTCCCTCCGGCTCCCGTGTTCCTGCTGCTGTGCAGAAGGAGCAATGCAACACGTTGGGATGACACTGCAGTCAGCAAGAAACACTCCCATGCTTTGGAGCAACGGGTCTTTCTGGACACACTGGCTACAGCATTTTCTAGATAGTCACCATTACTTTGAAGGACACACTGTTATTTTGATCCCAGATGGATGCATTCTGCTCCTCCAGCTCATTAATGCCAATCTCTTCTACAATAAATAAGCTTGGTAGCCGATCTTCTCTGGCCTCTCCTGGATGATTTATGTCATCGGCTTGCAATAAGTCATACTGAAGTTTCTCTGACCTAGATTCGCTCCAACATTGTAACTAGTTTGGTGACTTCTTTCCAGTCTCTCAAATCCATTATTCAGCAAGCCGGTGCTGATGATGCACTTTCAGCCAGGTTGCTATCATCTTTCATTTTATTAAATGCAAATTGGATTTGAAAATGAAGGCGGACACTGCTGTAATCATACTGGCAAGTAACAGCATTACTCAGCTGTCAACAGAATTCAGCCTAAATAGATCAGGGCACAAGAAAGAAATTGTATCAATGACTTTGCTTTGCTTGTATTTAAATATTACATCAAACCTATACTGTCACAGGGGACAAAAAAGTGAGCAGAAGCTGCAAACATAGCATTCATTCTATATGCTTTCTCTTTTCCCTTCCTCTTGCTCCCTAGCTAATCCAAGAGGAGTCATTACAGTGTGAAATTTGTGCATTGTTTGCCAAAAAGGTAGCAGGATGGTAATAAACCAGACAGCACCAATGCCACAGGGTCCCACTTTATATCACTGGTTTAGATAAATTAATTAATTAAAATGTTAAGAGCATGCTTTACATATGAATACTGTTCAGTTCCAGAGAGCTAAAAGTAAATCAATATAAAACACTAGGTACAGATATACACTGTTGATACAGCTTTGCTTGACTGTATGTTATTTGCAATACATGGCACTAGGACCTGCTTTGTAGAAGCAACTATTAATAATTAATCATATATCAGCACAGGACGCAGCATTTAGCACAGTCACAGGTGGAAAAATCTTGTATTTTCTTTAAGGGGACATTTTATTAACAAGTGCCAATGGGATGAGAGGGTTAAACATCTGGCCAGAGGTCTGGCAAGATCCACCCGAAGCTTTCAGTATGGCATCAGAATCATTCCTAACACATCTCATTTATTCTGTTCTTCTGTGCAGGTACCAAAGTCAGTTGTCAAGGGTCTAATTGCCTCACTTCAATTGCAGCTAGCAGCTTCCTCACCCACTACAGAGTTATAATTTTGTGTGCGCACCACTTACTACAAATGCTGTCAGAAATGGAAATGAACAAGCGGGAAAAATATTTCCATTCTGCCATCCTTCCAGTGAAATGAAAAAGCAGACAGGAGTACATGATCCTGTTGGCGTGGTCAGAAAGGGGACTCAGCCTCTTGCCTTGCCTCTTTCCAAGCCAAAACACAAAACTCAGCAGCACAGCCCATTCACACCAAGCTCCCGGAGGGTTTCAGAGGTGGCTGCTGCCCTGTGCAGGGCCACTGATTCCTCACTCCTCTTCAGAGGTTCCCTGAGAAAACTGAAATCAGGTTCCTCTGTCTCCTGGGGAAAAGTCCAACTAGTAATCTGATAGATCCTTTTGGGTTTTTTTAAAAATACAAATTCTTAAATACCACAACTCACTCACCTCACAATCCCTCTACTGTGTCAGGGATTTCTTTGCACATGGACACACTTCAGTGCTGTGGTCTGACCCACTGAGCAGTACCTACTTTCCCAGCTACTACAGAGCAAAGGGCTCTGCTGTAATTCAAATCATGAGCCTGCAGCAGAGGGCACTGTGAAAGCATCTGCAGAAAGCAGCCCAGCACATAAAGAGCGGGAAAGGGAGAAGGCACATCCCCACATCCCATCCCCCAGGAGACACGTGTGCCACCCTTACTGCTGCTGCCTGCTCATTTCCTCTCCTGGAAAGGTGAGGGTGCTTCCTCCTTGGAGCAGACATCCTGGAGCCAGGCTGTTTCATTACACCATGCTCCTAAGAACATGGCCAACTGAATTGTTACTGGGTAGCTGCTGTTGATGACACGTCATTCTAAGTGAGATGTCTCCTGGGCTGGTTCATGGCTAGTGTAGACTGCCCATCTCTCCAGACCAGGCAGCTGGTGGCACTGCTGACAAGACTGACAGAAAGCTGTAAAACCGTGACTCTAGGAATCAGTACACACACTACCAGCAAATGACACACGCCTGTACAACGTAAGGATATCCCTGGTTCATAAAATCTTCCTGGGACTTAGCTGGCTTAACTTTCAAATATTCCTGGGAGAGACAATGCCATTAAAATACGGGTTTTATAATCAGTCATTTTCATTTGGAAGCTGAAGGCAGCTCTCCCCGGTTCTGCTTTTATATTCTGCACTATCAGATATTCCCAAACACCCTACAAAGAGGCTAAGCCTGCAGAGCTGAGATAGTGAATATTTACAGCAGTGCTCATCAGCCAGCATCTCTGAATCTATCAACAGCTCCTTGCAGGAAGAATCAACCCTGTTTTTCCCCATCTGCACAAGTACTTTAAAGAATAATTTTAGAAAGCAAATGAACCATTGCAGAGCCATTAAAAGAATTAAATAATCCATAAGTAGCAGTAAAATGGTACAATAAGGAACACTTAATGTTATTGGAAAAGTCAGTTGTGTGTGGACAAAGGCTGGCTGACAAATGAGAAAAATATTTGTTCACTGTGAGTGATCTACAGCAGACCTACAGCCAATGGTACCAGATGGTGGGACTGGTTTTTTGTAAACACACCTCTTTTAGAACCAAAAAAGCCTGGTTAATGGACCATGGATCATGGTCCCATAAACTAAGCAAAGCTGTGCCTGCCCAGCACCATTGGCAGACAGTTTCCATTAGAGAAGCAGTAAAGAGAAGTTCCTGGGTTCTTTGTGAGGTATCTGGATTCACTGGGAAACACACACCAAAAAAAAAAAAGGGAAATGGAGTAGTTCTGAGTATGGATCAGGTGATGCAGAGATGATCATATTCAGCTTTCCATGTCTCTGTTGGATAATACATTTAATTTGAATGGACAGACTTCATTTCAATTCAGTATTTTTAGTCTTTCAACCAGAACATAGGGATATAGAACTAGAGCTGCACAGCTGAGGAATCTGTCTCACAGAGTGGGTGTGTTGTATGATAACCATGAAAAGGATGTTGATTCTTGGTTTGAACTGTTATTTGACAATAACTAATAGCATTCTTAACTGTAGCACTGTGATGGTATTTAATCTACAGATTTCAAAAAGCTTTTATACAATATAGAGGATGAAAGAAATTTCTGAGGAAATAGGCATAAAAAATTCATCAAGGGAAAACTCTGACTCCAGTTATTAGTCTACAACAGCCTTCCAACCCTTGGAACATACTACTTTGTTTATTGGCACAGAATCACAGCTAACCCTGCTGTCAGTCACTTGAGGATTAATCACCTGATTAATGACAAGCAGCAGAGCAGCTCTGTTTGTTAAAACACATCAGGAACAATTTCTAATTTTGACACACTGGAGGGAAGGGATGCTATCCAGAGGGAGTTTGACACGCTTGAGAGGAGGGCCTGTGCAAAACTCAAGAAATTCAACTAGGCCAAGTGTAAAGTGCTGCATCTGGCTCAGGGTAATCCCAATCCCAAACACAGGTGGGGCAGACAATGGATCAAGTGCAACCTTGGGGAGAAGAATTTAGGATTCTTCGTGAATGAGCTCAACATGACTCAGCAATGTGTGCTG
Source organism: Hafferia zeledoni (assembly GCA_035583235.1). NCBI lineage: Eukaryota > Metazoa > Chordata > Aves > Passeriformes > Thamnophilidae > Hafferia > Hafferia zeledoni. The sequence goes on along the minus strand of JAWWEV010000004.1, from coordinate 11,803,236 downwards.
CAGCCCAGAAAGCCAATTGTATCCTGGGCTGTACCAAAACCAGCATGGCCAGCAGGTCAAGGAAGGTGATTCTGCCTCTCTACTCTGCCCTCGTGAGACCCCATCTGGAGTGCTGCAACCAGCTCTGGGGTTCCCAGCATAAGAAGGATGGGGAGAGTTGGGATTGTTCAGTCTGGAGAAGGCTCTGAAGAGATCTTAACGTCAGTTTCTAGTACATAAATGGGGCTACAAGAAAGCTGAAAAGGGATTTCTCACAAGAGCCTGTAGTGATAGAACAAGGGGAAATGGCTTTAAACTGAAAGAGTAAGTTTAGAGATTAGAAAGAAATTCTTTACTGTAAAGATGATGAGGCACTGGAACCCTCTCCCCAGAGAAATTGTGGATGCCCCATCCCTGGAAGTGCTCAAGGCCAGGTTAGATGGGTCTTTGAGCAAACTGGTCAAGTGGAAGGTGTCCCCCCAAGGCAGGGGGGTTGAAGTTAGGTGACCTTTAAGGTCCCTTCCAACCTAAACCATTCTGCAGTTCTAAGAATTACAATGTAGCTGACAGTATCTTCAGGTATAGAATAAATTTCTGGGAATATTTTTTTTCGTATGCTCACAGAGTATAAACTTTCTTTGACCACAAGATGGCCCTCATGGTATATTGTCTGTGCTATGTTATACAATATCCTCGACTTTATGATGCACAGCTTGTAATATTCTGGTTTCACTTTATTTATATATATGTGTGTGTGTGTATATATAGTCTATTTCTTCCTTGTTACTAGAAGATAAAGTAAAAATCCTGAATCTATGAGATTAATTCACAGGCCCTGGGGGAGTCATGTTGCCTCAGGCCAAGTTTGTGACTATGCTGTCCCAGGGCACAGGACTCAGAACAGCCACAATCACACACTGTCACTGCCCACTGCAACTTCTGCATGGCCACAAATCCCACGGCATAACTTCAGCACACCTGTGGCACTAAGAAAGAGTCAGCTGAGTGTGTCTGGAGAAAAGTCTTTTCCCCATCACAAGGGCTGGCTGCCACCACGTCAGATGCTGGGCGAGCGGAGCTCCTCCTCACTCATCCCATCAGGACGTTTTGCATCTCCTACTTGTTTTCTCAAGGATTCTTGGTATTGCTTCTGCAGGCATATTTGACCTGGCAGTGTTTCATTTCCTGTGTTTTCTCCCCAAAAGCCACATGATCAGGCACAGTGATGTCAAGCAAAGAAACTAATAGTTTCTTTCAGTCTCTGGCTTGCACGGCACCCTCTGCAGCCTTCAGCTCTAGTGACAGGACTCAGGTGTCTCTCTTTTTAAAGGTTTTGCTGGTCCAGAATTGGGGAATTTCTATATAAGCACGTCCTGAAAGGTTAGCTCAAGATGATTCAAAGCAGATCAAATAATAAAAGATCTATATAGTGTTCTGCCTAGAAACCTACCAGTTTCCTGACCAAACATGTTAAGAAGGTTAAAAGGCTACAACAAGGAGTGCCAGCAGGATGAAGGACAGTCCTGTCTCAGTCCAGCTGAGATGGAATCATTTCATGATGATGTGATGCTGATTTGCTAAAGCATAGAACTATCCCAGAACAGGACAGGGTACCACTCACACTTCAAATGTGTCTCTTCAGGAAAAGAACAGGAACCATTTATGGTCCACATGTTAGTCAGGTATGCCTATTTCCTGCAGACTTCCATTGCTCCAAAATGGTGACAAAAAGCACAGATGAGAAAAAAGAAAAAGAAGTCATTTAGTTGTTTCTGATTCCACACTGGGGGCAAACTTTAGGACTTCTTTGTTTCCTATGGCAAGAAAAGAAACTGCAGGTCTGTCCATCCTTTCTAGATGTGTAGGGCTTAACAGGGGAAATGGACTTCAGTGCTGAGGTTTGGGGATCCTTTCCAACTTCAGTCTGTAACTCATCTCTGATCTGTTCCTGCAGCTAAAATGCAGATAATTCAGCCAGGAATGCTAATCTTTAGCAATATATTTGTTAGCAACATCTGTGTGGCTGATTACTAATCATAAATCATTCAGTACAATGAAAAGCTTATGTGAGGTATGAGAAAAGGCCCAATAATACAGCAGTTCTTTAAAGGATGAAGGATGCATCCTTGAGCAGTTCCAGAAAACTTAGCAGAAGTATTAAAGGCACAGTGAAACAATTATTTCTTGATTATCACCCCAACACATAATTTGAATATAAAAGGAAAGCACTGGATTATATTATAGAGCAATAAATTTTAGATCTGTAAAATGAGAAATAATTCTTTGTAGACAGATAACCTGCCAAAACCAGTTAAACAGTGCAGTTATCATTTAATGCAATCATCATACTTTTACATCCCCTTTAAACTGCTGAAGATATTGACTGATGCCAGTAATGCAAATTAAGAGTTCTCTATGAGGAATGAAATCTCATTCTCTTCTTCCCTAAGAAAAAAAAGAAAAAATTTGTGTAGCTTTGAGGAACTAACACATGATATTTTCATAGCATAACAGCTCTTTAAAATTTTCTGACCTATAAAAGAGTTTGAAACACTAAAAGAAGCACAAGCATTAAACAATGTCCATGTATCAGACAAAGTCAATTTAGCTCTGTAATTACTCCTTGACTAAGTGATTATCCAGCAAACTGTGGAAGAATGGAGGAAACATTCTCTCCCGCAGGTCTCTCCCAGCACTGTTACTGCTGCTACCAACCTACTGAACTCTATCAGTAATTAATTCAAACCCAGAGGCTGCATATTGTTCTTAGCATTATTAGCTCACATACACATACACACCACACACACACAGATCAGTAGCACGCTTCCCCAGTCCTAAGCAGAGGATGGCCTTTCATCTATGAACTGCAAGTCTCCCAGGAAATCACAGAATGACAGAATATGCCAAGTTGGAAAGGACCCAAAAGAATCATCAAGTCCAACAGCAAGAGCTCTTGCACAGTAACATATCAAGGAGCCAATAGGCTGGGAAGCAGCAGGGCAGATATGGCCATACTGTTTCTGGTAACCCAGGTGGGACAGGAGGAGAAAGGAGGTAAATGGTGTCCAGCAGCTTTAAGACTTTTTTTTTTTCTCTCTCCTGATAGAAATGAGTATGTAGAAACTTTTCCTGAAAACTATCCATTGTGCTGAAAAATTAGGTTGACAGTTCCTTCATGAAAGAAGAACCTTATACAAGATTGTGTATCTTCTGCCCAGAATGGGACCAAAGACATGAGACTGAAAAGCACGAAAATCTTCACATGAAAAGATTTCCATTCTTTAAACTATTGATAGACTGGACACAGAAAATCAAGACTTTTTTTCTTTTGATGTCAGTGGACCAACATTGCAGTTGCCATACAACAGAAGGGAAGCCTAGATGTCACTGAAAAAAAACATGTCTGCTTCCCCCTTCCCTGTTGCTCTCATGCACAATAAGTCACCAAAACATATCCAGACCAATCTATGTCACTGTGCTGCCTCTGCTGCTCGGCTGTAGAGGCAGGTGTGTTAAAGACAGAACTTTGGCTTTATATGCTCTTCATTAATTCCCAGCCATCTGCTAAGAGGCAAAATAAGTGGGCTCAGTCTCTGCATGCAAAATTAAGCAATAAGGATGGGAAAGATAATTTTATATAAAAGTATTTAAGCACATTTAAAATAAGCATGTCTGACTGTCTCTGTGAGCTATGGCACCCAAACTGGACAATAAACCAAAGGCAGCTACAGAAAATTATAAAATAAAAATTGAAATGGTGCCATAGAATTTTTACATTACTTTAGACATAAGAGATTCAATTAAATCAATTCAGGCTTTTTTTGAGACTAGTATCCATAAAGGTACCAGTAACAGAAAACACCTGTTCTTTAAAATCCAATACTTTTTCTTTAAAAGAAAAAAAATGTTTCAAATTCAGTTTATTGTGAGGTGAATTTCAATTTTAAATGGGAAAATGTGTTGACCTGAAAGAACTTGTTTAGAGAACTTATTACGTTATTTTCAACCTGTTTAAGACATGAATTTCAACCATAAATTAAATTCCATTCCTAGGAATTTTGTTGGTATTTTTTAAATCCCAGAAACCTCTAAGACAGCCTCTATCATTGCTAGTAGTTTTCAGCATCTCAGCTGCCACAGCTTTCTTCTATTGCTAAAATAAGACCATTACCCAAAATGATTGTCTAATACTGGCAGCTAGAGCTAACATTTCATTGAAACTACTGAAACTAATTGCTTTTCATGATGTCTTGAATGGAACAAGACACTGTATCATATTGGACACATCACTATTTTGCAGATTATTTCTTTTAATGATGATGTTTTTATCACAGGTCTTCTGTTGAGAGGAGACTCTCAACATGCAATCTCTCTCCGAACCAACAGAGAACCACAGTACATGGGAGAATCTTGGAGAAAGGAGGCTGGACAATGCCCTGAATGCACACCTTATGCCAAAGAACCATGGCATAGAATAAGGCACTCTCATTGTTGAAATGAAAACACTTGTTGACTAATACACTATTCTTAATGCACTATCTCTCCTTACTCTTACAATAGTACAAATCAAGGATAATGCCACTAACATTAATATAAGTACATATCCAAGAAGTTAGCATAAGCTGGTGAAAATCAGAATGAAAATTGCACAGCTTGACTGAATCTTCAGTGAAGTTCAGCCTGTCAAAATATTATATAATATCAATTACTATTGCCTTGTTCTGCTGTGATTACTGTGCTTTCCTGAGAAAAATATCACAGTTTTTCAGAAACACTGAAACATGTTAAAACTACAGTGTGCCTTTTAAAAATCCACATTTTCCAAATTTTACTTGTTCAATCAGCCAGTTTAAAACAATAAATCTTTGGAGCACCTTTAAGGTCAGGTCTTGTAAAACAACTAGCTTTTTAGGGGATTGTCCTTGAAAATTATTTGCACTGTTATTTCCATATTCACTTGCCTGAAGAAATGTTTACATATATATACATATATTATATAAAAATACATATTCACATGCATGTGTATATATATTTGTATAAACATCCTCATACTCTGGCTTTATATGATGATCTTTAGTGGCTCGTGTCCACGGAAATGAACAATTGCATTCATTCCAACAACATCCATCACAAAAGTCCTTCTTGATGCTGGGAACAAATAAACAAGCAGCAGCTCCCAGTTGCTCTGCCCCTGCACCTGGCACAGCTGCGGGAAGCAGCTGACAGTAGCAGTTACATGATTTACACTCTCTGTACAGGTCCTTAGAACCTGTAGTGCAAGCAAACAGAGCTTAAGCACTGCTGGGGTATTTAGACTCAGATTTGAGGGTTTTGAACAAAATTCGGCATTGATTTGGGCACTTGTTGAAACAATTTGCTCCACTAAGTCCCAGAAAGGTGGTTCTCGAGGAAGGGCAGGGGAAACATGTCCTAGTAGAAAGGGATGGGCCCAGAGCGCCCTTCTGCAGAAATGTCCTTTCAAGACAGCCGTCCCTTGGAGCTGCCAGCCAGAAGCCTTGGACTGTCACATATTAACAGACATAGTCTGCAGAAGCCTGCACCAAGTGTTACCTTATAGCATGTGGAGAGTCAAAAATAAAACCTTGGAAATATATGCATCTCTCTATGAAAACAGCTTATTTTTCAATATTCTTGCAGCATCCATGTTTATCAGTTACTTCTCTGACCTTATCTTAAAAACATAGCCATACAACTTCACTGTAGCCCTAAGACCATTTCCCATTTCACTGAGCATCAGCCTATTGCTTCTCCAGGGAATCTACTATTCTGCAGTTCTATCAGAAATGGTGCCTGGTGACATCTCAGTTTTGCTCCTGCTTTGATGTTACCAGACCATCAGAACAGATTATGCACTTTTGTGAGAGCATAATTTGACCTGCTGACCACCTATTACTGGTAATGAAAAAGAAATAAAGAGCATTATTTGACTTTCAGGGCCCAAAATTAATTTGCTAGGCTGGCAGTTACAGGGAAAAAAAAAATTCTTTTTATGTACTGAAGATTTTTGTCATTAGTTCCTGGCACACAATTTTAATAGACCCCTGAACCACATCTGAGATTGAAATAGGCCTTTAATGTAGATCAAATATGAAAGACAGGGAACCCTCTGGTTTCAATATTTCAAAGATATCCTTCCTAAATTGCAATAAACATCCTTACTATCTTTCCAGACCCTCTTTTCTCAGTGTTCTCACATTAACCTATTTAGCTGCCTGTCTGACAGTGATTAGATAAAAGGCATCTTTTTTTGTGAATGTTAGATTTAACAAACATCTTGCTTTGACAAGCACTTTAAGAAAGGTGAAAGTAAAACCCTGTAGAGCTCAGAGTCCAAGGACAACACAACTACTCCTCACAGCAGGTCTTCCTAGGCTATGCTAAGCATTTCTTCATTGCAATTGAAAAAACCAAAGTATCCCTGCATATCGCCATCCAATTTTGATTGCCAGAGCCGAGATGGAAGAAGACAAACCAGCCCAATTTCAGAAGAGAAGAAAACATGTCAAAAGTGGGTTCATGATGTCCTCTTGGATACTCTGAACTGGTGTGGCTAAAAGAGGGAGGCTGAGTCACGATGCTTGAAACGCATTTCACATGTTAGATCTATTTGATGTGTGAGTGCTGTAAAAAACAGCACTATTTGCTCATCTATGGAGGCTGAAGGTGAAGATTAATTGACAGAAATGAAGGACAGATTAATAGAAAAATTATTTCCCTTGCCAAACATGAGGTTCAGCCTCAGATTGCTTTTTGTTCTGTCCAATAAATTCATAGTCAAGAAGATTGAAAGAAACTGAACTTCAAAAAGACATCAGAGAATCACAGCATACTAATACTACTAATTATAAAGGACATAATTCTATGACTTTTGTTAGGAAAGCTTAGTGGAAACCTGAGTACTGTCATGATTTACTTTTCTCCAATCCAGTATTCCTAGTAAAATGTAGAGCACTTTACTGTATTATTCCTCTTTAAAAAAGAAGCTTCTTGCCTGTTCATAAATATGACTTAATTGTGCCAGAAAAAAGAAAAGCACTTTGAAAATCCAATAGCTTAAAACACACAGTTGCTATTTCCAGTTCTAGCTTCCCTATAGCTAGAGACCAGAGTTTTAAAGTGAAATGTTTGGGGGTCAATATTTGCAGCAGTGCATGCCTCTGCTTCTGGCTCACTTTTCGAGTGTATTCTGTACCATTCCTCACAACTAAACAGCTGCCCAAGAAGGCTCATCATTGCATCTATTTAATCACTGCTTTCAAAAACACACACTTTCCAGATATCGTATGGAATGAAGAATTTCAGAACATTGTTAAGTTCTCAAAGTCTCTTCTCAGTCCTTCCATTTATATCACTAAATGCTAATTCCACAAATTTTTTCTTTAACTTCCCAAACTACCTAATAGCAAACCTTTTTATAAAGGGTAGTCTAGATAGACTGCAGCCTTGGACCCAGTTCCTGGTTACCTCCTCAGGGACTTGTGGATTTTCTAGTGGAAGAAAACAGATGTTTTCACAGCAGAAGTAGAATTTTTAGGGCATTTCTCTACTGAGGGAACTTTGGACAAAAGACTCATTCAGTTATCCATTACCTAGAACTAGAGACAACTATATATACCTATTCAACCACAGAGGACTTAAGTCTTTACACTAAACTGTGACCTACACATTTGCCCAAGGCAGTGTTGGATACCAGAGCAATCCAGCTGGCAACTTTCTTTCAGTGTTAACACAGCTTTTACCACCTGGCACTGAAACTGCACAAGAGGTAACACCGTTCTGCACAAGCTGTCTGTCTCTTCCTTTGTGGCAACACAGAAGTGGCATAGCAACATTTCTAATTTGCCTTAGTTCTTCTATAAAACATATATTATCATAGCTTAGAGTTTAGGAGAACCATATGTATTAATGGAAATTTACAGCAACTTAGTAGAAATAGATTTATTTAATTCAAATATTCTATATGCATCTTTCATCTGGCTACATGAGAAATTCAATGGTTTAATCTTTAGCATAAAATCTCAAGGCTTAAAATGAAACTCTGTCTAATTCTGGGTGTATGCTTTTAATTTTATTCCCTTTTTTAATTATTTCTACATATTATTTCCACAGCAAGTTGAAATTTTGACAAATTGCTTACTTTGTCCTAACCCCTCACATAAGCTATGTTTTGGAAGTGTGTTCAAGTAGAGCAGCAATTCCTCATTTGCATTAGGTGTTTCAGGCAATACTTTTCCTTTGTGTACTGACCAGTGAGTGCTACAATGCCAGTCCCAGCAAGCTCCTTTTCCTCTTTACCTTCCTTTTCCTAGTTGTACTTTTTTTGTAGCAAGTTCCCTGATGTCAACCAACGTGTCTCACATCACATGTGGGGAGAAAATCATCCTCCCTCCGTGCTCAGTAGACATTTTACCACTACATTAAATAATACTGGGTTCTCACTCAGAGATAACAAAAAGAGTCCATTCGCCCTTTCTCCTCAAGGTGCAGAGAGAAAGTGCTTCATAAGCACATAAGTCTTAAACATTTTCAAGATGACAGCGGAGTTCATGGGTTCTTTTTTCTCATTTAAACATTTTAAGAAGGGCCATAGGTGAGATTCACATTCAGTCTTTTTCTTTGGAAATGCTCTGGTTCCTAAAGGAACCACAATGGCTCATAGGACTTAATTCTCCCTCAAAAACTAACAAGTAAATGATCAGACAATACCTGAATAGCTTTTCAGTGATCAAATCGAGTTTTTTACCAGACAGGGTCTAACTTATGCAGCTTTCTTTTGTGTATGAAAAATCCCATTTTTCTTTGTTCATTTCACAGTGAAAGTCACCAGTCCCAGGCTGTTACTGAGACAGTTATTATATGCTTTGGGTTTAAAGCAGTGCTCTTAACAACACTGTGAAACTGAACGACCTCAAAAAAGCTTTCCTATTTGCCTACGAAGGGCCAAACAAGTTATTGGGGAGAAGAGGAAAATAAGTATAGCTGGTGAGTGACAAGAGTATCATTCACTATGAATTTTAAGGTTTTGACATTTATTAATGTCAAATCCCTTCTCCTAAAAGCAAGAGATTCCTGATAATACGGATTTATATATTCCATATGGTAATTTGTTCATATAGAGTGAAAGAGATCTACATTTAAGGGCCTGCTCTGCTCTTTAGGACTGGAATCTCATTCTTGTATAAACTCCATAGCTGTCCCATTAGAAGAACTTTGGCATCTCTCTCTGTTCTCTAGAAATTATGAACTATTCCTATCAAGCCTCTACACGGAAAATATTCTCAAATATTTATGCTTGTATGCATAAAGTGAGGCTATATAAGTACAAAAATATCGCAAATAGCAAAAACGTTATAAATATTAAAAAAAAAAAGAGGAGGGAGGGCAGGTTTCTTGGCTTGCTGAACACTTTTAATTGAAAATTTGGCAAAAACAAGAACAGTGAAAAAAAGTACATTTCCAGATGAATCTGCTCTTCCTAAATCAGGTTTGGGAGTAAGCCAGCAGGAAAGAGAAATTAGGATAGAAATAAGACTATAAATTTCCCATAATAGAGATCACAGAAGAATTGAATGGGTTTCCTGATATCAGATGCTCAGTCCTACCCCTTACTGCACTCTGATGATATAAAACTCTCCCAGGAGGAAAAATGTTGAGAAATAAGATTGTTTTCACAGAACCCTCTCCACTGCTAGAAAGAGCAAAGAACTCCCAAACAGACACAAGAAAGTAAAATTTGTGTTTTACCTTTGAAACATCATGTCAGATATCTCCTGTGATTTTGAAAAAACAAAGATATCACAAAATAATAAATATATTATTAATATTTTTTTTAAATTAGGTCCTTTGTCTGAAGTTGTTCTGTCATGTCTTCCTTTGTGGCAATATAGAAGTGGCATAGCAATACTTCTAATAGAGATGTTATCATTTGCCTTATTTCTTCTATAAAAGGTATTGTCATAGCTTAGTTTAGGAGAACTGTATGCATTAATGGAAATTTACAGTAACTTAGTAGAAATAGACTTATTAAATCCAAATATCCTATATGCATCTTCCATATATATTTGTACTTATATAGCTAAAATGTGTGTTAAAACAATTGCAGATGTGTAAATTCAGCCAGTAGAAATAAACTCTGAATAGATTATCCATCTGGGCTAGAATCTTTTTTTCAGGAGTAAAATACCTACACTGAAATCTTTAGACATGTGCACAACAAGTATACATTCTACCAAAAGTAAAAAAGGGATTAAAAAAAAGCACATCCTAAAGGGTTTTACTCCTACAGTATTACATGGCAGAGTCCTGCTATTCAATACATTTAACCTTATTTTTGAGGTTAATTTCTGTCAGTAAAAAGACAGAGATATTAGGATGGTCTTCAAAGTTACATCAATATCCTATTGAAACTGAAGTCACCAAAGTTCAAACATGAAATAGAACATACAGTTGTACTGAGATGTACATCAAAACTGGCTTGTCACAATAATCTGGTATTCATGGACTACACAGCAGTAAAACTGGTGAACCACTATTTATTAGTGATTAACTGATTCAAAACTGATTGTTCCTCTACAGGAAAATATCCCTTGTTTGAGTCCTGAGTACTACAGTTTCATCCTGTCGTTTGAGGTTACACATCTATGAAAATCCAACTTCTTTTTTAGATCTATCACTAGCCACAGATTCATCACAGAAATCCCAGCTTAGGTGACCATCTGAATGCTGTAGACTTGGTTTTGGCCAAGTCCAACACCACAGAAATTAAAGAGCATTTTACAGTAACATTACAATATCTATCCTTAAGGATAATCAGAGTTTGACTATGCAAGGCCCTCATCCAAAGTTAGACCTACTTAGGTGGTTTGGATCAAGCAGTTTTCTGAGGTCTCTTCCTACCTATATTATTCTGTGATTCCTTAGGGGAAAAAAAACCCAGTAGGTAAAATGAAAAGTGCAGAAGCAGAATGTGAGAGATTTTCACAGTGACAACAGAATTGTTGAATAATATTGCTAGAAATAATATTTTGAATTGAAGCGGCAGAAATAACAGCTGGAAAATATTTTGTTGAAGTGCTGCTCAAGTGTTACTTAAAATGGTCAAGTGAGCCTTTCAAGGCACATGATAGCAAAAGCTTTCATACATAAATCCCTTGCCATCTCCAGCATTTTAAAAGAGATGTTTGAATATTCTACTTTCCCCTTTTCACAGACATGGAAGAAAGGACTGCTGAGGTCAGCCGACTGGTTTAACTTTTTAGTTTCCTTTTTTTTTTATAATTCATACATCAAAATAAAGGCAACATTTTTTCAGGAGTTGCCAGCGAAGATTTTTTCTTATGGGGAAAAAAAAAAAATCTACTGAAGACTTAGATGTGAACTGAAAGAAAAAATAATCAATAATTGGGAAATTAAATTGTATTGTGGAAGCTCTGAATAAAGAGACAGGCTGAAAATTGGATTTTTCCACAGAAAGCCAGCTCTTCTGCAACAAGAAAGCCTGAAATGAGAAGATGAGAGAACTCTGTTTTCACCTTTCTTTTTTGGCAAGCTACTTTTGCTCTTTTGTGTCATAGTTTCCTGGCTCATTAGAAGGTTTAAACTGGTTGATCTTTTCATGCTCCATTCTGTCTCCCTGAGGTTTGGCATTCAGGTGCTCATACATATGTTTAGAAGTTAATCCCATTTTGCTGCAAAAAAAAAAAAAAAAAAAAGCCTAGAAGAGATGGTCTCCAGCAAACCATCACTGAAGTACCTGAGCAGCAGAACCAGACACAATAAATGCCTCAGTATATACCAAACATGAAGTAGAAACAATCACAGCCAAAAGGGAGAAAGAACAACTCCATGACTTTGACTTTTGGTTACAGTGACACCTCTGACCAGAATGGAAAATGAAACACACAGGAACAAGGACAAGATGTGTGCCTTGGATATGCTGTGTGAGACAGGACAGAGCCTCGCAGCAGATCCAAACTCACCTATGGGAGGGGGCTGGGTGCTCCCCACTCTACAGCCCCTTGCACCCCTGACTTCAGCCAGCCAAAAAACATCCCTCTCTCCCTTCACTTGCACTCATGCCTTAGCTGAAGCTCCTGATGAGCCCAGAGCTTGTGCTCTCTTGGAGAGAAAAACAGTAAGATCTCAATCATGCCAACTATTTGCCTGCTGAATATAAAGAAGTCCTATTTAAATATGGCAAGTTACGGTCATGCATTATGACTTTGACATGACTCTTAAGCCCTTTGGAACAAAAAACCCACAGAACACTGAAGAAAATTCAAAAGTCCTTCCCTTGACCAAGGGTAAAACATCACTATGAAATGAAATGAAATGAAATTATCATCTGGTAATACAATGCCACCACTTTAAATCATGCACTTCAAGCAGGTTTCTAAAAATATTTTCAGATTAAAAGAAATTCCCTACTCAAGTAACACTGGCTTATGAATTCACTAGACATACAGACAGACGCTGTTTCTAAAGATCAAGTTTGGCAATGCCACCCAAAACTGAGCATGTTCCCCTAGAAAATTCAGATTAAACCTATTCCATCAGGATCCCGAGGTCAGAGTTCATGGCAATATGTTCATTTACTCTTGGTCCCTCACACTTTTTGCCCATCTTGCTATTTGCTCCTGAACACAACATATGAACTACAACAGTCCCCTGGTTCCACTGCAGGGAGCATTCCAAAGCCTTCAGCAGCATAGCAGGCAATGCTGGTACCATACTAGTTATTTTTTCCACCTTACACCCAAGGGATTTTACACGAACAGAGAGACAGACTCCACAGGCACAGTCTCTGACCTTACCTATGGCTGAATCTGTATTTATAGATTGCTGCTCCATGTGAAGTACAGAGAAGAGTCAACTCACTGAAAAATACCATGTTAGCCGTTGGGCCCAGCTCCTGCACAGAGGATAGAAAGAAGTCACCAAGAGAGCAGGAGAGAACTAATCTTTATCTGTCCATACCATGTGACTCACAAATGAGGTTATTTTAACAGTCTCTGCTTTCAAATTGCACATGCATTCACACATTCAAAAATAGAAGACTCACACTCAAATTTAAAAGAAAAATATCACATACCTTGTTTGAATTAAGTAGTCAGGAATGCTTTTCAGAGAAACACTCACATCCAAGTAGAGGCGAGCTCTCCCTGTGTCCCTCATTCCACAGTGGCTCACACTGACTTCAGAAGAGGTGAGAGAAGGTGTAATATGCAGCCTGTCCCCCAGGGAAGTTTTCACCTTCAGATCTTGTGTGGACCACCATGCCAACTACCACCAAAACTAAAGGTTTAGTGCTCTCCTCAACATTTATGTAGAAATCCTAGCATGTTGTTTGCTGAGCATGGCATGCAAGTATGTCACAGCATACAGAGCTGGGTAAAAAAAAAAATAAAGAAATTCTAAAAAAAAGACATCTTTGAAGAAATTAAAGTTAGCATTTCCTGACTATTGCCTTGATTTTTGAGATCATATTTTGATAAGCTCCCCTTATGTGTATTGAAGAAGGGGTATGAAAAATGAAAATTATCTGACTTGCTCTGAAAAGTTTGATAGAGGATTCAATAGTTGATGAAGGTGCAAGAGTTGTGGGGCTTACTTATTTTCTTCTGATTTCTTCAAGATCTTCCTAAGGCTCAGCACAGATGCTCAAAAACTCTTTCTGCTCATCTTTTTACATAAATGACAGCCTGGCAGAGAATGGGGGATTGTTCTGTTATCCTCCTTCCGGAGGATGCACATCAAACAAAATAACTTTCCTGTTCAAAATCTATTTCTCAATTTTCAGAATTAAAAACATCTGGGTTTTCCAATTCAAGTCATGACATCTTGAAACTATTCTGAGATAAACAAAAGCTCATTTTTCCACTGCTGAATATCCTGACCAAGGCTGAAGAATAATTTTACAACAATTGGAAACAAAATATTATTGATCGTAAAAAAGAAAAATCAAAATAATTTTTTTATATTTAGTCAAAATGTTTTCCAACAGCAGTCCATAACATTAGTTTCAGTAATGTTCCTAGAAAAGGTCAGCCATCTCTGTGTAATTGAGCTATTTCAGCCCAGGGCACAGGACTGAGCCCCAGTAGAACCATGTTCTTTTTCCCATTTACTGCTACTGACCTTCAGCATATCAGTGTCCCTCTGAGGATCAGGGACGCCAACTTACAAAGGGCTTTGTGATAAGCAGGTGAAAAGCACTCATCACCTCTTAGTCTAATCCTTACTAATTAATGACATAATAATTGGTTTGGTCTTGCTGCCCATTAGGTTTTGATGTGTTAATTGGTTTATTCTAATGCCTTCATTGAATAGACGACTTCCAGGAGATGAATTGCAGGTCAATGAATAACACACAAACTGTTTTGTTGCAGCCATTTAAAGCACATATGTAAGGCTGTATACCACAGGCTTTATGAATATTGTCTGAAGTATCTGAAAGACAAATTTAATCTGCATCCAGTTAGTTTTTTCAGAAACAAGATGTGTGAACCTTGTTATTTCAATTCATTGACAGAGTGGAGGTTTCTCCAGCCATGACAAATTCCATCTTCCACTTTTCAGGCCAGTAATAAGGCATAGAATTCAGTAAATGAGCCTAGTTTCTTTATTGTAAGTCCTTTGAATCCTTCTTGAAACTCTACTGTTTTAAATTTTTCCTCCTGCATAAGTGATCTTAAATCAACGTTATGCAAAGATATAGGAATTCCCTTCACAACATGTAATAGGAAATACCTGTCAGGTGCAGAAACTGTTATTTTACTAATAAATTAATAGCATTTTTCCAATTTATTTAAAACTACTGCTCTGATCTTAAAAAAGAGAATATAAAACACGGAAAATTGTATCCCCCAGCTGAACTTCCTTTCTAAAATAATTCCCTATTTATAAGTGGGCAGAGCTATGATTCACAGTATTACAACATACTATTTGTCTGAGACGTTAAGGAACAAGAGATTAACTTCTGTTCAGAGTGAGATTATATGTACAGGGATTTTTGTATGAGAAATAGAAACGGCTTCTGCAGTCTCAAGCAAGCAGGAGATATTCAAATGATGGTACAGCAGCCAGGGCTGGAAGGAGTAAAATTTCAATTCCAAATAAATACTGTGTCCTCCTGATGTTTTTGCTTTGCCCACCAGTCAGCACAGAGCCACCACAGAAGCCAGACCACCAGAGCTCTCTCCATCCTTGCCCTCCTATCATAGTCTTGACATGGCTTTCTTCTCTCCCCTAGCCCTTTCCTGCCTCAACTCATCATTGGTAAGGACAGAAATAGCAAGGTGAAAGCACACAATTGTATTTATAATGGTTTCTTTGGCGCTCTCTGACTTTCAGAAATTAATAGGTTACTTCTCATAATTTACTCTATTTCTTCCTTACTACAACATTTAGACACCAGAATGCACTAGACTCATTTTTTGTGTTTGCTCCCTACTTACCTCACTGGTAGTTTAAGCAGACTGCAGGCAGTCCAAGAAATTTTCTCCAAACTTTTTTTCAACCATGTAATCCCAAATTTCTCCCAATTCTTATTAATTTGTAGCAAAGAGAAAAGGTTACTTGAAGATGTTTTGAAGCAATTTTTAATCATTTTAGAAATATCTACTCTAATATATTGAACCACTGCCTGGCCAGATCATTGAAATCAAAGATCAAAAAGAACTCAAAATAACTCATGCTTTTTTCATAATTAGAAGGAAGCAGGTGTTTGCATTGTTTCAGGACATTATTGCAGCACAGCACCATATTGCTTCATATTTTCTCTTACAGCATTACCCTAAACACTCTCACTATCCATCATGTCTCTTAGAAATAACAAATACACCAGTAGCTAATTAATTATAGTCACTATATTATTAATTCTAAGACATAGGAATCATGCCCAAATAACATGAAAAAATGAATGCCAAGACCCAAAATGTACACTAACACCCAGGGAAACATCAATCTGAATCAGAGCAGAGTGAGAACTGGCCATCAAGCTCCCACCTTTATCATAAGGAAGATAGTATGTGAACAGTGAGTGTATGTATTAAACACAAACATGGTATCAGGCACTGAAAACCCACTCTGTCTCCTATATCTATGTAATACTTATATTACTTTTTTTTCTTCTGTTCAGATCCTGAGGAAAAGTGAAAAATTAAAAATGTGTGTGTGTGTGTGTATATACATACACACACACACATATATGTATATATGTATGTATATAGAAAGAGTTATAGCATCATTTTCCTCCTTTTTGGTTCTGGAGGACACCACCTGTATATCTTCTACTGAAACACCTAAGAATAAGGGAAAATGAAAATGAAATAGGGTGGAGGTGAGAGAGAGAGAGAACAGCATGAAAAGATAAAAGTTAAATGGAAAGAAAAAATAGTTTGTCTGGATGTTTCAATCACTGCAGTTTCATTTCATTCTGGTCCTTAGAACAAATGAGAGAGGTACTAGCTGAGGACAGTATGTTCACAGCTGACTGCAAAGAGGTATTAGCCAGTTTTAGTTTACAAAAAGGAGCAAATACGCTTACTGAGCCAGCCACACCAAACACGTGAAACGTGCTATTGAGAAAAGGCACAGAGTGCAACTGCTGGCACAGAGAAGCTCTCAAGAGAGATCTATGAAAGTTTTTGCACAAAATATAAATCCTATAACCATAACAAAGCAAGCTAAGGGTAATTGTTCCAAACACCTGCGTTCTGCTCATCAGTTCGCTGATCACACCCTCGTGATTCCGTTTTGTTAGAAACCTGATGATCTCCACACCCAAATGTGTTCAAGTGGTATATTCAAGCATTAGAAAACATATGGCACAAATTTGTAGTTTGAGTTCCGTGCCTTTTCTGATGCTGTTAGAAGCTTCTAACTTGAGATGGAAACAGGAACTAAATACAGACTCAGTGATTTCCTGCTGGGCTTGCCTTGTTATGCTTTTTCGAATTTATTCTGTCATGTAAACACTTTCACAGAAGTGTCTGACAACCTATTCTAGTTCTGTTACATGCCTCTTCTCAGCAGCAGATTCTTTGTGCTGAGGATGACATGCTTGCAGTGAACGTTTCTCCTTTTTGCATGGAGCACTCACAGGTGTTGAGGCTGGTATAAATTTATATCTTAAAGGCCAAGTTCTCTCCCTGTCTGTCAACCTGTGTCACCCCATCTCCTGTAGATGCAAGAACAAAATCACAGGCAGAAAACAAAGCAGAAAAAAGCAGCAGAAAACTGAAGCAACAATAATAAAGGGTCATTGTTCATGGAGCAGCAGAAGTTCAGTGAAGTGAAAGAGAAGTTGCACATTTACTTCTTAGATGACACTGTGATGCGGAAACTAAGGTAGGACTAAACTCCAGCTTCTGTCCCTGCTAGACCACCAGGCAACTGGATCACATTTTGTCATGGCCTGATAAACCTGGCAACAAAGTATTACTTAGTTTCTTGCAGTTTATTCTGCTTATTGATTCTTGAAAATAAAGGACAGCCTGTGGTCCATCTGATCACACATTGGTTATAAGAGATTGCAACTAGAATCCAACATTTTATTTATTGCTTCTACATAAAGCTTCGGTGAGGAGGGAAATTGAGAGCTAGGCTTTCCTGCAGAATGATCATCATTTATTTAGATAAATATTGACAAATTAATGGAAACAAAAGACGGTCTCTACATCAGGCACCATAGGATAGATGTGAAATGACATATTTCATCCTGCTAAAGTGATGAGCCAGATGTTCAGCTGAACTTACTAAATAAAGATTGATAAAAGACAATGTCATGAGGCAGTTGGGACTGATTATGAAGACTCTTGTTGCTCAAGTGATACTGAAACTTAAAGACCCTTTAAAGCAAGTCTCCATCAGACCTGTGTGAAACTATGGGAAAAAATGCTACAGTAGGCAAAAGCAAGCCAAGACTTTTTTTTAAAAAGTCCCAACACCATTAAAGTACAACCAAATATAGGAACACAAAAGCAAAGATTGTATTAGAAAACAATGGGCGTGAATGAAGTGAGAAAGAAAACAAAAAAGGTAGTTTTATTTCTGGATATTGCTAGTTCTAAAACTGTTTCCCTAGGCCTTGGTCTACACAAAGAAGTAACTATGATACTGTGTTCTAACATATGACATCTACCACACTCAAACATAAAACAGATCTTTTTAAAAGTATAAAGTGGAAGTAAACTGTGACTTTTTGAAAGCAAAGACTCTTTGTGGAGCTGAGATCTTTCAGACTGTGTTACAGTTTGGGTCTACCATAGGACATTGAGAAGGACTAGAAATCTTAGGAATTACTTGTTGGCAAGCAAACATTAGTCAAGTTTGAAGGCTGAATGGTATCTTGACACCAAGAATGAGACAAAATTTTTAAAAATGTGGGAGATAAGGATGGAAATTTGAACTTCAATCTTCAAGACTGCAAAGCAAAACAGAAGGGTAAAATATCACTAAACAAATCACTGTATTTGGGGAAAGATGCAAAAACTTCAAAGGATTCTATCACTTTGCAAGAATTTGGGAATATCAACAGAGTTTTCACAGCATAAACAGAAAGGATAACAAGAGTAACAGTAACTCCAAGGAATTTTTCAGTAACTGGTGAATAATATTACAGCAGAAGACAAATGGACTACATCTGAAAGGCAGTACAACATTTAAATTTAAAAGCTTACATTCTTGGCTTCACATTAAGCAGACTCAAATGCCCAAGCCAAAGGAATACTCTGAAGTGCCAGAAAGTTTCCAGATCATGACTGATCTTTGCACATTTCTACCACCTCTCATTATCTGGAATTTATAATATTGTCCTGCACAATGAATATAAACAATGAAGTTGTCCACCAATGCATTCTAGCAGATGGATTTTGAATCACTTTAAAGTCTCAGTTAAAACAAATTCAAACATGGAAGACACTACAATGAAGTACTTGCCAGATCTGCTACACAATGTCATGCAAAGGCACAAATTTAAGCTGTTCTCAGCACAGTGTCATTTGAAGTGTGTTACTCCAGTTCTCTGACAGAATTAGTTGAACCACCTTTATGACCATTTTACAAATCACAAAAACTACAAAGCTCTGTCCCAAAGAAAACGTCAGCAACTAAAGTCTTATTTAACTGAAAACTTAGAACAGATATATACTGTTTGAGACATCTGGTCACATTAGTAAGAAAATGCAAATCCAGAGGAGAAGGAATGCAAAAATAAAATCCACATGATGGGGGTCTGCACTTAAAGCTAATACTTAAAGTTAATACTACTAGAGTGAATATACAACAGCAGACTCCCTGAATATACAACAGCAGGCTCCCTCAGTGTAGACAGTCCAAACGCATAAGGTTCAAATAAACACAAGCAGCTCAAAATTAATTTCATACCCAGAACTGAGACAAAAGGAAGGAATGGATACTGACTGAGAGGTGGTGATTTCAAAGTGAGGATAAGCATAAGCATGTGGCATACTTAAACACTGAGCAGCAAATTCGCCTTCTCCTGACAGGTCTGAGGCTCTTTTAGGAGCATCACCGTTCCTTCTGTGAGGCAAGGCAGCCGAAACAGTACATTGACTGGTAATTGAGGTAATTAAGTGCTTGTAAGAATTTGAAATTGTGCCTTTAATTGCTAGCATTATGTGTACCTAGAAAACAAAGATATGGGAATAGCTCCTTTAAAGGACTGCTGGTGGGAAGCTGTGGGGCTGGCTGTGGTGGGAGAATGTGCATGCTAGAAAAAATAGGCACTAAAACATAGTGTAAGTCCATATTGTTTCTGAGTTACTGAACCCCATCCACCAGAATTACTCATAAGACAAGATGCAAGAGAGGACAACAAACTACACTGTTAAACACTTCCAAGAAAGTTTTAAACATATAACATCTGCGAAGGAAAGAAGTACCACCTGAAAACAGAAACAGAAGTCTGAAACCATTCCTTCGAATCTCATGGATATTCTTTAAATTCATAGTGTTTTAGAAGGTTAATAGTACACTTGGGAGTTCCAAGTGAAATATTTCAGCTTATGTTTCATATTCTTCAAACTAGAAAATGCGATGTCTTGGTTGTGGTAAAATATTTGTTTTACAATCGTATCACAGATCTTACCTACTTATGGGCCTTGTTATCTTTAACATATGAAAATGTATTGAAAGTCAGTAATGCTTTATGGTCTTTCTAACAGTTATTGCCAATATCCAGAAATGTCAGATCCTGAACCACATGAATTATACAGGAATCCATGGTGATTATAATTCTTTGCTTTGTTTCATATTTACTTTTCATTCTGGTTCTTCAGTAAACTGTCCTTCAGTAAATAAAAGCTACTGTATGTGGAACTTGATCATTAAAAGGTATTGGGTTTAAGGTAGAAAGCAATTTTAATCACATTTTTTATTGTCCTTTCTTCATTAGTAAAAAATTCAAACTTATTCTCCCTCTTCTCCTGCATTACAATCTTATGTTAAAAATCTATGATAGTACTGTTTCTTTTAAGAACACCAACAGTTAAATTTACTCATTTATAGATACTTAACAGTTTAGGAAATCAAAAGCTATTTATACTCATTACATGTACACTGACAGATCAATGTAATGGACTATGTCAGCCCAGTATTTTCTAATATACCTACTAATAAATTCCTTGACCTTTAAATTCGCCCTTAAAAATGTAAGCTACTTAGTTTGTCAAGAAAATCAAGCAGGCATCTCACAGATGATAATATTTCCATGTCCTGTTGCATGTGCAATAGTTAGGGAAACCTGAATATGCTTCAAAGATGAACCTTTTGTACTTTATTTCACAAATCATTATAGGTATTACATTGAAATTCAACTGCAGAGCATTTCCAAATGCCTATCAATGCACCTGTGCTTCATATATCACAGAGAACACAGACATTCAAGAAATTAGAGAGGCAGAAATAAGAAAAGGCATCCCCCAGACAGATTCGCTCAATAATCTTTGCAACTGGAATTATCCTCTAAAATGTGAAACTTGAAGAGGTACACACTCAGTAAAAGCTTTAGGTTTTACATGAATACCCACTCCCTACCTGGTTTGTATTTGTCAGGAACATTATTATACAGACACTATACAAAGACAGCATTATATTGGCTACATAGTTTCCAGACAATGCAAAAGAATTACAAAATAAAATGAGGTGAAAGGAATTTTCCAGTAGATTTTCTCGTTCTCTTTCCAAAAGAATGAAGAAAGTATTTCCTTACAGCTGCCCTGGTACAGCTCTGTTTATATATCATGTCAAATTTCCAAACCTTCTTTCATTTTATTTCTTGCCACAGTGTCCACTAAAACATTCTGGATCACTAACCAGCCCTAAATGTTTTTTTTTTTTCTGTTTTGTTTTACATAAACATGTGGTTGGTTGGTTGGTTTTACTTAATTCAAAATTTTTCAGTCATCCTAAAAATGACACAATATGCTTAGGGCACACTTGAGAATAATGCTATGAAGAGGGATTTTCCTGTTTTACACATTAAACCCGTGGATCAGATGGAAAGTCTGACCCACAGCTTGGTTTTTTTGTTCTGTTCTAGACCTTTTCAGGACTTTGGAGACACAGAGCACATCACCAGCTGTTCCTGGCATCACCCAGGCAGACCAGCTGCTCCTCTCCATGTGAGGAGTTTTATCACTGAAGCAAAACAAACAAGATGAACTGATGGCCCCACAAGAGCAGCAATTTGTGATTCCATCTTTTTTTGTGGGTAACAAGTTTCCACCACCTCTCTACAGTTACCCATTGGGCTCTGGCTTCATAAGTGCTTGTGTCCGCCTTGCAGTGAGCTGGGCTTTAACCACCCTGTAATAATTTCAAAATCTATCAGATAGAGTCATAGTTTGTAGTGACTCCATCTGTTCAGCTATGAACTTCATCCTGCTGGGATTTTAAATGTAGATGGGAAAGAAAATTATACTTAATCATTTTGGGTTTGGGATGGGGTTTTTTTTTATCTGTACAATCTCCTGAAAGCTGATATACAAGTCAAAAACAAAATTAAAAAAAAAACTTGAAGCAAACAGACATAGCAAAATTATTGCCATCAGATAATCCACTTATAATAGCCTTGCAATGTAGAATCTGAAAGAGAAAATAGTGTAGGCCATTAGTGGATGAAAGCTGTAACTAATATATAGTAAGTAAAATGGGTCAACCAAAAGATATCATCTCTCATAGACCTATGCACTAAATAATTATTTTCTGTGCTTCCTCAAGTCTTTAGACAAAATCCTTTAGATTTCATAAACGAAGTTTTGACATGGATGAAAACAAAAGTAATTACTAGTATGACAAGTCCATTATTAAGACAGCTCAGTTAATGTCTGAATCATAGGAATGCCACTTTCTCACTCAGGCAGAAGAACTTAAAATATGTTAATAAATCTGACTAAATTCCTTAAATAACTGATCAACTCTTATAAGTATTGAAAATCATTAATAATTCTATAATCTTATGAGCATAAACCCATTTCAGTCACAACATGAAGTACAGGAATGTACTAACACATTCTTCTGTGCAAAACTTACATATTAAAACTTACATATCCCACCATATAACATAAGTGTCTGATGCAAAGCCTTCTCTCTGGGGATCTTGGTTATACACCAAGCCCCAAAAGTCCCAGGTACATTCAGAGGGAAAGAACAACAGCTTAGGCTTATATCTCTTCTCCACAGGGTAAACAGTATGCCAGGAGTTGTCCTTTTATTGGAGCAGGATTGGAAGGACACCCAGCACATAAGGCTCTCTGCAGAGTACTTGTATAATTTTGAGAGGCATTTTATTCTGTTGATGAAGCTGATCAAATTTCAAAGCTCAGGAATTTTTCTACCCATGTCCCTCTCTGAACCCCTCTGCAGTTTTGCAGGATGCTCAATACAGAGGCAGAAGATCAAATACAATGCAAGAATTGGTGTCTGTTTTACTCTCTTGACAAAACTTGAAGGAAGAGCTGCTTCTTTACTAGCCCATATTCCATTACCCAAACACATCCATAGTGAAGCCTCCAAGGTGAGGGAAACCCATCTTCATTCCCTTGTCTTTCTCAGCCATCCAACACAATTTTTTTCAAGCAAAAGGCTAATGTTTCAAACTTCAGCAAGTGCAACTCATTGTATTTTGAGTTCTCATGGAATCTCACAGATGGGCCCATAGACAAAGCCACCACCTCCTTGTGAACATGTATATAGACAGTGAAAACCCTTTATGAGGTTTAGGGACACAGAATTCATTATCAGACAAAAGGGTCCAGCCACTGCCCAGCTCACCTACCCTCCCCTGCCATACAAGGAGCAGCAAAGGGATGAGATAGGTGATTATGAACATTGCACTTGGGACACAGAGTTTCTTCAGGACTGAGATCTCAGTGCCTGAACCTGATCCATGCAGCTGTTCAAGACACCTTGAATGACTATGATGCATCTACCCACTTTCAGATCTGCCTCAAATGCTAGGAACTCATTCGGTTGTGCTGACCTGTCCCATAATGTCCTATTTCCTGCTTGATCTTAAGACAGAATATGTGTATCTGCTCAGGAAGCCTGGCTGCAATTGTTTTATAATCCCTATTTTCCCTTTCTCTTTCCTTCCAGGTCAACATTATACTGCTATTTCATATTCACAGAAAAGAAATAATCAAAGACAGGCAGGTTTCTTCTGCCATTTGAGCTAGAAACATGATCTAAATTCCTGCCCCATATAACACAGCCATACAAGAGGTCTGTATTAGATTACATGAAAAGGACTTGCTAGCAAATCTTATCTCTCTTGCAATTATTAAATCTACTACTAAGTAATATGATTGTGTATTATTTGTATGATATGACTTAGATTTGTGATTATATATAGGCTCAATCATTTTAATTCAGCTAGAACATTGAAGCAAATTGGTCAATTTTACAGTATATTTATTTCATGTTCATTTGAACCATGTACATTTATTATGAGCCAATTTCCTGAATGAATGCAAGGCCATCTCTTGGATTCCATTACAACAAGCTTGCCTGCCTTGCAAGGCTTCACACTGCACAAACACTGTTCCTGATACTCCTGCTACATTATTTGAAGTTAGACAAGGTATCACTCCACTGCTCACTGCAGTGTGAAGCATTGGTGTATCCTTAAATTGTTGGGTGTGGTTTTCTTTTTCCATTAAATGCTTTTTATCTACATCACTGTGAGAACAGAATCAAATCCAAAACTGAATCTTTCTGCAGATTTAATCATGCTTCCCTCATTTTAATGGCCATTTAAAAGCACATTAACACCTATCTACATACCTATCTTTATTGTATCTGCTCAATCAAGTAATTTCTTGCGTTCAACAAATTATTCCAAAGTATATGAAAAAAGTGTAAGTCAATGCTTTAGAAAGCACAGTTGTGGCTGAGGTATATGAATGCTGCTGGGAGGAGACAGAATTTTACTAATGACATACAGATAAGGGCTGCTCTCCTAGCTCCTTGTTGTTATCACAGTTTGGATTCTGAACTTTCATAATTTGCTGTTACGCAAACTGGGCTCTCCCTCCCAAGTAACCAAAACTTAAGTAGAGGAGACCAAGGTCTCCATTGTTTTACTTCCAAGGCATGAGAAATAAATGCTGCTCTATTCATCACACACTTTACTGTATAGCACACAGTTGCCACAGCTTGTGATGGTAACAGGGAGGTTGGCTTGCTTTGACTGAAGTTGGATTTCAAAGGAGTTCTCTGGCCTTTGGAGCCTTAAAAATACAGCCCTGCATTTTCTGAGAACTTTTGCCTTTCAACTATAAAATCTCATAGGGCTTTTTGTGGCTGAGTTTGAATCATATTTAAAAAATTTAAATCATGTGAACCTCTGTGCCTATTTTTACTTCTGTACTGCTGTATTTTTCTAGATGTGTCATTAAACATCTGTAGATTTACTGACATGTAACTGAAAGCAAATCCCTTCATCTTCTCACTGAGAATAGTGACATTAAGATGAGATTATCATCATTAAAAAAGATCTCCACAGTTTCAGTGCCCAAATATATTCCTCTGTGCTCAAGAGAGTCCAAAGCCTCATTTCTTTGCACATTAAAAAAAAAAAAAAAAAAAGAAAGAAAGAAAAGAAAAGAAAAAACCTAACATGGCATCAACACAGAGGACACACCAAACAACAAGTGAAAAAGTAAAACAAACTGTGTTTCAGTCATCTTTAACTTCTGAAGTGGAATGGAAAGTTGGATAAATCTGTATCACACATTTCAGGTAATGCCAAGAAACTTTTTTCTGTTAAAATAGAATAAAAATAAATTTGAACTAGGTGTTAGTAAAAGGCATTCTCACTAATGTCTTCAGAACTCTGTGTCTTGTTCTACATGTACTGAGAATCCCAAGATCCCACAAATAAAAAACAATGTGGATCATTAGGGGATATCTTGCACTTGGCATTTTACCTTGAGCGCTACAATAATACAACAAATGGGTTATGAACATTAAAAACAGTAATACATTAATTTTTTAAGCTTCTAGTGAATACAGAAACTTACTATATACTATTTAGTTGTGACTGAATTTATGCCTATTACCAATATTTTGAAAAAAACCAAAGGAGGGGGCTAATAAAAATGTTCATTTTCATTATTTTTCAAATTCTCTTAAGTCTGCCTAAAAAAAAAAAATCTTCCTTCTGTCTTGGTTTTTCTAACCACTCCACAAGCCCAGCTTTAACCTTTCTGCATTGATTCCCACAACACTTTCAACTAGAACGATTCAAGTTAGTTACGATTATCATGCAAAGGGTTTTGAGTAAATTGGAAAGATACAGAGTCTGGAGGACCGAAGCTGGCTGGAGGCTTTGCGTGTTGGTGTAACAACATGTAGTTTTGACACAGTAGAAGGCATCTGTGTTTTGTTCTGGGTGAAAGACAATAAACCCTTCTGATGAGCTAATTTATAGCCTTGGGATATTCTTAAAGAACCAAGTATATATTTTTATGTTTTGTAATGTTGTTTCAAGAAGATACCTGTCAGGCTAGTCCTTTAATGCACATGGGGTTTTGTTTACAGATAATAAGTTTAAGGTAATTTCAAAGATTTTGATAAATATTTGTCAGATCTTTGTGGCTGTAGGGAATTTTAAATACAAAAATTATTTGAAATATAAATTGTTTTCTATCCAGTCAAAAAAACCCTGGGCAGAGTCAAAAAAAAGGGCAGAAATGTACATTTTTAATGGCACATAAACTCACCCACACCCCCCTTTTCTCTTGATGACAAAACTTGAACATACTGTCTTCTTCAGCACAAGAGACATGACTGAACATCATTGTTTTAATGCTACTCACACATTTATTTTTATCTCAGGCAGACTGTGCAGTTGTGGGCTGTCATGTTTACTTGAGGCATTAAAGCAGGGCGAGCAGACACAAGGCACTCATGAAAAACTGTGATATGAATAATCACGGCTTAGTAGCAGTGAAATCAGTCATTGCAGCTCACAGTAAGCATAATTCATCCCCAAAGTGGAACAGGACATTCTAAACTGGTAGCAGAGTTTATAGAAATTTGAAAAGACATTAGAGAACCCATTTTTAGAGTGTGACCAGTATCATTTCTCTTTTTTTCTGCAAGGAGTAATAAATGTTTGTTAATTTTGGGGGGAAGAAAAAAAAGAATTAGCAAGGACAGCTCATAAAAGTCATTTAATCAGCAGTACAGTCCTTGGTTCTCACTGTTGTTCCTTTTGGAAAAAGCAGGTAAAATGCAGCAAAGCTGTTTGGATTTCTTTGGCCAAGCAGACCCTCCCACTAAGAGGATAGGAGTACAGGTGTTGTTCAGGTCCCATCGTCAGAGACTTAATTCTGTTCAGCATGAGCCCTCCAATCAGAAATGTTCTCAAAAAGGTGACAGTCAACAGCACCTGTCCTTGTTCTACAAGTAGACAGGCGGAGAGGACAGCAACTGTGAACTTGCAGAACTAAGAACACAGTGTATTGTGTTATGCTCAGTCCTCTGCCATGTGCATTTGACTGATTATGGTTCTCGGTTGGTTTATTCTGTTGAAACTCCATATTTTTGCATCACTTCTTACTCTGAAAGACATAGCACATTGATTTTGCTGGTAGCTGCTTATGTATAAAACAGTGGAAGAGATAAGCACTTCATTATCCCAAAGATAAGCAGTAGAGATGGACAGCTGGGGGAAGCAACTGGTATACAAAAGTGTACCAGAAGGGTAATAGTGTCAGTTCTCATTACTCCTACCATAAATCCCCACCAGTGACACCAGAAATATAAAGCAATTAGAATGGATTGGAAAGAGGCATAAAAAATAAAGGAAAGATGAAATATAGAAATTACAAGATAGTTCAGCAATAAGAGTGTTGATTGAAGTGCTAGGGGTAGCTTTTCTTCTCTCTAATGGTTCGCTTTCCTAGTAGTTTGTTCTGCAGCAGGCTATGATTACAGATTACACTGTTTTTCCATGTGAGTAAAAATAATTAGTTCAGTTTGAATTGGACACCATTTGCATTTAATAAATCTGAATTTGAAGGGGCACTCTTACTATATAGAGATTTACTCAGAAATGAATTCCACTTTTGTAACAAACAAAATGAAAATTTCTCCCATATAATGTAGCAGAACATAAGAAATACCATAACAAAATCCCCCAGACCTGCTTTCATTTCTCTTCAAATTCACAAAAGTAGCAATACTGCTTTCCATAGAAAATGCTAATATCCCTTGAATTTAGGTAGACACTTCACTGTTTCCTCACCTTTCTCTGAGACTGCTACACAGTAGCTGAAGCCCTTGACAAGGAATTACTGACCACTTTGCAGGTTGATTTTGTTAAATCATCTGGGGCAGGAAACCCAAGTGTCTGAAGTAAATGAAGAACTCCTGTTCTGCTGCCAAGAGCTGTCCCTACCTTCCACACAGGCTTGTTTGAGAATTTCCTTGCTCTGATTGCACACAGTCAGTAAGACTTGAGGTGAGAAAATTTATAATTAGTTATTACTCTTGGGTGGCCCCAGTTTCCCTGAGAACTGAGTGCATTACTTGTGCTATCCTCTGGGCAACATGTCCTTACAGTGAAATATTTTATTATTAGAAAATAATCTACTACAGGACTGATTTCTTTCCTTCTTTTTCACCATCATCTCACCATCCTGGCTTCAGACGAACTTTTCTCATACTGGCCAGAGTATACATAAGAGATTTCACCTACCACAGAAATTGCAGAGTGGATCTGCAGATGCTGGAGGCTGGCAGGGCTTTCAGCTGCTCCTCCCAGCCTCCCGAGGCTGCTCACACGTCACAGCACACGGGATCAGCAACGTCACCCACCTTCAAAGAGCCTCCTGGGGCCAGTCCTGCCACTGCTGAAGCATCACATCCCAGCGACTGCAGCATCACCCAGAAGAAGGTGGGAAGTGCTGACAAGTGGGATGTGCCTGAGGTCTTTCTGGAGCAATGTGCAGTGTCAAACAGACAGGAGACGCTACCACATAGCCTTGTCTCCTGGCAGGAGCACGATCACAGAGTGACTCTTCTGACTGGGATTCTGCTGGCATGTGTATGACACTACCATTTAACCCACTTTATACCCTTTTCCTTGCCTCCAGCCAAGTTTTTGCCTTGTTTGGAGATACAGATTAAGATGTGGAGATACAGACTGAGTTCATCTGTTCAGGCCACGGCACTGGATTCTGTCAAATGCTATTTTGAAATCCAAAAAGGCTACAGATGTAACTTTCCCCATATGTTCTTTGCATAATTTTTCTGAAAACAAGTATACCAGACAACACCACACTCAAGGTTTTTTAGCCTTTTATGAAGTTATATTGGCTTGGGTTTGTCATTCAGGATTTTTCCAGATGTTTTGTGATCTCACAATTAACAGGATCCAAGTCTCACACTAGTACTGAGATCAGACTTAGACATTTACTTTCAACAATCTGATATCATTCTTGATTTGATTTACATTTCCTAAGCCTTTTCTATGGTAAAAAATAAAAAATGCATGCAAATAATAATTTTCAATATCATCAGCAAGTCCCAATAATCTATTTCACTGCTGATCTTTAACACTACAAATTATTGTAATTCTGTATTTCTGTGGAAAACATGTGGTGCACAGACACATCCTGGGTTGAGTCTCCTGTTATTCATTTCACAGCTCTGAATTTAAAATGACATTTCTAATTTTTATATCTGAGAAAGAAAAATTAACTAAGCAAAACGTGGCAGTATGTGTGACTGTACAACACTAATTACTACACTGGCAGAAGCCACCAGCATTCACATATAACTTGAGCAAGGCTTTGACTCAGAATGTTATTTTTCTACCTGTTACCATCCTAAACTCAGTCCACTGTCATGAACTACTGACATTTTACCACTAGCACAACAATAGACAGCACAAACTGCTGACCAAAAGTAGTTTTTTGACGTAGTAGGTGGTATTTTGTTATTGAGATATCCCTGCTACAATAATTCATTTGGTCCTTTTTTCCCTTGATAAAAATATCATCCTTTTAGGTACAGAGAGTTGGATATTTCTTAATAAGGAAGAGGTACACAAGAACCATCCCTGCTTAATTATAGCAAAAAGCATAGTTCCTGTTTGATGAGCTGAAGTGTTTTAAGAACAAAAGTAACTTTTTAAACATGAACGATGCTCACTTTCACTTGATAATTTTTTTTACTGTCTTTGAAATGAGAACTTTTTGAAACAGCTTACAAAGGTTCAGAGGAGAAAGATGGTTGTCTTGTATGTATTTGCAAATTACATTCCCTTCAGATCACTGAAAGCATATAAACTATTTCTTTGGAAATAAACTATTTTCCAAGATGGCACTTACAGGAGCAGAAACACACCAGCCAAACACGGTGAAATGTGAACATCTATTTGGGAGTGAAATGAAGCAGTAAGTGATATTTTGTGGGATTATCTTGTGTCAAGTTGCAAGTTATTTGGTAGAAGGAAACTATTTCAAAATATATCAGTATTTCTTCAAGCAGTGAATGTTTTGCTACAGCTGTGTCAAATCTAGAACTGAAAACTGTGAACTCTGACAGTGAATTGAGGAACAGGCTTGCAGTAAGCATACTGAGTAAAATGTAAAACTAAACACCGCAAACACTTTAAAAATCATTTTACGGCTTCTGTGGTACTGAAACAATAAAACACCATAGAAAGCATTATAGTCTCTCGCTAAAGTGGATTAATGATTCCTTGGAAGAGAAGATCAGTGTACAAAGACTGACATTTCTGTATAAAAATAGAAACAATACTTATATACATGGAATATTTTATCCTGCTTTTCAGGTTAAATCATCCAAACCACTACCCTTCCTTCTAGCCATTTGCTCCTCCTCACACTCACACGGTAAGTTACCCAAAGAGCAGGTGCCAAGGAGCTCTGGCCATGGCACACAAAGCACACCCCTGAGCTGCAGAAGTGATGCTTTGATTTGCTACTCTTCAAACAGACAGCAGCAGCAAACAGAGTACTGTGATCTCTCTTATGCAGTGTATTTTATAATTTCTTTTAAGTAAATAATTTTAGCTTAAAAGTGACTTCATTTCTTTCTTGGAGATTTTTCTACATTTCTCAAGAATACTCACCATTAGCACACGACTAGGCATTGCATGATGGTTGTGTAAATGCGGTAGGCAGAGGATCACTGAAGTAGTGAGGTGCTATATGTATCTTGTCAGAGTCAGACACCTTAAACTATTTTCTAAATCTCTCAGAAAGAAGAAAATGGCTTATTTTTTATTTCTGCTTTTTTCCCAAAAGCTTTAACATTGTCCTCCCATACCCTATTAGTCTGCAAGTTTCTGATTCTATGGGCTGCAGTACAGCCATAAAGAATATCTCTTGGTTAAAGGCATTTGCAAAGAATCATATAACGTACAGGTGCATTTGGAGGAGATAAATCTGAAGGAGCTATTTTATTTTATATCATGTAAAATTTGATACTGCCATCACAGTCCCTTAATGACCTCTTCTAGGAGATGATGCAAAACAATAAATCATCAATCTTAATGTTCTCTGTTAAAGTTTAAGGATGTGCAATCAAAGAGATTATTTGGTTTGGACTGTTTAAAGTTGAAACTGAAGGGGATCATTGCTGAAGTCCCACAGTAGCAGGCAACACAGCTGCAAGAAGGGTAACTAAAAAGAACTTCATGTATCAGAGGCAGAGTGCACTAAAGATTTTGTCAGAAGGCACAAGTGTGTTAACAGAGTAAGCACAGCAATGAGAAATCCTGTTACATCAGATTACAATTACCTGCACTGATAATGGTGCGATGGACACATGGCTGAGAATTTGTGAAAGGAAGATGAAATAATTTCGAATCATAGCATTGTTTGGATTGGAAGGAACCTTAAATGCCATCTAGTTCCAATTCCCCTGCCATGGGAAGGGACACCTTCCAGTAGACCAGGTTGCTCAGAGCCCCATCCAGCCTGGCCTTAACACTTCCAAGGATGGGGTACCCACAACTGCTCTGAGCAACCTGTGCCAGGGCCTCACCACCCTCATTGTAAAGAATTTCTTCCCAGTATCTAATATAAACCTACCTTCTTTCAGTTTAAATACAAAATATTATCCTCAATGGAGGTGACAAATGTCAAATTACTGTTTTAGGAAGCTGCAGTCGAATTGCTTCAGGCAATCATGGGTTAGCGTTCTGTCTTTATCTTGCCCTAGTGCCTGTTCCACAGACCAGAAGAAGCAGCAGATAGCACGTGGTGTTTCAGCCATCTGGGGAACTTAATGGATGAAAACTAAGGCATCCCAGAAATGACTAAAAGTCACTGCTTATCAGGGATTATAAAAATGAAAAATTTGAATCCTGAAATTAAATTTAGACTTTCGCACTTGTTCAAGTGCCACTGCAAAAGTTTCACTCCAGCCTAATTAGGTTGTTTGGCATGGACTGTACTAAATTCTGCTTGAGCCCTCTCCTCCACGCAACTCTGCCTTCAGTGTGTCTGAAGCAAAAATAGGACTGAAACATGCAATCCAGTGAAGAAATCCAGATTACAGATAACTTATTTATAATTTATAACAAAATTTAAAGTATTATTCTGCTGCTGTCTTCAGAAGAAAGTAAATACACACATAAACTTTTGCTGGGAATGGTAGCTACTTGGTAGAGATGTTCTACTGATAATAATTTTTTCCCTCAAGAATTTTAACTTGTCAGCCTCCTACTAGATTTTTTTTTTTTTTTAATGAAACGGATTTATCTTTGTAAACTTCTGTGGCAAGTATTTATTTTGCAACCATGGTGCTAAAATTAAACAGCTAGATAGATACATGTTTATATTCCTGCAACCACAGGCCTTTTTTTTTTAAAGACTCCATGAATGTGTTGCTAAGAAACAAAGTCCTTCATACATCTATGTCACTCTACAACTTATCCTAATTATAAACAAATTTTAAAAATTGCTTCTGAAATTATTCTTTTCATATTTAATCATTGTCCAATCACTTCAGACATCATCATGCTTAGAGGAGGTAGTAGAAAAAAAAGCATCAAGTGAAGTAAATACATTTATTCTTAAAGTATCATCATGTGGAGTTGCTGCAATGTTTACTGGAAGCCACATGAGGAGGGTCAGATCTAGTATAGCAAACAGTTGTGATTGATTAGACCTTTGCCATTTTTGTGTTATTAATTCTTCCTGTAACTTACAGCAAATGTTTATTTTCTTGTTTCTTATGAATGAATTGTACTTAGACCTAATGTTTTAGGGCCTGCACAATTTTCAGGCTCTCTGATCAAATCCCTAGGTTTCCACCAGTAGATATATTCCTCAATTGCAATGCCTACCCCTTCAAAATATAAATCACCTTTAAAAAGTCATTAGACTACTACATTTCTCCACGGCTGGATGGAACTTTTTCTTATGGCATTACTCTCAAAGGGAAAAAAGGGAGGAAAAAAAACCAACTCAAAAAAAGAGCACCAGCTACATAAAGGTTGGACTGCAGATCTGTTTTGATTTTCCAAACACTATTGAAGTGAAAACTACAAAAAGTATGGATCCCTGCTTATCAAGGAAGAATGAGTAGGAGACAAGAAATATTTGCAACTGTCCCTGCCTTTCAGCCTTCGCCAAAAGAATTAATTGTGACCTAATTAGTTTTAATAACCACAAGAGCTTGGAAAAGCCTGGCAAAAGTATGAGTTAATGAATCTGTGAAGGTTTAAGAATCCTCTAATGATAAGCAAGTGTAGATTCTGCTCACCAGCCTGACCTCCTCCCACTAAGGGCATGGGTTCACAGAAAAGCTGAGTAAAATTTACAGCAAACATTTTGGTGTAGAAGAAGCAGTTTACTTGATAGTCTGAATGGCTGTATTTACAACAGAAAAAGGTCTGCACCCAAATCATCCAACTGGATGTATTAATGATTATCGGAAACCAAACTGTTCTATGCAGAGAACCAAATACAGTATTTTTCGCGTTGTTTACCCACCTCCCGTGTTCAAGACAAGAATGTGTGAGACACACAATACCTGTCACCACCCTTCCCCACATTGCTGCATCCGCTGGTTAAGGAGCACCACAGCTTTGAAAAGTCATTTTTATAAGAATGCAAAGCATGTTGTTACTGAATCAATCAAAACAGCGCTAACATGCAATATTTTCCATCTGAGACAGACACTGAATACTGGCTAGCCAAGGGGTACTGGAACTTGTAATTTTTTTTCCTTGCTGCTATTCCTCATCACACAGAAAATTCAGGATTATCTCTCGAGTACAAAATGCAACTATTAATATTAAGCAGTTCCTCTTTTATCTCACTTTTGACACAGCATTACAGTATTAGGATCTAAAAATTTTCTAGTAAATATCACAACTAACTCACATTCAGCAGGAAAACAGTGTCTGTTCAAGGAGTAAATGCTTCCCTCAATATAATGCAGCAAGACTTAATTGCAAGTCATTGTTTGCTGAAGTGAAAGACCAGCTTTGTCATTTTTAAATGGAGACAGATTGCAGAAGTTTAAATTGAAAGCACCTGGGTTGTCTTTAGGAAGCAACAAAAGTCAAAACAGGTGTAGTAAATTCCCTTGGGATTTGCACTTTCCCCAGGACTCAAGTGTTGAGAATTAAATCTAATGCCAAACTAAGCTGTAACTCAGTGGAGTGCTGTGTTACCAAGAACATCCTGGAGCAGTGTATTGGCAACAAGGTACATCCAAAAGGTCCCAACATCTTGTATTAAAGGATCACCATGGCTACAGGACTGGTACATATTGCCATTTCTGAAACTGTTCCTAACATATCAAACTAAACTAATAAAAACACTTACATACAGACTTCTGGAAATAAGCACACAAGGTAGACACTTTGTCTTAAGAATCAGATCTAAAAGGCCTTGAACCTTGCTCTCTATCTCTGTATCCAGGTAACAAACTACAGATATTTGCATAATCCCTATGATGAGCAACTGGTTACTGATGGGTTTCTTTGCTTCAGCACGTTTATTGAGCCCAGGCTACGACCTCATTTTGGGATAATGTGCTCCCTCATATAGTCTGCCATTGCTTAAGATCCCAATTAGGCTAAAATATTCTCCCACCCTGAGGATTATTTTGGTCATTAGTCAGAAATGAGATTCACTTTCTTCCCACCAGAGTACTTATTGCCCCAGCCTGCTCTGGAGGCACTAATTACTGCCAGCAGTAAATAGGCAGCTCATGACTGCTCACATCGTTACCGAGCCTTTAAAGAGATATCAGCACATTGCTAAGCAGACTGTCCTTTGCTCCCTGCCTGGGCAATATTCAGATCCTAATGTGAAGTCATCCCACTGATTTCTTCATAATCTCATACTCCATAAAACATATAACTAATCATACAACACAGCACGTTGCTGTCTTTCCCATGAGATGAAATACAATAATAATCCAATCCCTTTCAGTGGTAACAGATCTTTGGGTGACCATATCCAGAGCTGTCTCTGCAGGTTCTCACATCACTGAGCAAGACAAAAGATTAACAGCAAAACTCACATTTTTGCAGAATTTATAGTGTATGTGAAACATATTGGCAGGTATATGGATAAGAATACTTCCCACCACTCCATTTTTATTTGCGTTTTCTAAGCATGGGTCATTAGAACTTGACTTTTTCTGCCTCACCAACTGCCCTGGGCTGCTCATATGACAGCAAAGTGTACACACACTGGCACCTCCTGAATTCTCGCTGGCCTCTTTTGCCTTCACAACTGACAGCACACGTGGGAATTGCAGTGGCTGGCTTGAATCCAGCATGAAGTTTTTTGTCGTAAGTATTATCTTTAACAACTTTGGATCTCTATTGTTACACAAAAATACCACAACTCTCAGGATACAGTTTGATAACTTTAATGAGGCTTTACAATTTACATTCAATATGTATTAGTACACAAAATATAAGAAATCACATATACATATAAACAAGTCAACCAGAATTGAACTACACGAGCTACATTTATTCACATAACAAAATGGAACATTGTCAAGCTTCATTCACCGATCAAATATCTCAACAATTTACAAACCAACATTTTTTTGCAGCTGCTAAAACAGCAATCTTCCATAAACAACAAATAATTTATGTCAACAGATACACTGACATCACATCCTACAAAATGAAAAAGCCAAACTGAGCACTGACAATGCTTCCAGATTTCAGCAGAACCCACGTGAAGCAACAGTGCGAAACTTATACCAGCATCAAATCTGCACGGCTTATCAGCCCTATGGCTGAGAAAGAAATCACCTACAGAAATTCTTTAGGGTAAATTAAGCCATTTCATTACAGGGTTATTTAACCCATTTATTTTTCAACTTTTTTAAAACAAAAAGGAAATAGCTTAAAAACAAAAAAAATTGAAATATTTAAACCTTTTGGGTTTTTATTTTCTGATAAACTATTTTCACATACAACATGAATTTGTACTTTGTGAATAGTTTTGGTCCCTCAGAATGTCTTCTTGGTGAATCTATTTTTAACTACTTTGTTCAAATGTAACAACACTTCACTAATGTAGTTATTTGAAGTGAAGTAGGTAAAAATAACACAGACCTTTATCTCTTAAAACAATATACCACTCGTTTTTTGTTTCTGAAGAGCACACAGTCACAAAAAACAAAGCTTCTTTTAGCAGCATTAAAGGTGAAGGGCCTTCTGTGTGGAGTCCTGGAAACCTTCTGGTACCTTCAAATATACTGAATGCCCTCGGCTCTTCACAGATCCTGCAAAAACTGAGCATTTGGTTTGCTTTCACAAACAAAACCATGTTCCCAAAGCAGTTCCCTGCAGAGGTGTTCATTTGGTCACACACATTTTCACAAGACACATGTGACCTTTTACACATGAAGCAGATGTATCACATGAGCATTGCAGTATATGCAGGAAACATTTCAGAATCATTCTTCAGTTTTGGGAAGGAGGGGAAAACCTATTTTTACAGACTAACCACTGTTTTATGCCTGTTAGCGTCAACAAAATTTGTTGAAAGTACTAAAAACTCACTCATAAATCTGAAAATTTAACTAAGCCAGCTGAGGTGATCTGCTTCTGCATTCCCATGGGGAACCTTAGGTTTTGTCAGTAAGCTCAAAGGAACATTTATACTGAAGTTTGCAGCTCTCCCAAAAATTCATGGAACAGTAAATAATTAAGAAGTCAAGTCAATGAACCAAGCAAAGTGGATCATTTCATAAACTAGGCACAAGCAAAGTGTCTTATATATACAACTGGTAAATTCAATGCCTAGAAGCAAAGGCCATACCCTTATGGAAAGGATGTTGGATTTTATCCTAGAAAGCAGTGACTCTACAAAGGATTTGGGGTTATCTCTGGTAGGTAAAATCAACCCCTTTTAAAAAATACCTTTGAGATCACTTTTGCAGTTGCATCCATGCTTAAGATGGCTGCAAAGGTAAAGGGTTTGGTGGGGAGTACTATAAGTAACACTGTTCACTTTAGTACCTGGAAGGGAGAAATATGGATGATTTATCACTCCACTGCCACTTTTGGAAGGGGTGTATTCTAAAGGGAATTAAAACATTCAAGGCCATCTTTTGGAGTAGCAATATCAAACCCATAAGCAGCAATAGCAAACCACTCACAATTTGAAACAAATGCCAAACCACTGAGCCTTGGAATTCCCTTTAAGGTATTGCCCATGTTATGAGCGTTGCCTCTATTGTCTCTTCACAGACTGTGTTAAACTTCATTGTCCCACCGAGCTGATCGGCTGCAGGTTTATCTGTTTGGAACTTGGTGACTCAGATATTGCTGCAACCTTCAAAGAATTTTTGATAGAGCTGAGTTCCCACATGTGTAAGTTTACAATGTGCACACCGCAACATCCCCTTGTGATCTTGTATAGGTTTTTAAGTACAGCCTTTCGGAGAAGAATGTACACCCAGGGATCCAAAATCTGATTCCATGTTGCCATTCGGAGAGCGAAAAGTATCGTTTCACAGGTCTCCTTTGAACGGCTCTCAATAATCCCAATTCTGGCCATTGTCACCTGAAAATGGAATGTTTTAAAATTATGCATCAAAAAATACATCAAGAGAGCATATAAATTACCTGAAAATGGAATATTTTCAAATTACACATCAAAAATACAGTAATAGAGCATGTAAATGAGTGAACTCATTTCTACACTGTCTCTTCACACCTTCACAGCACCAATGTATCCCAATTACAATGTAAATACTTTCAGGCATGTAACATTTATCATCCTAGAAATCTTCTAGTGTTTTATACCAGACATACATGTGTTTCTGCTGAATTACTTCTGCTTAACTTTGAGCAGATGATGGCAACCAGCCAGGTAATACCCTCCAAAACCAGGGATTAATTTGAGCAAGAAATAAAAACCTAATCCAGAATTTGAGCTAACAAAGCATGCCAAGACTGTTCCAGGGATGAGTTTTTTCAAGGACAGAGGCCACTGGTAGGTCAGAACAATTTTATGGAAGGTATTTATTTTTTCACATTTTCCTAATCAAAGGTTGCATAAGGAATACAGCAGCTTGATTTTAGCAAGAATATTCGTATGTTTTAAAAAGCTGCAACAGAGCATAATTCATGGACACCAGAGAATTTAGGGATTTGTAGAAAAATTTAGGCCATGGTGCCAAAACCCACCAGTACCCCTCCTCTTGTCACTGGAGGGTTTCATTCACCTCTGAAGGTGCTGCACGTGGACAGACCTAGACTAGCAACTCTAACACTACCAGAGCCAACAGTTTCACATGGTGGAGGCATCTTCCAGAATGGCACGTCAGGACTGCATCTGGCAGAGAATACCCAAGAGCTACACCAGCCCAGTAAGCTTTGGTTGGCCTCCCCAGCCTTCAGAGCAACGACTGAGGCTGTGAGACACCCTAGTGAAGCTCAGGCTGCTGGGGCTCCTGCCCTGCAGAGATCTCCTTTACAGGCTGCCTGCCACTGAGGGTTTGTAACCTGAGTTCCTCTGTGAGGAAAGCCTGATCTGCAAAGCCAGGAATCTGCCATAAGATGGTAAATTATCTCTCTCTGTTATTAATGTTAACAGCACATGAAGACTTTTTTGGTAGAAAGATGAAACACGGTAAGGCTTTCAGTTCCAAAGCCTTTAAAGCTATAGTTATTTAACAAACAGGGTATTTTACAACTGATGCTACGAATACACTGATTTATTGGGCAGTGAGAGTTTAGCTCAGTCTGTCCAAGTGCAGAGAGCTGTACTTTCAAAAAGATACATTAAAAAAAAAAAAACACACCAAAAAAAAACCAACAAAGAAACCCCAAAGATTAATAATGACTGAAGAGAGAAAACTGAAGCTCAATACTTTCGCAAACCTACATCTGAGTATAAACTTGAGTGGAACAAAGTGAATTCATAAAAAGACACTGAACTTGCTTGATTAAGCATTTGATTGACCAGTTCTGTATGGCATCTATGGGAGCAGCAAAGAAATCTAGGAAAATTGCTAAGGAAGCTGGTAGGACTGGAAGAAGCACTGCTGGGAACCGGTGCAAGGAGAAGAAACGTCTGAGCACCAAGCCAACACAAACACAAGCCAATTCCTTGAATCTGCTTTTTCACCCCACAACCACTGGGCACATTCCTCTCTGACATCAGCAGCCAATCCAAACTTGAACAATTCCTTTGACTTCTGCATGAGATGTTTTTTCAGGGCAGTCTACATTTTATTTATTAGAGGTCTAATACCACAAGCCAAACTCAGAATATTCCTTACTCATGCAAGTACGACTGGGCAGCAAATTACAGCTCAGGAGAGCTCATAGACAGTGTCCTTATCCCATACAGCACATGCCTGATTTAATCTAGACATTTAGCTTCCTAATCTGCTTCTTGATGTACTTCAAAATTCATTTGTTGTTCCTCTCTTGCATTCTGTAGTTAATAAATGCCAAATCCAATGCAATTTCATGCACAGAAGAAGAAGCCATAGATGTTGCCATCAAGGAAAAGTAGCTCCACCCATATTTTGTAAAGCTGTATTATTTTCTCACATGTTACCTGGCAAACTTGTGAGATTCCTTTCCATTGAGAAGTAATCACCACTAAATGAATCTATTTATTTGCTGTTCAAATGGGCCAACATAAAGTATCTCTGCTTTGATTATGGATTTACATGAAATAAATCAGAACAAGGAAAATTGGTACATAATTTATGGATTCTCACACTTGGAGAAGATTCAAGTTATCTCTTCTGAACACTGGACATACAAAAAATAATACATCTGAACTCACACTGAGCAAGTAGAGCTTATGTACATAGACACATGCTTAAGCAATGAAGCTGTGAATCCTTGTATTTGAAATAAAATCTAGAATACCTACTAATTTTTTTTTCATAAAATAAAAATGTTCTAGCCATATTATTTGCATTACTTGGGAGCGTTATGCAGAAATTTTAAAATATTTTGTTTCTTTTATCACTGAAACTAACGGAAAATAATATCCCAGCTATTTGAAGTTCCGAAGGCACAGATTTCCATATAGAAATGGACTAAGACAGAGAATCGCATTCCGGCCCCAAGAATGAGCATTTTTATCCTAATACACCTGTGGCAGAGCAGCAAGACATGTTACCATCACACTGTCTCTGAGTATGAAGTGATAGAGCTTCTCACTCCCCAAAGAGACTGCACTGTACTGGAGGCTCTTTCACGTCTTCTGAGAAAACACATTACAAAACTGCAAGCAACTGAAACCAACTGCACCAACAGTGCAAAGAGGAGACTGTGTCCTATAGCCTTTCTAAAATCATCTGCTGATGTCTAGAACAAGATCCTAAACTCCAGCTGAAGAGGGGCAGAATGAAGTCAGTATAAATTATTATTTCTATTACATTTTCATAGTCAATTGGTTTATTTAAATTTAATTCTTGAAATACAAAAGTCAGTTTGAAACCACAAATTATAAAAAGGACTAATATGCTACCAGCATTTTAATAAAGGATTTCACTGAGGCAAAACATGCAGACAGTCTGTATTTGCTCCCTGGGCACAAGAAACTTGTGTCAATGGAATTGGCTCAAGTCATCAGCTCAGAAATTGCAAACAGAGCTTGCTGCAGTGCTGAGGCAACCTCGAGAGCAGGACTGTTTCTGTAGGCACAGAAAGGATAATTCCTTTCTTTTTATTTGACTAATAACTAGTTGAAGACAGGAAGTCAGGAAACCAATTCAAAGACTTTTTTTCCTTCCCTGTAGATCCATCAAGTTACTACGATGAAGGAAATCTGTTCTGTGTAGCCAGCAGTACACAAATGGGGAAGTGGGAAGAGGCAATGCAGTTGCATCATATATAATTTTCTTTGATCTCCACAACTGAAGTTAATATTCATGCAGATTCATCAGTATGACTCAAAAAAGTAATCTCCAGCTGGTAAATAATAAATGTAACTCATGACATTTTCTAACCTATTTAGAAATGTAAGAATCCAAGTAGCACTTTGCTGATTTACACAATGTTTACATGAACACAGCTGTGGCATGTCTCCCTGGTTTGCAAAAAAAAAAAAAGAGAGAAAGTATCACATGATCTAACAATTCAAACTTTCTTTAGAAAAGTAACTATAAAGGCATAACTGGAAAAGCATTTTTTAACCCAAGCATACCTGCTTGTAAGATATAAAGTTACTCTGCCTCATATTAGTCCTTACTGGTTTAAGGAAAGATCTGAGAATTCCCTGTCCCTAAAAATAAAGAGAAATCAAATTTATGTCAAGAAGGACTTGACACAATTAAATAAACTTCTCCATAGTTCTTGACCAATTTTAAGCTTCACTAAAACCAAGGTTAACTTTGCAAGATCCAGGAAGTCTGCTGGAAAATTTTTAAAAACATTTTGAAATTGTTGACTTCTTCAATTTTGCACCTAGCAGATAGCACCAGAAAACTGCCATTTCCCTTAAGGACAAAGCTCTGTGAAACAAACTGAAAAAATATTGCTCCAAAGCTTCACACCACTCTCCAATCACAAAAAGCAGTAATTTAATTTCCCTCCAATTGGATCTACACGAGAACAACTAATAGGCTAAATGGCTGTGCTGCTTAGTCACATTCCTGTTAGAACTCAAGGACAGCCAGTCAAAACAAGCAGCAAACTTTACAGCTAGTTAGGAAATAACACAAAAATGCTACTTTGATGCCTTTCAGCACATAGGCTTTCAATCCAGGTTCTATCCTTGACTTCAGGAAACGGGATAAAAACCAGTAACCAAGAGACTAACATGGAAAGCAGAACAGACAAACATCGGAAAATCTCATCCTCTGCAGCTCAGCCTTCAGGCTCCACTACCCAGTGGAAACATTTCAGACCCTCCCATACCTCTTCCTCTTCCTTTGGATTTCCTTAAAAGCAGTTCTGAAGATTTCCATGAATGGAAGAAAGTCCATGGATTTTTTCAGTATTTGCAGAGTATTTATATTTTGTCAGTAATGCCTATATTGAACACAGAGGTGCTAATACCCTTCTCCTAAATCACACAGGACTCAAGGCAGAACTTTACTGATTATGTCCCACTCCATGGAAACAAAAAATGTATACTTGTTTTGAATTTCCAGAAGTTTTTGGAACTTTCATTATTCATGCCACAAAAGAAGCTGCAGTCTGCTAATAGGCAAGCGATCATACAAGATGACACTTTGTAGTACTCTATAAACACAAACTTTAAAAAAAAAGCTTGCAAAATAGGAGAAAGAACTAAAAATTTATCAATCTTCACATTTTATGTACCATTTTATATTTCCTAAGAATAGCTATTAGAAAAGAAATAGACAGCAAATTGCCCATATCATTGTTATACAGATATTGCAGTATATAAACCACGCATTTGTTGCAGCAAAGCTGAGTAGGCCTCATTCTATTTTTTATGTGACTCTGTAAGTCAGTTTAAAAACAAGGGCTTCCAAGAAATACGCAATGCACTACTTCTGCCATCAAGATGTTAGTACACACACTGTTCTACTTATGCCACATAACGCTTTTTATGTTCTTGATCTGAAACATGTTTTTCCCCTAATGTTTTCCTTTCTCTTTCTAAAAGAAAAACATGAACCACAACTTCAACTTTTATATACTAGATGATAGTTTAGCCTAGCAATTAAATTTTAACTGAGCACAGTGATTTTATAAAAAATGTCAAATTAAAAAGGAATTGTAGACAAAAAAATACATGAGCAAGTTTTCCACCACATTATAAAGTCCAGAGGGTACTATTAACAGCATATGTAGTAATTCCTTGTGGAAAGTTTTGCAGGATCAGCTCATGAGAAGTAGCAGCAGAATAAGGGAATCTCCTTTTCCCTCATATATACTTTTGTGACAAATTAATAATGCCACTAAAAATTAAGAGTGGATCCACTGGCTCACTATTCAGTTGGGGAACAATCTATCTAACTACCAAAATCAAGTCGTAGTCCAAAACAGCTAAATCAAGGATAGTTATTACCTGCCATGATACACATCCTTGAACATGCAAGTTTGCTTATTATCCTGTAAAAAGCACCTAGTCTGACAAAGACCTTTCTCCTGGCAGGATCAAGGTCTCTCTCAGAAAAAAAAGACTCCAAACAGAACCCAAATGAGAAGCTGACAGAAAAGATTTGAAATATCAGAGGTAGCTGAGATTGTCAAATTATGTTATAGAAGTTTATTTAGGCTCTGTGTGCTCTGTATTTGCTCCCCTTAAAATGGAGTTGCACAAACCTGAAGGTATTGTAGCAGCATGTATGTGACACTGGAGCCATGACATTGAGTTTAGGCTCTGTGGGTGTTTGCCACCCAGCAGTTCAGCTCCATCCTCACCAAGGCCATTCAGCTCTTCTGAGCAACCTGATCTACTCAAGCAGGCTCAGGTCTATAGAGGATTCACAGTCTATTGCACTCCATTACTGTGCCATTAGAGTCAAGTGTGACATTTTCATCATCTGCGTTTATACAGTTTTATGTAAAATATTTATGCATGACAACACATGTTCTGAACAAACATTTGGAAACATCTTGAAATGAGATTTTTCTGTACACAAGAATTTGTCAAAATTACTGGAAAAAATGTGAAGTGCCACAACATTACACTCACTTTTCTTAATTTATCAACTGCCTTTGGCATTATCATGCTCTATAAAAGGCAGGAATGCAATTATGAAGTAGAGCCTTATAAACAGAAGGTGTCAGGGGGTTTTGTGCATAAATTTGCAAACATTAACTGAAGGTGAAGTTTTTATTCTCTGTCAACTTTCCCCTTAGACACTAGCTATTGCATCTGTTTTGCAATAGCATAAATTCAGGTTGGGCTGGAATGAAGCATTCCACGTCACCTCTCTCTGTTTCTCCTGAATAATCCAAATATTTCTCTCTTGGTTTGACAGTCTTTTTTTCTTATTTCCTTTCCTCCCTGTCAAAATTAGAAATACTTTGCTTCAACTAGCTGGCAACTTAATTACTCTCACAGCTTAATTGATAACTCATTTGAATGGAAAGCATTGTGGATATGGGTAGAAAAGAGCCTAGCACTGCAAGCAGTAGATGACTCACTTCATAATGAAAAGGCATACCTTCCACACCAAAGTCAAATAAACAACCTGTTTTCTGAGCTACATGTTTTAAAGTTGCAAGAAATTATGCTTCCATAGTGTGAGGAATGTATCCCTGCCTAAGAACAAGGCCTGTATCAAAAATATCTTGCACAAAAAAATTAATTTTATAGATAAAATGAAATATTCTTTACCCTTCAGTGCTGAGAGAGAAACTTTACAGGACAATTGTAAGGAAAACAACAGAGTATTTTTAATACCGTATAATAAGGACTATCCTTAAGTATTTAGGGATGCAAGGAATATACATATTTGGGATCCACTTATTCTTCCATTAGGGTCAGTTGAGTAAAGCTTCAAATCCTGGAAATGACCTATTATTTCTCTTTTGTTGCTTTGTTTTTCCAGGTTTTCACATTGATTTTGAAAAAAAATTGGATTTTTTTAATGGTCAAATAAACATTCAAAGTTATTTAGGAGCAACAGAACTTCTCCCATTAATAGCCTATAAATACCTGATGAAAGAATCACAAATAACACAAAATATTGGGGAGAAAGGGAACTGTCTGAAGGCAGAAAAAAGAGACAATATATAAACAACATGAAAGAAAGAGGATCTGCAAAGGTACGTAACTACAGAATAAATCGAGCATTTAATTCCTGTTGTGTACGAGATCAAATTAACAACTTAGAAGTGAA
This sequence comes from Hafferia zeledoni, assembly GCA_035583235.1. NCBI lineage: Eukaryota > Metazoa > Chordata > Aves > Passeriformes > Thamnophilidae > Hafferia > Hafferia zeledoni. The sequence goes on along the minus strand of JAWWEV010000004.1, from coordinate 11,758,446 downwards.
CTGTCCTTTCAAACATCACTATGTTCACGCTGTTTCATTAGTAAACTTACCCTCCATTGTGTTTACACGTCTAAAGAGAGATAAAACAATAGATTCAGCAACCAGAGGCAAATCTTCTGTCTTTCAGTGCAAGAAAATGTTCTATACCGAATACAGGATCTACCAGTTCTTAATGCCCATTCTTTAAAATTGTCTCTGATTTTTGTCTAAGAATCCAAGAGTTAGGGTGAACTCTTTAAGGGTTCCTTGGACAGGTCACTGATTCCATAGGAATGTCACATACACGGTGGCTTTCTGGGCAAGTCCCACCAATCCAGAGATATCCACACATATTAGAAGGGTTAAAAGAAAGGAGGGAAGAATTTCACAGTGAGTCAGTCATCATGTATAGTGGCCTCTTCACCTCTTCTAGGGTTCAGGAATGCAGATGGCTTTGATGTGTGACCAAGCCTGCAAGATCTCTATTAACAACAGGATTAAAAAAGTAAAGAACCTACTCTATTTTCTACCAATGGAGTCAGACATTCAGTTTAAGCATCTAAGAAATAATGGTAATCATTATATGGGTGTAGGAGGGAAAAAAAAGAGGTATGTTCAGTTGTAATTGTATCTTATATATGTTTATATTTATCATGTATGCAACATACACAGTGGAGGAAAAAGGAAATCTTTTGAATATCACAGAATATCATAAAATCATTAAGGTTGGAAAAGACCTCTAAAATCATCAAGTCCAACCATTAACCCAGCACCACTGGGTTCACCACTAAACCACATGCCCAAGTGCCACATCCACATGCCTTTTGGGCACTTGCAAGGATGGTGATTCCAGCACTTCCCAGGGACGCCTATTCCAATGCCTGACCACCCATGCAATGAAGAAATGTTTCCCTAATTTCTAATCTAATATAAACCTCCCTTGGTGCTCTTGTCCTTGTTGAAGATGGATTGGAGTCATAGTCACTTAATGACTTGGTGTTACCTGATTTGCAGTGTTTGAAAATCTGGCTGGAGGCAAAGGAAGACATGATATGTTGCATTCATGTTATTTTTTTTTAAATTACCTTTGTTAAAGTGACTTATTCTATATATCACTTTGGAGAAGTAAACTAAGAAGCTATGAGCAGAAATATCAAGGCTAATGAATTAGCAATATATTTACCAAGTTGGAATATATAATTTACAATTACTTTTTTCTTTAATGTTGACAAATAAATTGAAAGGGACTATTTGGCAGCTGGACCACATTTTAGGTGGAGGATGGAAGAGAAAAATCAAGTCTCCATTTAAGAGTGATTCACTTCTCAGAACTTCTGCAAATGCATGCTCCTGGTAAAATGTGGATTCAATTTTATTTCCAATTCAGTAATGAACTGTAAATCCTAAAGCAAATTGTTACCACTTATGTGGCTCCTCACTGCCTTCCTGCTTCACCTTCTCTTTTTCCATTCAGTGAAGCAGACTGGAACACAGCCAGTCATGTCTGCCCCAGCACAAGAGCTTTGTCCCCATGTACTCCTATCCTGACGTTGGTCATAACATGGGTGACAAAGTTACTCTTGATCAGATTCACTATATCCTTTTCATCCTGCCTTAAACCTGTCACTGAGATGGCTGTGCAGCCCATGCTCAGCCAGCTCACCCGGGGCTCGAGACTCCTGAGGGGCAGCACACAGGTCCAGGACAGAAAACTGGGCACCAGCTGGAGATCAGTCATGAATTTCCAATTCTCCAATGACAAAGTAATCTTTGGTTTCTGTGACTTTAGTACTGAGGCATAACTGTCTTTAAAACCTCAGTTCAGGACATCCCTTACACAAAAGCTCATCTTCAGCCTTCTTTGGGGAATGATGGAGCAGCACAGCTCTCATGCCACTCAAACATGCCCTTCAGCACACAGCTCTGAAGGGGGTCTTCACCATACAGAGAGCCAAGAGCAAGCCTATGAGCTGCTGTCCACTCCCTGCTCCGTCTGGAGCAGGTAAGTGCAATCCTTCAGCAAGAGACAGTACATTACCTACAATGCAGCTACAGTTCATTCTGCTGCTCATTATTTCGCCTCATCCAATATGAGAGTGAATCCAAAAGAATGAGTCACAATTACTAAAAGTTTACCCTAACTCCTGGTGTATACCCTTTCTGCAATGATCTGCTGTCTGACCACTGCTGTTTCTGAAAGCACACACAGAACCCACGACAGGACAGCACTCCTGCACTGCTGGGAACACAGGGAACAGGCACCCTCCATCCTCAGGGAGCGTGCAACCCAAACTGCAACTCAGCAATTCCTCTCAGACATTAACAAATTGTACAGTATTACTGAGACAACTAACTTCTACTAGAAAGCATTTATAAATATCATGCCATAGTTAAGACTGTGAATTAACACAATTATCTCTCAGAATATTAACATGTCTGTCATTAAACCTGGTAAGGATGAAGGACTGTCTGGAGTTGTTCCATGTGAGTGTATTTGTCCTTGAGACTTTTCAGCAACAACTTTACCATATTTAAGTGTTTAGATAGTCAGGAAAGAGAGCTTTCCTAAAATAACTATCCAAAAATGGTTATGCTGTGTATGAAATTTTCCAAAGATGGTTATGCAGTGTATGGTATTTTCAAGTAAGAAAGGCCTGAATAAGTGTAATATCTGGGAAATAGGAAAAATTCTCTTATACCAAGTAATGGAATGTATGTCAAACTGACTTACTTTTAATATCAAGCACAGAATCCAAAAACTTTACCAACTGAATAAATAAGGAGAGGTTATGAATGGCAAATTTATTTGAGTGAAGTTTTAAGAATTTTTCAGATGGTAACTTCAAAATTGAAAAAATAAAAAATCAGAAGTTTCTGTGAAAGTTACTGACATCTATTTGTAACAATAACTTGTGTTTCAATTTATAGACCTTCATGGTTTAATTTGATATATATCATCTAAATTTAAAAATCAAGAAACAAGAAATTATGAAAGAAAAACAGAATGTTATTTTGAAAATGCCATGTTCTCCCATGACTCAAAATCTGCCTTCCCTACTTTTACTCTCCAAAACAATCTTACTGTATTCTGATGGCACTGCACTTTCAGAAAAGGTTTTACGTAAGTTTTTCCAAACAGCACAAGTAAACATAGATAACAAAAACTATATTTATGCTTCCCCAAAAGCCTCAGTAAAGGGCAATCTGTCAATCTTAGACCTTCTTCCTTCCCTTGCTCATATCATCACCACTGTCTGTTTCTTCTCCAGCATCTTTCCTGTTGAGAGAGTATTCAACTGCTTGGCTCCCTGACTTTTGTGAGAGGGAGGTAAACATGTATTACAAATATAGCCACAATTAATACAGAATTTCTAAGCACTCTATGATAAACCACACCCTGGCTCACATTTATAAACATTTTTTTAAATGATTCATATTTCTCAGAAAGGATAAGGCCTGTAAGAGAACTCTACATATTGTAAAAGAGGAAAGCAGACCAATTCTGAACACCTGGTGGGTATCCTCTTGATCTCATTCCATTTCTCATCTAACCTGGTGGAAATCTGCCAGCCTTTTAAGAATCTTAAATAAAAGAAAGATCTCTACAACCAATACTAAAAAAGGCATGATCATCTTATCCAAGGGTTTCTAGTATCATAGAAACACATCTGAATAGGTGCATTGAATTTTTAAATTAAGCGTATTAAACTCTTTTACTCTCTCTGCAAAAACCTGCAAATTCTTTCCATGGAGTAATTTCATGGGGACATACAAAAGCACACTCAAATTGCCTGAGTTGCTGATTAAACCTTACTCCATGGAAAACTAAGCTGGAAAGACACTCTGTTTTTAGAGTAACAAAAATTTCAATCCAAATGAGTGTTCTCTTAAATCATAAAGAGTTGTTTATTTCAAAATACCTTTTGGCCCATAATATTAGCAATGACACTAACTTTTCAGCAATTTAATCCTGAGTATCAGATTCAGAGGAACTAAAGCAAGAACATTAATTGAATCTGCACAGTGTTAATGCATGTATTAGGAAACTCAGCAAGCAATCAAAGGACCATGACAGGACAGAGAGCGAGAGCCCTTTCTCTAGTGTAGCTCGAAAGACAAGTAAACTCAAGATTTTTCTTTTCAGAAGAATCCAGTGAGAATTTTATTCACCCAAACTGCCACTCCTGATCTCTTCTGACACAAAAACGTCTGGAAAACAAATAACTACCTACAGTCAACAATAACCAGTACTGTATTGATGCTTTGGACTAGAAATAAAGAGGTGTACCTAGCAGACATGCTGCTATAAAACGGTTTTTGTTTCCCTGTGAAACTGGTTCATTTAATAAAACCATTGTGGCAGCAGTGTGCTCCTGAGATGGGCTTGCATCTGTCCTCAGAGATGCAATGACAGCGTCAAGTACTGCCACAGCAGACCTGCCACAGGTAGGGCATGAAGCATCACCCAGACCCGATGCAAACCACATCTTCTGCCAACACATCCCATCTTTGTATGGTGTCAACAGACAACCATTTTAGCAAGAATGCAATGACAAAAGCCAGCACAAGCACAGTAATTATCATTGGTTATCTTCTTTAAAATCTGAGTCTTAAAAAAAAGGACAGACAAAGTGTGTTTCTTCTCTCTGAAAGTTTACAATAGCATTCAAACTGCAAGGTTAGCTAAACATATTTAAGAGTATATCCTTCTCCAGTCTTCAGAAACATATGACTGGAAAGTGAAAGCCTAATTTATCCCTTTTCAAAAGAAAAGATTGCTCTCCCTGTTGACAGTGCCTGCGCAGGCACAACAAACTTACAGAGGCTGCAGTTTTCACTAAGAATGCGTAAGACCAGAACAGGGTTCTGCAGAGCAGCCACCGGTGAGATGTGGGGGGCTGTGCTGAACAGGCAACAAGGGCCTCACTGCCAGAGCATGGGCCTTCATCCTGGGACATCTTTTGGCTTCTCAGCTGCACTTTCTGATTATGAAAAATCACCATTCACAAAAGCATAACAGATAAATTTTTAAGTAACTCTTCTGTTGTAGGGACATTACAACCAGCAATATTTAAAGGCATACAAACAGCATTAATAAAGGAACAAGCTTTATGCCCAACAACATGATGCCTGTTGCACATATGGCAATACAATGGAAATTTAAACTGCTGGCTTATTAAACAAGACAGAAAACAAGAATGGAGAGAGGGACTTCAAGGGTAATATGGTAAAATGTCTCTATGCATGTGTATACATGGCCACACATGCAAAAACAGTCATTGAGATGCCCAGAGGATTGCCTTGTACATCAAACCACCTTACACTGTATGCAACTAGAACTTAGTGTAAAACCTGCAACAAACTGACCTCCTTTGGCACATACCAACCATGAGCCTGTCTCCACACCCAAAATACTTGGTGGAGCAACCAGGGTGGGATGGGGTAAGGGTATTCCAACAAGAGCCTTCCTGTTAGTACACAGCTGCCCTTCTCATCAGCTCCAGAAGCATGTTTGCTGCAAAGACCACTCCAATCACCTCCAGCAGCTTCTAGGTTGAAGTGATTCAGTAAATTGTAAGCTGAACACAGCCCCAGGTGCAAGAAAACCAGCCACCAGGTTGCATTGCATGAGAATCCAAGGACAAGAAGTCAGAGCAAGTTCAAAGAAACACAGCATAAGAAATTGGAAAGCAGAGAGATTAGATGAGAAGGGAGTGATAAAAATTAAGATAAGCAGTAAAAAAAGTAACTGAGTAAGAGTTGATTCAATCAGCTGAAATAAACAGCTGAGCTCTTTCCAAACAACAAAAAAAAACCAAAAAAAAAAAAAGGAGTGGCTATTTTCTGCACTATAGGGAAGGCAAAACTGGAATGAAATTATCAGATAACTGCATGGAAAAAGATCTTAACAAGAATTATTTGAATGTAAAAGTATTTTTCTCAGGCTAAGACTGTGTTCCACACATTAAAGACATTAGAAATTTCTCCATATCACAATTTGTTCCTATCCCTCTGAAATAAATCTCTCCTGTCCATAATTACAGGCATTTCTCTTTGCTACTCCAAAAACAAAATTTAAAATATGCTTATCCCTTGAGTCCTACAGAATATGACGTACTGAAGTCAGAATTTGCTCATACAAACACAGCTCCAAAACCAAGCTGTTTCATGACAGGCCAGATGTCAAGTCACAGCCAAAAGGCAGCTTTATATAACTATCTATTTCATCAGAGGTGCCTGTCACAAAATGCTCCAGCCCAACTATTTGCTTTGAGAATCCAACCCCAAGGAACCAAATTTATCCAGCAAAATTCACAAACCACTAGCAAAGGCCTAAGGCTCTAGTAAGGATAAGAAAAGGTAACACTGCGCAGAGAAGTTGATGGTACTATCTTCAGAACATATTTACCTGGAAATTGCCCAACACAAAGCAAAATTATTTGGACTGTCAGAACAAATGTGCCTCTGTAAATCGTTGACTACATACATTATTATGAAACTCAGGAATTTCACTTGTGCCTTTTCTTTTTACGAATTCCCTCCCTCTCTAAGCTCCTCAACAAGAGATCAATGTTCCCCATACTGAAGAAGTAGGGAGTACCCTTCATTCTCATACTTCATTAAGGAAAGTTTCCCTCACAGCGGCAGAAAACTTTAAAAAGTGGCTCATTTTTGAAAAACAGATGAGATGATCTTCAGGAAAGAAATCAAAAGGGAAAAAAAATCAGAAGGAAGTCCCTGTCCAACAGCTCCAGGCAGAGATCCACATGACCCATACCATGGGCTCTGCTTCTGAAAAATGCTACAGATCTGCAGTAATCTTAACATAGAAGTGGTACTTGATTATATGTATCATTATATATAACATTAAGTGTTAGCTATTCATGCATTTACACACACATCAAGGAATCAAAACAACTTTACTACCACTGAGCAGATGTAGAAGTCGCCTTCAGTTCCACACCAGACACCATAAAGGATGATCCAGGGTCTTGGGACCCTAATGACATCTAAAAGTGATTTTATCACAAGACAGTGACAAGGTCTGAATATTAACTCCACTTGGAAAAAAAGCCATGAAATGCAATTAAATTAAAATCTAACAGTGGAGTAAATCTGTAGTTGGATTACAGTCCTGGATAGACTAGACTATGGTAGCCATGCACACATATCAATGGGTGTAACACCAGACTAGATTGAAAACAAAAGGAAAATAAACACAGCAAACCCCCACATCAGATGGGGAATCACACAATGAATCGAAACTCTTGTATCTGCAAACCACATGTGGCATAAACTGCATTGCCTTCCTCCACTTTCTCTTCCAAAGGTTTGTTTAGTTTCTAGTTGCTTTGGTTTACATCAAGGCAATTGACTCTCACAAACATTTTGTTCTGTATACCCTTTGAGATAGAGAACATAGCTAAAATTCACAATTCAAAGTCTAACACTGACTTCTAGATTCAGCTTTGAGAAAAAAAATTAAAGAAGCAAATGATTGAAGAACAAGCATGTACTTGGGTCCTTTTCCAGATAATTCCAGCTATGAACACCTGCTCGTATTTATGTTAAGAAATACTTATTTTGGTATATGCTGTTTATATTATAGAATGTAAACCATTAATTTCACAAATTAAAAGCCCTGAGAGGTTTCAAATATATCAGATAAGTAGGTTTGAATCAGCAATTCATTATAAAACATACATCTTGATAAACTCTACATCACTTAAATGTAGCACTTGAGCTGTACAAAGCTTTATTCCACTGCAGGCCAAAAAATCTTGCTAAATTAACAGCACACTTTTGATTCTGTTTGTATTTAGTAAACAGAATGCTATCAAAACACAGCCTGGGTAATTCAGTTAATTAACTGATACAAACTACGATCCTAAGAGCTAAGAAAGAAAATACCTACAAAGGACCCCATGCCATTGCATTTCCCAGACTATTGAACTCTCTCTGGCTAAAACACTTCCTTAACACTTTGCTTCAAGAACTAAATCCTACCTTACACTAACTTTTTTTAACTCTTCCTTTCTAACATGAATTTGTCCATATTGCAGAACTATTTTTCATGCTGCCAAGGTGATTATGGCACTAGTTTGGCTCATCTGATTTCAAAACAGACCCAGAAGCAAAGCATCACAAGCCCAGCACACACAGAGAGGACCTGCAGATTTTCCACCCAATGAACCAGAATTTCTGGCGTACCACCCTCCTCTGCAATACAGTCTCAAAAACTACTAAGTACAAAATTAAGCAAGAAGTCACTCACTGGCCTGTGTCCTCAGCTGATGCAAACACCAAACTGTGAAAAGGCTCTGAAAAAAAATTCCTCCTGCACTAATAACTTATCTTCAACTACAACTTAGATGAAGTTAAATGCTCTAACAAAAGTAGTGCTGTGATTTCATTAGATTATCAAGATTTTAAAAATTATTATTTTATATATATATGTTAGAATTAATAAAAATTGAAAGACATTAAAAAAATTACCAACACTGAAAAAAACCACCACAGTACTTGCAATTTAGGGTTCCTTCTTATGTTGAATAAATGAAGCACCTCTTCTGAATTAAAAAAGTTTATT
>JAWWEV010000004.1:11709607-11749777 GCA_035583235.1 Hafferia zeledoni | reverse complement strand
TTCATTAGATTATCAAGATTTTAAAAATTATTATTTTATATATATATGTTAGAATTAATAAAAATTGAAAGACATTACCACAGTACTTGCAATTTAGGGTTCCTTCTTATGTTGAATAAATGAAGCACCTCTTCTGAATTAAAAAAGTTTATTGTTCTTCTGACATCTAAAGGTTTTTAAAACTCAAATTAATTCCTACTTTTGAGAACAACTATTTTATTGGAAAAAAATGTCACCAGAGGATAATGCTGCTTTTTCATGGAACATAAGGTCATCATTTGAGTCACTCTTAAAAACGACTCTGTGGCTCGTTCCAGACAAACTTCAGGAGGTGTCTAAAGTAACTGGAAGTTCACTACAGAACTTGCTATACTGCTCTGACAACTTCGTTTATGCTCTCTCCACTACAGCCACAACACTGACAGAAGCTAACCTAAATTTGAACTATATTGCACAGCAAGACTAGAAAAACTCTTTGTGATTTGAATGAAAGTTTTGTGCATTTCAGTGATGCAGACATTTATATCCAGACTTCCTCCTTGAAGTCTGCGATATTGGCTTAATTAAATGCTACCTGTCAGATATACCCAGCTGCTGCAGCAAGGCTAGTATCAGTATTTGAGGGTAGTATCTGATTTAGAACTAACTCAGGTGACTTCATACTCTACAATAGGCAGTGAATAGATGAGATATAGCTGGATCTGAGACAGATCTGATTTAAATGTCTGTATTTGTTAGCTCAAATCAAAATTACTCCTCATTTGTATCCCTGAAAAACTATGGGACCTTGTTTCTAGGAAAGAAATTAAGATTTCACATGGCTTGTAACTTCAACTCTCTGACTAGAGCAAAAAAATTAATCTCAGGACAGGTTTACTACACTAAAAAAGAGTCACAGCTAATATTAGCTTTATAATGCCATCATACAACAGGAGTTGTCAAATTCTTTCCCATATCACAATCCCACTTCCTTTAGCCCTGTTCACTTACAGAGCACGCACTAACATGAGCAGCACTTACTGCTTTGGAAGAGCCACAGAGTGACAGCAGGCAGTCCTAAGTCACAGCTAAATTACTGGCTGAGAAAGCACACCAACTGCAAAAACCAGCTTTACTAGAACTCTGCCCAGATCACAAACCCAGCCTGCTTAGGTCTAAGCCAAATACTGATTTTAACCCACTACCAACCACTGTTTCTCAACATGACTCTAAAGCAAAGCCCTTAACACCTTGTTAATGGAGGGGAGGATTTTAAAGATCTTAACTGTTACCTGCCCTAACACAGTTCACAAGGGGCAGTAAACTATGATAATAACGACAAACAGATTGCCATAAATAAAAAAGTTATATGAACCACAGCACAGACTAAAAAGACTTCTGACTCCAAGATTTCACTGAATTTTGGACAAGCTCAGCATTTCTGATTTACTCTAGCCCCATTCTGCTACCACTGTCTGCTTCCCAGCACTGGTAGTACAGTCCTCACAGTTCCTATATATTTAGCCTACTCAATGTACTTTGTTTATGCTCAAAAGTGGAGAATATGTACCATTTTTTTTATAGATGCATAGGTACAGACATTATGTGTAATAAGCTATAACATTAATATCATTGAGCAAATGGAGCTGTTATCGCAGCTAGAGCACTTTAAAACCTGGAGATAAAAAAGTATAACTTTTACACAGTGATGAGCATTAAACACTGGCAAACACATTAGGCTCTTACCAGGAATGGACTCCAGCAAATGCAAGAAACACACATAATAGCCAAGAGCTGAATGATCATTTCAAAATGATGAGATCTGCCTTGTCTTTGTTGACTTTTAAATTTGACTCTTAAGAGGGTAATTCCTGTGACAGCATTGCACAGGAATGAAATAGCAAGGGCCAGTAACCCCAGGCAAGAAAAAAGTAAGAGATAAAATCTGTCTTCCCAGTCCTCAACATGTTCTGTTTTATAGAAGCACCAGGTCCTCGATGCTTGAATTTGGTAGGCTCTAAACCTAAGAATAGGCAGCAAAGCTATAAGAACAGCAAACAGACATACCATAGTCAACATCATTTTCACATGTCTAGAAGTCATTTTTGTAGAGTGAAATATTGGCTTAGTGACTCCAATGCACCGTTCTACAGCCATCACACTGCCCAGGAAGAGTGGGCACAGACCAAAGAAAACCATGCAGATGCCAAAAACACTGCAAAGAATGTTGTACTGGTTAAATCGAATCCAGTCTTTGTCCGATGCATACACAAACACTGCAATGGCTCCATTGATGAGGTGGCCGAAGAGATCTGTGACAACCAAACCACTGGCAAGAAGCAAAAAGGAGGCTTTCGATTTCTGTCTAAATCTCTGGTATGCCTTCAGGAGAATTGCTATTGCAAGGCTGTTGGACAAAATTCCCACCGTCATGAAGGTTATTGAAAAGAAAACTGAAATTTTTTTATCCATGTGGCAAGTTGTGTTTTTCAAGACTCCAAATCCAGCCAGCCCTGGTGATTTTGAACAGTTCATGGTTAGGAAAGGAAGTGCAGTCCTCAAAGCATTTCAGCAGTCTTGCAATCAAAAGGCATCTGTAATATTAAAAACAAATATACACAACACTGTAAAAGGCATACCACTGTTCAAATAGCATTTGAAGCAGAAATTCCATAATATTAGTCTGTGGTACAAATCTAATTTTCTGGTTTTCTGAGTGATATGATACGGTATCACATTCTAAGCGCATCAGTCACAAGCTAAAACAATTATCTCCATGCATTATACAATGCAAATACAGCCTACAGAATCTTTTCAGTTTCTGCCTGTGTAAGATACACAAAATAACATAAAATACCTAGTGCTTATGTACATGCAGTAAGAGAAACCATGCAAACCATTCGGGTGGGAACACTACGTTAAACATTTTTGCTACATACTCCTAGAATGACAGTATTTATCAGCCCAGCCACAGTAAAAAGTTAAATACTCAAATGAAACATTTTGAGATTATAATCACACTCCATTTCTCTTCTTAGTGTTTACACATTTATTTTCAAAACAATGTCCTAACATCTTCCAAACAATTCTCCTCTCACAATTTGTTTCAAAGCTTTAACCTAACCAACACTGAAGCCTTCGACTTCCCAGTGCCCTCGCTGAAGCACAAACTTGGTTTTTAGACGCTTCTTAATTCAGAAACCCATTCTGCAAGTTGCTTTACACGTTATCTCCCATCTCTACTCCCAGGACATTTCTGCTGGCAAAAACTTCCCAGGCAGAAAAAAAAAAAAAAAGGTAGGGGTGGGGATGACTAAAAAGAAAAAAAAAAAGAGGAAGACAGGAAGAGGGGAAAAAAAAACAGGTAGGCGTTAATAACCCTTACGAACTGCCGCTGAAGTATCTCGGTTACATCGGGAACAGGGCACACCGGAGAGCCAAGGGCACCTCTGCCATTTGGGAGTGCTCGCCCGGCAAACTCCCGGCAAACTGCTCAGACGGAGCCCCGCACCGCACCTCCCTTCCCACCGCCCCGCACCTCCCTTCCCACCGCCCCGCACCTCCCTTCCCACCGCCCCACTCCGCCGCGCCGAGCCGAACCCTCGGCGGGCACTCGCGGCAGCCCCTTCGCCGCCCCGCGCACCCTTAAGCGCTGCCGCCGCCGGGGGCGGGGCGAGCCCGCCTCGCCGGGCACAAGTGCCGCGGTACCGACCCGACCCGCCCGCAGCTGCCTCCCTACCCCGGTCCCGGCCCGTGGCCGCTCAGCTCGGCTGCGCTCCGCGGCGCGTTCGGAGGCGGGGGGCGCAGCGCGGTGCTCCTCCGGCCGCGCTGCCCCCGCTCCCCGCCCGCCCGGCGCCGCCCGCCCTCCCTCCGCCTCCCCACCCGGCCTCCCGGCCGCCCGCCGCCCCCGGCCCGGCTGTGTCCGGGGGCCGCGTCGCTGCCCGCCCGTGTCCCCACGAGGGCCGTGGCTCCCGTGGCGCGGCACACGCACCGCGCACCTGCCCCGTGCCCGGCCACGCTGCGGGGCAGCCCCGGCCCGGCGCTGTCCCGCCGAGGTGGAGCCCCTGCGCTCAGGCTTCCCGGCCGCGGCAGCGCGGAGCGGTGCGGGGAGAGCGGAGCCTCCCCCTCGCTGTGCCCGGGGGCAGAGGTGTCTCCGGCAAGGAAAGCCAGGCTGCCGTGTCACTGCACGGCGACAGGAGACGAAGCCACCCCAGTCCGACAGGGCGAGCTCCTGCCCATCGTGCTTCAGTCACTCCAGTAGCAACACATAGGACAGACAAGGGGCCACATCTGTCCCCAGCCGCAGCCTCATCTCTTCTTCACTCTCCACGTGCTTCTTTCCAACTGCCTTTTCATCAGCACGCAGGGAGCGCGGGAACGGGTAGCCTTCAGGAATAGGGTTAGGGATGTGGCTGGACACATCACTAGACGCACACCCCTTGCACCTGCCAGGTCTCACAGAGCTAACAGTGCTCCTTGGATCGTTTCTCCACTGGAGAAATTCAATGAGAACACATCCAGACGAGGCATTAATAATACTAAGGGTAAGGCTGGAGATTCAAATGTCCTTCCCTTCCCATCATGTACTCATCCTGTTACAACTTGAAGTTACAGATAACTTCTAAATTCTTTCATCCATCAGTGTCCAGGACTACCAGACAGGCCTGAATAGGAATTTTTATTGTGAATTCTCCTATAAAAATAAGCTAAAATATAAAATCAAGGTCAAATGCAAAACTCAATTGTAAAATATTACAATATATTGTCACGGGCAACAATGATGGAGAACTTACATTTATTTTCATTGGGACACAGCCTTGAGTTTTACTCCTTGTGCCACAAGACAATTATTTAAAACTTAAAATTCTCAAACAAATTACAATTTTTGCTTACCTTTGTATCTTGAATACTATAGGTACAATTTGCCTCTCCCTAATTCAGCAGTAAGGAAATACAGGCCAAATTAATCCATTCTTTCAAAAGTATTTCAAGTCTCTTGCAGACACGGTTAAGAACACCACATGATGGCCTTCTTCCTCAAAATGCTTATCAGATTTTGGCATTTTATCCTACAATGAGCAAAAATGCTCAATTTGCTCTGATTGAGACCTATAAATACCCATAAGTTCTTTTTTAAGACAACAATAAAACATAAAAAACATCTCAAAATACATTATTGCCCCTTACAGTTCAGGAGAAAATAGTTTGTTTTATGTTTCCCTGCCCTAAAATAAATGGAGATGGAGATCTCAAACTACAAACAGCTCACTCCATGCCCATCTTTATTCGCCAGATTTCTTCACCCAACCCTCCTGAAAAGGGGCACAATTCTATTTGAAAAGAAGCAATGCAGACCCTGCAGCCTGGGAGGTTGAAGCTAAAACACCATTATCAGGTAGATCATGACAAAGAAAAAAGAACAGAAAAACCTTAAGACAGCTGTTTCAGTGGGCGTGTAAAGCTGTGGTTCGGGTAAGGAAAACGAAAGTCAAGCTTGTAGAGTGCATCCTGAGTAAAGCAGTGGTCTGCCAGAAGCAGGGAGAGTAGCATTTCAGTTGCTGCAGAGGTGGGGAAAAAAAGCAGAAAATAGTGTTAAGAAAGTAAATACATAAACTTTCATCTCTCTTTTCAGACAAGAGGCATTGAAGAGTGCTCCTGCACCTGTACAGTTCGAAGAGCATGAAGTGAGCAATGCAGCAGCATGTTAAGCATCAGCATAAACACGACAGATACATCTGGAGCTCAGCCCTGCACATGTTTTTTGTGCCTCTGGTACAATAATAACTGAAATAATGGCTTCTCTGGAATGGAATGGTTTGTAGGGTCATGGCTAATTAGGATGGTGATTTCATAAGCTGTTGGAGGGGTGAAAACTGCCAATGACACCAGCAGAATTAAATTTTTTGTACTGACCAATGATCATCTCCTTTCACTTCCTATTACTAATGAAAATAGGAGTGACCAAAATTGTCCCATCACAGCCTCTGGTGTGGTTGCTGGCTGGGGAGCAACTGCTTTCTCGAGGATGGAACAGTCATTTCACAGGTCATACACCTGAGCAGGAGCTGTGGGGAAAGGGAGAAGAGGCATCAATGTTGTCTTCATCAGGACACTGGCTCTTCCTCTCACAGTTTGCCAATCAACCATTATGGGTCTGGGTTTTGTTGAGCTCCTTACATGGCTGAAAACAAAAGCTGCAGGTGCAGGAGTCACATAGGAGTATTTATTAAAGGCTGTCGCTCTGGCTGTTCAAAGGCTGCAAAAGACTGAAGAACTGAGGTGGTGCCATTGGCTTACCTCACTGACTTCAGGCCTTCTTAATGTGTTGGGAGCTTGTGTTTATTGCAAAACGCTGGACTTTCTGAATACTATAAGAATCAGGAAGATAAATACTCTGTTTTGCGGGAACTTTCAACTTGAATGAAAGAATCAGAAATCCCTGCTCACATTCAATGGGTTTAAGTTCAGCAGCAATAGTTTAACATAGATGGAGATAAAAAGATACAGAGGTAAAAAGACACCTCATATGCTGTGACAATTGCAATCCATCCATTGGTTACCAAACTCCAAACAATGGGAGGGAAATGCAAAAAAATACTTCTGATGAGGAAGCATGTTGCTGGTCAGCACATGAAGTGCACAGTAATCAAATCCTCAAAGCCTCCTGTTACTAGTCTGGGAGCATACTCAAGTGCTGCACTAATTTTTCACTAAAGATCAGCTCATAACAACTTTGCTGTAAGTGAACAGGTAGACGTTTCAGTAGCAACATCAAAGCTAGTAGAATGCAAATAGAAACAGTATCTCTTCATCCTTTTTCATCTACTCTTAAATTTCTTGTGCAGCCTTCGGTGACAATTACTATATATTTTTATTGTATTCACAGTTATTGCTGCAAAACATTGTAAACCTTTTCTTCTTTGTACATAACAGTGAGAGTCATCTTTCTGTTTAGTGAAATAGCAGTGATGTAAAAGTCTTTATGTTTAGGAGACAAAAATAGTAAATCAAAATAACTATAGGTGGAAATTATTATTATAGGATCAGATGTGGGGCACTTCAGTCAAATAAAACTGTCAGTGAAAATCCTTCAGTTAAATGCCACATTATTCAGCCCATAATTGTTTGAGACAAAAAATACTTCTGTCGTCACAGACACGGACAGTGAGTCCAACAGTACCCACTGCTATGAAGGATTAGAGTTGCTGTCTTCCATTTCTTCAAAATTAGCAGTCCTTCAGAACTTCCTTCTCTGGAATTTGTGTTATTCCTGCCACCCCCAAGGAGCAACTTCTATCAAAGATGCAACTATACAAGATGAATGAGCTATTCAAATGAAAAAGCAGCTACCCAGGTGAAGGTAAGAAAGGAGATTTAGAGTAGGTGGGATTTACATCAGACAAATTTGTACATTTTTTGATGAATACCTGACGTTCCAAATATTATATGGCTGACAAAAAAACAAATGAAAATGATGAGTTTCAAGAGGTCAATAACCAATGCTGAGAGATTGGGCAGAGGCTTGCTCTGTTCTGAAGCCAGCAGTAGGCAGACAGCAGAAACATGGAAATGAAAAATTATAGTCTTGGAAAGTCTGAGTCACTCCTTAAGCATTACTACTTCTTCTTGTATTTCTAGTGGTATTATTTAGTATTCTCATTATGAAAAGAAGAATTATTTCCATGTCTTTTTTGAAGTTGTTAACTTGGTTTTACAGCAGATTTCCAAAGAGACTGTGATTCTAAATCACATATAAGTGAAGGATAATTTGCAATTTCATTTCTTTAACAGTTAAGACTGATAAGGGCAAATTTTGCTTTAGAAATTAATTACATTTCATGTGTGGAAAATGTAATCAGAAAATTAGGTCAGTAATGTGGAAGGTGATGATGTACATAGTAAAACAGCAGTAAGTGCCTAATAACAAATGTCACAAATTCTTAAGCTTTTGAAGGCTCATATAAATTTAGCAAATAAAGCTTGCTTAAAAGCATCATGTGACTGTTGTGTCCCCTCAAGGTCGTGGCTTGATAGTGTTAAGAAAAAACAGTAAGTTTCTGCCCAAGCTGGGAAATAGATTTTGCAAGAACACAAGCTCTAGCATATTGGTGTGCAGTTAGGCAGAAAAGGTACTTGAAGAAAGTAATGGAAGTTGCAATAATGTCTCCTTAAAGATCGGGTCTCAGAATCCTGGGTTTGCTTGATTCTTGAGGAGGGTGGATAATATACTTGCTGTATCCTGTCATATTCAAAATATACATATTAAAATTTGTTGGAACACTTCACATTAAAAAAGTGTGGTTCAGCGGAATGCAGACAACTCATCCATAGCTTTGGCATTCCAATAACCACCACTCTGACCTTCATACCTCACCGTGAAGTAGTTTGTAAAACAGTCACAAATTATGGCATGAGTTGCCTAAACCGGGACACTGGCCAATGCAGTTAAAGGAGGAAATTCTTAGGTAGTTAAATGTAAATTAATGGTGTTTTGCAACAAGCCACAAATCAGTTCAGGAGGTTAAAAACACCAACATGCCAGTAGGCATTCACTATCAGAGTGGAATAAAACAAAGAAAGGTCATCAGGAATCATAAGAACAAACATGCATCCTTCTGCTGAGATCTCCACCTGCTGAGATCTAAAAAGGGACTGTTTGGTCTTACTGGAAGTACAGCTGTGGATAATGGTGTTTTATTTTCTAAATATCCCTATCAGCAAGGAAGTTAATTCTTTGTTTCTTGATAATAAGACATGGCTTCTAGCAAACTGCCGTAGACAGAAAAAAGAGGAAATATTCTCATTTATCCTGGTGAAGCTGGAGGGCAAGGCACAAAAATTTGCTATAATTTGTGACATTCATATTTTCATTGTAGTTCTTTTCACTAGAAAGAGCAAAGAGAGATTTTCTGGTTTAACTGATCTCTTCTTTGTGGTGGCCAATGACAGAACCCGAGGGAATGGCCTGCAGTTGTGTCAGGGGATGTTTGGGTTGGACATTAGAGAAAGGTTATTCACCCAAAGGGTGGTTGGACACTGGAACAGGCTCCCCAGGGCAGTGTTCACAGCCCCAAGGCTGACAGAGTTCAAGAAGCATTTAGACAATACTCTCAGGCACATGGTGTGACTTTTGGAGATTGTCCTGTGCAGGGCTAAGGGTTGGACTCAATGATCCTTGTGGGTCCTTTCCAACTCAGCATATTCTGTGATCTTGTTCTCACAAGACGAGTCCAAGTCCATTCAGGGGCATTCATTTAACCAAGGAATTTAGCCATCAAATGGCTGATGGTACTATTGATAGCAAACAAACAGATTATTTCTGAGATACCAGCAAACCTGCAAAGCAATTCCTTGATGGGCAGACCAAAACCATTAGCTAAACTGCTGAAACAGCTGAATTTGACTGAGTCATCGTGGACTGTTGGCAGAGGAGGAGAGAGCTTAAACATCCATTGTCCAGCTATCAGAGACACAGATGAAACTTCCAAGTGGAAAAAAATTACTAAACCCAGAAGTTTCCAGTCAAGACCAGCATATTTGCAATATGTCAGGATATGCAATACAATAACAAATTTGATTCTTTACTGTCTTATTCACATTGTTTTGGGCAGTGTTTGCATAAACATAAAAATTAAGATGCAGCTTATTGGTCAAATGATTCACTAATGGATCATGCCACCCAATTCTAAATACGAGAAGTGGATATTGAAACCTTTCATTACATGAGTTTATTGATTTGCATTTATTTCTGCTTAGAGATACACTTTCATCTTAATCACATACTGTTACTCTATCTGATTGCTTCAAACAGTGACTAACTATAGCAGAAAGAGCTGCAGGACAATAATTCCCCTTTCTTCTTCATTTGCAAACCTTGTGTATATCTGGTACTTTATTCATACCTTTTTTTTCTACTATGTCACTCCAAGGCATATATGGAAGGTGTTAGGAACCTTCTGTGTGTAGCTTGGTTCTTTCTGATGTACAGCTTTATGCATTACTGTGTGCAAGTATACCCCTTAGGAACAAGGGGAGAGAAATAAAATAACAGCAATGTGATTATATAGGAGATGTGTCACTGAGGATGTTCTTCCTATGAACCCATCAATATGAAAGCATTCCCTTCAAGAATTTATAGGAGGCTTCATGTAGTAGTTTTATACCCATTTGTCTGACTAATGAATACCAGATTAAACGTTTTTTGTAACATAGTTTTTAGAGTTCCATGTGATATTTTTGAATCAAAAATTGGTTCCTTTATATAAGGTGTTCATTTTTCATGCTACCATAGATCCAAATTTTTGAATGGACAGAGGAGAAACATATCACCATTACTGATTGAATCCTGCTTGTTCAGACTGGGGTAATTTGTAGTGAGTGGGCTTAATCAAGAGTGGAAGTACAGTTCTACACGCAACAATAGCAGTATAATTTTCTTGCATTTTAAATATGTGGGACAAAATGTTCTCTTTTATGATTCACCTCTTTAATATTTGAACACATAAGAACAAAAACCTATGAAATGATTCTAAATGCTGAGCCAGATTAACTCCTTTTCTTCTACTCTTCAGAATGGAGACACTGAAAAACCAGGTCAGAAGAAATCTTTCATCAAGTATTCCTTTCAATCATTTTGCCCAGGTCAAATTAAATAAAGAAAAAACTTCCTTCAAATTGTCCTAACCTATTATGTTTATGCCATGTGACATAATGGGGAAAATAAGTCCGTTATATGGATAAAATTCATTAAGGGTATGCCTGATGTATGCTTCCAAATTATATGGTATCATTTATTTTGTTTCTTTACTGGTAACACATGTTTAAGTGAAGGCTTGATATAAACACTTCTAAAGACTGTTTTGAAACTAAAGGGTTGTATGTTCTGTTAATTGCAAATAGAATTCCCACAGGGTCTTTAAAGAAATTATTTATTTAAAATCAATGACCCATAGCTCACTGAGTTCATTACTAGTTCTTGTAGTTGTGCTGTATTACCTCACCAATTATTTTATGGTCTAACCAACAGGTAGAGATTTATGTTTTCAGACTTTATAGGTTTCACAAACATCAGCCAAAACAAAAAATCTTATTTTCATAAGACATCAGTAAATAGTTACAGAATTAAAATACCAATCAATAAACACACTAGTTACAAGTGGCTGTTTTAATGAGACATTCTTCATTCCTTATTTTGGTCATGTGATTTTGAATGCATTTCTTTGGGAGGTATGGTCTGTGTATTACTCTTGATTGTGAAGGGTGAACTGCTGTTAAACAAATTTTAATTTAAATAATACGGTAAAGGGTGATGTTATTGATAAAAGTAACCCATCAAATTTATTACTAATCCAGGAACAAGCTTCATCGAGCAGTGGTTGATACCCCAAGCCTGTCAGTATATAACAGTCATTCAGACAACATCCTTAATAATATGCTTGAACTTGGTCAGTCCTGAGCTGATCAGACACTTAGACTGGATGATCATTTTAGGGCCCTTACAACTGAAACATTCTATTCCATTCTGTTCTATTCTGTTGAAATAGTCTATTCTATCCTATCCTATTCTAATATATACTTGTAACTAGGCAGGTTTATTTTGGTTTTCTGGTGTTTTTCCTCTGATTCTCCTCTTATCAATTTTCATATTTAAAAGTAAAAATACTTCAGTGTTATTCCTTAGGTATATAATAAAATACAAATCCAAAGTCTGTTAAAAGCAACAGGAAGATTTAAGTAACATCAGGAGGCTTTGGGCTACAAGTAAGTGCAACCCTAGAATAGCCAACAATTACATTTCAGATAAACAGTTCTCTTCCTGAGCCATGCCACCACAGCTAGGGACTGATAGGAATGCAGAAATATGTTATTGTTGCAGATAAATAATAAAAAGTTAGCATTGTCATCTAAAATTGAGGAGAAATAAACTGTTATGATACACCGAAGTAAACTAAATGAGATTAGAATAAGGCAACAGCTTAGGCAAGCAAATCTAATTTTAGAAAAAGCTTCGTATTTTTACAACATTATTTTTTTCTTAGAATCACTACTACCTTAAAGCAAAGCAAGAACTTTAGACTCAACAACAAACCACAGCCAGAAGCGGGAACTCAGCCTCAAGGTTTTCAGCTAAGTGGAAGTGTTTGAATTTCCTGGCAGGGGATAATCTTTTGATGAAGAAATAAATTCACTTTAATGAAAAGAAAGAGCACTCATTTATGATGTGGAGAGGTTTCTCTGTGGAGAGATTTAATTAAGAATGATCTAATTTATTTTTTATAAGTAATTTTCACAGTGTTGGCTTACCTCAAGTAATATCTGTGCTAAAGAAAGCTGGTAAACAAGTTTATATCCTTCATTAGAATATATTAGTGTGATAGGCAGCTACACAACTATTCAGCTGTTACTAAGTTAATACAATCGGTATAGATACAGGTTTAAGCCAGGCAGAAAAATTACCTGTGAAATCTTGGTAAGCCAGTGGCTCCTGATAAACAGTAGGATTTGATAAACAGTGGGCTAATGAAAGATAACAGTATTTCCAGTAAGAGCATTAGCAGACTTTCACTAGAGAGAAGAGAGAAGAGCAAGAAGGTGTTTGGACCAGACCATCAAAGCCTGGGAGCATATTATGAAGGAAGAGAGCAAAGGGGAATTCACATCTAGTACGATTAAACACAATGATTTTCTTTGGCTTTGTTTTCTGAAGGGCAGAGAGTTGAATTTGTAGGATGAACAAAAGTGTCCAGGTTCACTAACAATCCTCTACATGACCAGACTGACCAAGCAAATTTCAGATGCAAGGATTAAGGTTTCAGGAGGGCCCACGTGTCTTTGAAGGTACAGGGTCAGAGAAAAAACATCTGTGAGTCACAGTTTTGCAACCACACTCTCCAGGTACTGATGCTTGATGAGAAAGTTTCGCTTTACATACAGAAAACAAAAAGTGGCATGAAGGTTCTTAGAAGCCAGTCACGTGCATTTCTATACAGATATTAGGCCACAAGTTAGGGTTACTGTTAAAGTTACAGTTAGGATTAGGCTTCTCTTTTGTGTTAGGATTAGGGTTTGGGTGTTTTTGTAATGTTAATGGTGCAGTATCATTGGCACCTGAGAGCCCAAGGCTGCCACCTTTTCTCTTGGCACAAAGCTCAGTCCTTTCTTGGCACCAGTGGGGCTGGGAAATTGCCATTTTTCAGCCAAGAATTGAAGACAGACGAAGATTCCTCTTCAAAAAGGAATCAAAGAGGAAAGGTGCCAGCCCACAAAGGGCCAGCCTATTTCTCTCTTTTCTGCCAGACCCCTTCCTCTCTCCACTCCCAACTCCTGGGTTAGGAGGCTGACTTCAGACTTTTAAAGAATTAGTAACTCTTCAGCAATTTGTGAGTCTATGAGTAACACTACAGGTTGTGAAAACATGAGACAGATTTTTTTTTCTTTAATCTTTAATTGATAGCAAACAATTAATAGCATTTTAACATTCTGACTGCCTGGGGTCATAGCTAGTTAATAGTAAACCCAGAAATGATGTATCAGACTTCTATTTTCTAGCATGGGAAGCTGGACTAGACAGAGCTGTTTACTTAGTAGAAATAAAATAGTAAAACCTTTTACTTCCAGAACTAAACTGAAAAAAAAAAAAAAAAGGTACAGAATTAATCCATAACACTAGCACTATATAGCACTCCAATGAAAACAAGACAGCCACTGTGTAGCCTGATTCAGGTTAGAAAAGTGCTGAACATGCATGAGACTGTAAAGCTGCTGGAAAAGTACCATTTCTGTTGAAATTTGACTAAGTAATGAATAATCAGGATGTTTGTAAGAGGACATTTTCATCACATCCCAGGTAACAGCTTTGATTCTTCTATCCTGCATTTAAACTTGATTTGCCAGTATGAGATCAGATTTATTTCTTTCTGAGAGTTACTTAGACCTTAGGGATAAAGGGCAAACACTGAGCCCTTGCTGCTTCAGGTCCTGCTGCGCTTAAGCCCAACTTGAGGAGTGAAAACTGACAGTGAATCTGCGTGTTTCCTTCTGAATGGCTCCTTGCCCTTTGGTTTATTTTTCAAGGGGAACAGTCTTTCCTACATTTTTTTCTTAGCTTTCATAGCAAATGATGCACTGTCTTCTGAGGTCCTCTGAAGATCTTCCATCATGTCTGATAAAAGCTGACTGGCAGAGGAATTATTTAGGAAAAATGCATTGCTGTTTCCTCATATCTAGAAGAATTTAGATTGCTCTATCTTGCTTCTATAGATGACCAGAAGTTTGGAATTAATTGAATAAGGATAAGGATTAAGGGGTTGGAATGACCAATGTCAGTTTTGAGGAAATACTGTAAATAAATCACACCTGGTTAAGCAGAAATTAAAAGGGAGATGTAATTATATTCTACATGTGCATAAATACCAAAAACAAAAAAGAAAATGTTTAAAGTAAAGCCCAAGGAGATAAAACTAGTGCTAGATTGGGCAATAGAAAATATCACAAGAATGTACTCCAGGTGAAAGGTGGGTGGCTGTGATCGTTCTGGTGAGAATGCTGATGCAACACTGAACAGGTTGCCCAAACCTGACAGCCTGGTTCAACCACACAAATTTCATTCAATTATTTTTACACTGGAAGAGGTGGTTTGTTGTTTGGTTGTGTTGTTGGAGATTTTTTCTTTTTTCATTTTGCTTTGTTTTCTAATTATGTGATTGTTTTCATATTAAAGGCCAGAAAAAAAAGAGAGTGAATCATTGCAGGCAAGATTTGTGTAAGTAGATTTTTTTTTCATGTGAGAATGAAAAGATAACATTTATAGAAAGATGTTTGGTTTATGGTAGTAACACAGACCACTGGGGTTTTCAGAAAGATGCCTGTAAGCTATGAAAGACAAGAAAAGAAATTTCTATGCTTGAAAAAGAAAATATTTTCACTTAATGTTTCACACTTGCTAATAATAACCCCTATAAGTTTTTAAGATTCTACTTCTTAAATAACAGCTACATCCTAAATGTAAAATACCGTGTATGCAAGAGTAGAGTTTAATTAGGAATATAGAAATCACCAATAATTATTTCATACTTTTAAACTGATTACAGAGCTTCCATTTTTTTTAAGAGATTATCAATTTAAATCAACTATTTTTTTATTAAGTATACTATGTGAAATATTTTTCCTTTACAGCTATACTTTTCAGATGTATTGATTGATCAGAATGAATGAAATCATGTTTTTTTTTATTTTCACTGCTCTGCTGAGTCAGAAGTTAATCTGGGACTGTACATTCCATGAAAACATGACACTTTATACAGATCAATGAGAAATAATTCTTTTAAAAATTCCATACCTGAATGAAAAAATACAAATGGGGAACTTGTGGCTGCATGAAACTGCTGTCTCTTTCATTACTGCTGTCCAAAGGCCGGCAAAAGTTACTGTTTTGAAATCTCAAGTTTCCATGTTTCACTTTGAAAACAATTTTTTCACAATTTGAATGTGAAAACAACATATGTCAGCAAGGCCAGTACCCACAGTAAATGTCACAGGCAGATGAGCATATATCATAAGCAATTTACAGTAGTAAAAAAGAATAGGCCAAATGACTCAGAGTTTTGTAAGAGTACCGAACCTAGGATCCTTTCTTGCCAGAATCTATTCTTTGACAAAATTCGTTGTGATCTTATATTTTTCATCAGCTGTTTACAGCAAGTAATATTTAATGTTTTACTGAGGTTGTCTGTCCTTATGTTTGATGAGGTATATTAACAACAGTATTAAAAACTGGAGAGAAGTTGCTGAGGCCATAAGTAGTTGTGTAGCAGTTTAGCTGTATTGGGAGTCACCTGTGGAAGGAATGCACCAATATCCATGAGCCGTTAATATTTCCATAAGATGTACGTTATCCTTTCAGGGAATATGTAAATCGTAGCTGAATCCAAGATGAGAGAAAAGTTTTTCTAACTGAGCCAAAATTTACAAAAACAAAAACAAGAAACTCAAAAAACCCTCAAAAAACTAAAACAACAACAACAAAATAGAAAAAGTTAAACTTAAGCAAAAACTAATGACCCAAAATGTAATGGTCTTGTTATTGCTTCATTATCTTGAGCAAGCAGCAAATTAGTCTGCACTCTCTATAAAGAGCACCCACAACTGCACACAGCGTTTCTGACGTGACCATGTAGTGAGAAGCTTCTGTTGTGCTTACACAACCCTCATGTCACAAACTGCCACAGGGAGTCAGGTTTTCAGCTTAACCACTGTGGTTTTAAATACGCTAATGGGGAAAAAAATAGGATATCTATTAAAAATACTAAAATCTGTTAAAGAACTTTTTTGTTAGAATTAGTGGCTTCCTGAGTCAGAGGGAAAATGAGTTACAGCTTGTAACATAGAATATAACCATGAGACATCATCATCATTGATTTAGGCTTTGCTAACTGAGCAATTAAGTTTTTACCATTGCATAATTAAGCCCTCACTAAAACACAGAAAAATCGTGTCACATTTCCCTAGAATGTTTCTGAGGACAAGCTGTACCCAGGGGTCTTGCTGGTGCAGAAGGCAAAAGAGAGAAGCTGTAGTTAAAACTTGCTTCACTGAAACACTAGCAGAGAGGTCAGTCATGCTGCTGAATTTCAGATGTGGATAGAGACAACAAAATGAGGCCTACAGAAGTAATTTGGTTTAACAATACAGAACATCAACAACAACTTTCTAACACCAGATAATTTAGATTAGGCAGTGAATTAGTAATAAAAAAAATAAGGCTTACAGGTCATATAACATTAATTTAAAAGAGAAATTACAGGCATGTAGAATTCCTATTTCACTTTATTGTTGAAGAGAAAAAATTGCTTAACATTTCTGTTCAGAGTACAAGTAGTTAACCAGCTATCCTCTAGAAAAATCCTATTCCAAGCTATTAGATATGGGCTAAAGAGAGCAATTCTACAGCAGAGTGGTTTTTTACAGTTTTTCACGCTTTCCTACATAATCACAATGAGGTGGCAATATGGTAGTGCCCTGATAAACTAAAGGATTGAAGCATATAATTTTTTTGCTAGATTTAGGATAAGGGTTTCCTCAAGAACAGTGTTCCAGCTGTGCTTTTCAGTTGACCTTTCCCTGGGTTTACATCTGGCCAATAGGTCCCCCAGGTTCAGGTAGGTTTCACTCACTAATCTTGAGGTAAAAGAGCAAACTCTTTTACCTGATTTGCAGCATAAGAATACTTAGAAACAGGGCAGGAGAGTTCAGGAATAGAAAAACTACCTATACAAGCATGAAAACCACACGTAACAAAGAAATACTCAAGTACAGGCATTTGCTAAATGGGAAGTACAGTATTTGTTCTGAGGCTGTCTCAGTGAGTATGTCTGAAGTGAGCACAAGGAGGCAATCTGGATATTTAAATACAGAAAAAAATAGCTGAGTTAGAGGATCCATGGGAACTGTTTGCACTCGTAGTCTGTGGCCGAGGCACAGCATTGGACATAACTTCTTTCCCTGCAGAAAGGACAGAACCAGACAAATTTCTAATCCAAAGGACCTGCAGTTCCTTTGGTAAAGGTTCAGAAGCAGTATGTGAGCACTGTTTATGTTTACTGATGAGAGGTCCTGACCCCAGTTTTTCATGTGTTATGATGAAGTGGTTGCGACAGCAAAACATACAGCCTGCTGAGCTGTGAACCCCCGTGAAGGTTAATTTTATGATCAATACAGAACACCAAAGATCATACACTTCATGACATTTAATCAAAAATTGAGGGAATAGGATGAGATGTACACTACTGCTGCTAAAACCTGTTGGAATTACTCTTTTCCAAATTTAATCAGGCTCTCTGCTGAGAGATTCACAACACCTTGATTGTGATTCAAGTGTTTAGGATCGTTGCATGGATAGGATTTTTGTGATGTATGAGAAAAAAAGAAGCATGAAATATAAATGTCAGCTGTAACAGTGCCTTGTTGTAGAAAAATTAAGGCTGTGTTAGAATTTTAATTGCTTCCTGAGTAAATTACTCAGACAAATTCAGGCCCACAGGAAAAAAGAATGCAGATTGAATTTTGAAAAGCAGATATGCTCCTGTCAACATTATACACATGGGACAAATAAATATTAGCATGAATTTGAGCTTGAATGAACTATATTTCAGCATAATTGCAAGTAGTGTGAACTCAGGTATAATATTTCATAAGGAATTGCCCCTTACACTTTACTAAAGTGGGTAATATAATTTCTGCCCCTGTTTTTTAGATGAGTTTTCTAACCAGGCACACCATTTCCAATCAGACACTAGAACTATCACCTTTAAACACAGCAGAACACTCATCTTGACAGATGCAGCAGCACTTTAAATTATTGGCAAGATTCATATAAAGGAAATAAAGATGCATATAAAGCAATGAAACTGAGAAATAATATTCTGGTATTAGAGCCTACATTACTCTTGGAGATTGATCATGCATGTCCACAATTCTTATGCTGTGTTGAGGGGCTGAGAGAGAGAAATTGTGCAGGTACCAAAACTGTTGATAAGGAAACAGAGAAAACGGCTGGCCTAGAATAATCACCACTTACCTGCCAGAAGACAAAACAGTGTATTCCATGGCCCAATATATCATCCTGCCTTTTCTAAAGGATTTTGAGAACAGCTTTTGGATAGTGTTCCCATGTTCTGTTGAAATATTAAAAAAAAAAAATTACATGGAGTCAAAAGCCTGACCGAGAAAAGAAAATCATTGTCAAAGAAAAGAGAAGAGGGAGTGAATAAGTGGATGAATTAATAGGATAGAAGGGAGGTGTGTGGTGTTTAACTGAAAAGTAACGGATATCAGAAAGTATATACAGAATTTTATTTTGGGTGTGGGATGTGGGAAGCAGTAAAGAAGACTATTGTGGGAGCCTTACTACGGCTTCACTCTTCCCCATCAGGCTCTCTAGCCCTAAAAGTGCTTAGAACCACCATATCTCCCTTTCCCAATAAAGATTTACAATGGCAAGGTAAGTTCCAGTGTTGAGTAGAAAGGAATGTATGCATGTCTAAAAGAAGTTTTATGTCTGTATTTTCCTGATAGACAATAAACAAACATTTAATGTTCTTTTGGAAAGCAAGAGAAATTCAGATATCTATTTTAAAAGACATATCTTCATGACTATGAAACAGCAGGAAAGGTCAAGGTGAAGTACTTCTAACTGTTTCTCTATTCCTAGATTTTGGCCACTGAATAATATAAACATCTGAACAAGAAAATTTGTAAATTATTTACATGAAGAGTATTACTTTTCATTGTAGTCAATTCATGAACAGTCCTGCATTTGGACACATGTATATGTGACTGCCATAATCAGAAAACGCATTCACCTGTCTTGTCACATAAGCAGAGTGGCTGAATTACCAGTAACACCAGCTTTGAAGACATATCTCATGAAATCCATGGATTTTGCTGCTGTCCCTGGAAACTTTCTGATACTCATTTGAGCCACAGGCTGAAAGTCAAGAATCTTGGAAGTCAAAGACAGAACACCCATTGACTTCAGCAGGATCGTACTCAGCCAAATAAATGAATGGCTCTTTACTCACAGGGAAAACACAGACCAGTCTGCATGTTTATCACTAGAGCAAAAGCCATAGAAGAAATAATGCTGGCAATATGTAGACCTAAATTTAGTGCAGTTAAGAAAATCTTCATTGAAAAATGAGCAATAAAGCAGGAATTAATCTGATTATAACTGCAGTGTATGAGTACCTAGGAAAAAAAGATCAAAGGCAGATTGTGTCTGTACAGTCACAAAAATCATATCCTGATTTATGTCCAGGAGCTGTTTTTCCTGGAATTAAGATGAGGAATCCACTGTCACTCTAAAAATTAAGAGGATCACTACAATGTATTCAAGGCATTAAACAATACTTATAGTCCAGCAAGGATCCACAATATTCAGCATAAAACAGTTTTATTTAATTTGGTTTTAAAGCACAGTTTTTTTCCATATATGACTTGAGCAACATCCTTTGTGAACGATAGCAGCTAGGCAACACTTGGCTCTTGCAACAGTACAATCTCTGTACGTTTAAGAACATTGCACAAAAGTTTTTTTCTTTTTCCTTTTTTTTTTCTTCTTAAGAAAGAACTGGGAAATGAGGGAAGTGAGTAAAATTTTTAACATTGGCAGATTGTTTGCTTTTATGTAAACAGCCTCAGGGGATTTGTTGAGGCGCAGTACTCAAACAAGCAGATTCTATTTCATAATAAATGAGCTTTTAAATTATTCTGACATATTCAATCACACAAACAAGTTCTTTCCAACTCAGAAAATGTCTCAGATTTTTCAAATCTTTGTTGTTACATCAACAAATAACCTTACATTTCTCCTCAGATAACTCTTACTTGCTTTTTTCCTGAATGTTGGTCTCATTTTCATTTACATCACCAGCCAATCCTATCACTAGGATTTAGACATTTACAAACATTTCATAGTAATCTTGATAATGTATTTGTAATGTATTGAATCAAGTCCTAATGAAGGTTTGTTTTAAAGAAATGTAAACAAGAGAGACTTTTGCAATTTCTATTCTAATGCAATTTGGCAGCAGAGACTCCTACAGAGAGGAAATGAGCTGTCCCATGGTTAGTGTACTGGTCTGGAAATCAGAAATTCCTGATTCAGTTCTCTGTTCTGCTATAGACTTCCTGAATGACCTAAAATAAATCTTTCTCTGCTTTCTGATCACGTGTAAAATGAAATAATACCTGTTTCCTAGTTAAGAGATGGAGGAAAATGAAACACAGCTGAAAAGAGCTCAGTGTCTATCAGCCCAGTTGAGCTGTTCTTGTTCAGATTGTATATTTGCTCATGCTGTCACTTCATCGCTATCTACAGTTTTCATGTAAGAGCAAACCTTTAACAATTTATCAAATGTCTTTCTTCTCCTTTTTTTTTTCACTCCAGTAATCTTTTCTTTTCTTTCCTCTATTCTCTGTGTATTGTTGACTGTCTTATCCTCCACCATGAGTCTGCCTTCATCCCTGGACCAGCAGCCATCACTGACACCTGCTTTCAGGTACAAACCCAGATAATTTTATAGTCTAATCAAGGCAAATTATTCCCTCACTTCTTCTTCATAAGCTTCTGGAAACTATAACATATATGAGACAAAATTAAACACCTTAAACCACTCTCATAAATTCTACCTTATGTAACACACATTTCATCCTGGATGCTGGAACCAGGGTGCTCTTTCAGAGGCAGCCTTGGACAGTGCACTTAGAAGTCTTCAGTTCACAATGTGCCATGATAAAAAAGAAACCACAGAACTTTTGCCTTTAGAGCTATTTTTCTTAAATGCTATTAACTCTGTATATGCTATTAATAAGTATGGAAGATTTTATAATATAAAAAAAATATTGTGTCAAAATTGAGAGAAGGTGGAAGAAATATCCAGCATAATTTACACTTTCAAAAGTATTCTTTGAGAGAAATTGAAGGAGCTTTGATAATCCAAACTACTGAAAACCAGGCTGCTGATTTCAAAAAAGAAAATTATTTCTATAGTAACCACATATAAGACTGCTCTTTATAAACTCAGCTACTTTCAGTCTGAGATTACTTGGGGAATAAAACACAGATTCTCCAACACTTATTTTGTAAAACAAGAAAAAAAAAAAAACCAAAAAACCAAACACAAAAAACCCGCAACCAACCAAAAAAAAAAAAAAAAAAAAAAAAAAAAAAAACCAAAAACAACCAAACAAAAAAAAAATGGAAAACCAGACTTGAGAGACATGTACTTTGTTCCATTTCAGACTTCAATCTATGTCCATGTATGACTAGGTTTTGGGGTGTTTTCTACATTCCTAATGACAGCTTTAAAGTATCTGTTAGATCTGTATATATGGTTACTGCTCATGGAGTTCAGAATTATTGTGGACAGTGATGACTCAGACCAATAGTTAATTTTTCAATCACAGAATATCAGGTTGGAAGTGCTTTGAAGGATCATGTGATCCAACCTTTCATGGCAAAAGCACAGTGTAGTCAAGATAGCCCAGCATCCTGTCCAGCTTAATCTTGAACTATCCAAATTTAAATAACAGTTCTAGGTAATCATTTATATTGCTTGCCCTTTAAGCTATCACCTAGTTTAGACAGCAGTTATTTATACAAACTTTGAAGATAGAAATTTATACTCTTTCCTGGTTTGTGCACTAATAATAAAATCCACTCACAAGATGGAATATTTGTGATAGAATAATCAAATTATTCTCTTGACTGGTGAAAAATAATATTGGAGCACTTAAATAAGAAAAACTGCAAGTATACTGTAAAAACTCCATATATTTATTCCCACTGTATCAAGTTTGGCCTCCTAGTCATGATTTCACTTTTGTTTAACAGTGAAAACAGGAAATAAAGCAGAGACTGGTAGATTTCACTGAACTGTTGCACCATGACTGTAAGAAAAAAATAAACTAATCCTTTGTAATTTACTTTGGGAGTGGAAAGCTTGGGAGATAGGACTGAGGAAATTATAAGTAGGTTAAAGGTGATGAGTCGATATTGCTATATGGTCTGGCCAGTGTATAATAATCCTAATCTGGTTGCCTAGAGAGAAGGGAGGTCAGGCCAATCCTTGCTATAAAAATAACAATAAAGCTATGTAGAACTAATACTTATGCTGCACTTATATCCCAACTCTTGTTGGCATTACCATTATAAGATCAAGGGAGGGAGGAAACGTCACAACTTCACAAATAAGTGACCCAGGTTTTCTAAATCATTCCTATTCCTTGACTCTCGTTACATAGTGATATGTCATCTACCAAGAACTAGAGAAAGTAATATATATAGTATGTGTAGAGTGAGATATGTGACATTTGGTGAGCCAGCCTTTCTTTTTTTTTTCTTTTTTTAAGGACACCTCTTTTCAGAGGAGACACTAACAGAAAAAATTGGAGAAAAATTATCAATTCAAGCTCTTAAAATAACCTTTTGTCTGTAATAAGTAGCTCACAGTATGAAGCTTAAAGCCGGGATTAGTTCGCAGGCAGTTTTGGAAGAAAAAAACCAAAGTTGTAGTTTCCTCTTGTCGTGCCTCCAGTATAAATGTTGCAGCACTGCTTTGTAGCAAAAGAATGGGAATGGCAAGACAGATGGACAGTGGATAATGCTGCATCAGGGCCTCATATCTTGCAGCCTAAGGAGTGCATACACAACTGGAGTTATAGCAGTGAAACCAAGGGTTGCAGGAGTTTCAGCTCTGTACCCAGATTAGCAAACCCACCAGCACAGGCAGGGAAGGGTCAGAGTCCACTCCTGGGGGCAGATCGGCCACAAGCAGTACCTGCAAACATTTCTGTATGATCATCAAACCAAAATCACAAAGACACACTTGTTTATAGAGAAATTTCTTTTCTCTGCAGTAGAAGATTCTTTTAGCTGAGTAGTTTCTCTTTTCTTTTTTTTTTTAATAAAAGCCCTTCCAGAAAGTGCAACTACTGACTTACTGTTTTCCACAGAATTTAGTTTTGTTTTCTTGCAATAACATTCCAAGGCCTCCTTGCTATTAAGAAAACCTCAATGTGATTCGACACATTGAACTTGAAGATAGATATAAGTGGGTCTGACAGGAAGTCTCCCAAAGTGTAATTGAGACTGTTAAGTTTTCCAGTGTAGCCTTTTCAAAGATATGCAGCATCCAGCAAAGAAGGCAGGGGGGGGGAGGGGAACGGAGGTAAAATCTGTAAAATTATAATGTTGATCATTTAAGAAAAATTACCCTAATGACATACCTAGCCTACCCAAAACTTCACCTTCTAACTTCGCATTCTTCATATGAGCTAGTCTTAGCAGGTGTGCTTCACTTTATCCAAGCTATATGTACTGGACGACTGCTTTAACATTGTTCCTGTGATTACAATGCAAAATAACAATAGTTGTATGTTTTTAATTCAGTGGCCAACATATCAAATGACAGCTTGAGATAGCAGAATGCTGGAAGAGGGGAAAGGAGAGTGAGTGCATTCATAACCAGCACCTAAACAAGCTATTTCCATCTCTCCAATGCCAAGGCAGATAAAGCAATTTCCAGTTATTTAATTTGTGCTTGGACAAAGAAGAATGGACTCTTTTTTTTAATTCCTATTTTCCATATAAGACTCAACCACTTCTGAAGCAAATGCACCATAAGGTGTAGAAGAAAGCTGATGCTCTGCTTGGCTCTACAGGAGAGGTGACGTGGGTTTCCCATCATGTGTCTGACTCTTTTCTGAAACAAGACACAGCCAAAACTCTCATTCATCTCTCTAAACCATATTTGTATTGGACAGTTTCTAACAGCATTATTTCCATTCTTATTCTGTACTCCATATTATTGTAAGACAAGTGTTAAAAATTGTCTTTCATTCTGTCTCCTTTCTCTACGTTTTATTTTACTAGAGAGATGTACCTAATTGGAAAGCACCAGTTGAAGATGCTGAAGTTGACACTGTCTAGAAGTTGCAACTCTGATGCTGACTTAAAATACAAAGCCCTGGTCCAAGAAAACCACTGGCTTTTGGCAAGTTTAAAACCTGTCATAATGTCCTGAACTAAACCTGCTGGTCACATGATTTAGTGACAAGTGAACAGTATTTTGAAATACACACAGAGTGTGTGTATCACCTA
Organism: Hafferia zeledoni; assembly: GCA_035583235.1. NCBI lineage: Eukaryota > Metazoa > Chordata > Aves > Passeriformes > Thamnophilidae > Hafferia > Hafferia zeledoni. Next base: position 11,725,140 of record JAWWEV010000004.1, on the reverse strand, counting down.
AAAAAAGACTCGGTTCAATATCCAGAGTTAACCTTCTAGTTCTATTTCTACACACAACCAAAGGAGACCGTGAATCCCAAAATAATATCAACTTTAAAGACATTCCGATATGAATTCAGTTTGAATTCAAGTGTGCCAGAAAGAAGGAAAGAAATACATCTAAAACATCAAAATATCTCTCCTCTCTATCCTGGTTGCTTCTCTGAGCCTACTTTGAGTTTTATCACATTTCACATTGATTTTCAGTTCAAATAAAGGTATAATCCTACTGATTTCTTCTGCAGCTGACATTAATACAAAAACCATGTAAATAATTGATTTTTTAATTCAGTGGTCAACAAGAAAAAAAAAACAGAAGTTAGTGGTTATTGTTTTGGGTCTGTCCCAAACTGAAATGTTTCCACATACTCAGCCAATTCAAACAGATCATTTGAGATTAAACAAAACATTTCATTCAAACAGAAATAAATCACGCATACTTAATAATGCCAGCAAGCCAGAATCAGAAAACAGTCAAGGGAAAAAAAACCCTGTTACATGCCTGCCCTTGTGTACCAAAGGTGGTGATCCTGCGGCTCTTAGTTTGCAGAAGCTCTGCAGGCAAACCAGGGGCCGTTCCCATGCCAGGTCTGGGTATGTAAGGCAGCAGGGCTGGTTTTTGTGGGAGGTGCTGGCTGCATCCTCTGAACCCTTCTCTAGAAGAAAGCAGCCAGCTGTGGCCAACACTGTTTGCCTGCATCAATGGCAAGTAACACGTTCAGCACAGGGAACTCTTGTCAGCTCCTGCCTATGAACTTTTTTCAGTTTCCTCTCCTCAGCTTTTGAGTTACAGCACTTTGCTGCCCGATCATGTGAATAGGAAACATCACTTTTTTCTGTTGGAAAATAATGTAAAATATGGGTCACCTGAGCATTAATACTGTCCTGCTCACTCCAAGAAGAAATTTCCCTCTAATTCTTCATCCCCACAGGTAGACCAGAGCAGTAGATTGGGACATCATGAGAATAAACCCTGTTCAGCATATGTCCTGGGACATAAGTTTTTTTCTTCTTGTATTACCTGAAATAGTGTATTTTGAGAAGTAAATTGTTCACCAATAAAAAGTTAGTCAAAGGTATTAAAGAAAAATTCACATACATCTTTAATTCTGTTGGGACTTAATGTATACCATGCTGATAGTCCAGATTCCCTCAGAAGTTATTTGAATTTCTAAATAATTTCATGCATTTGCTTTTTTGGAAAAAAACCTGTATGCTCATGTTGAAACTCCTCCTGAAAAAATAACTATGAAATTGATTCTCTTCCTATACAACTTTTTCTTGATAAGAAAAGCCTTGAATTTTAACATATAAATTAATTACCCCATAGAAAAAAGTAAACACATTTATTAAGGCCAGTAATGGAACCACCATCCACACAGAAGACACATGCATGACCACCAAAAAAAGAGATATTAGTACATCTGTTTCTTTCAACTTACTAAAGGACATCATTCTTTACTGGTCACTCCTTTTAAGAGTACTTTTGACGGCCAAGTTTTGTCAAACTGTTGAATTCAATAAAACCAGGAGAAATTACATTTTCAAAGTTCACTTAATGCTTGAAGTGAAACTCAGATGTTTAACTCACCACAAACATCAATATTTTGTTTATTTAACAAAGAGGTTGAGGAATTCATGTGCCTCTTCTGGAGTCACGTTGTGTGCTGCCTCCTGAGACTGCTCCCACTCATGTCAAACCCTCCTGGCTTGTAAATTGAGCTCAACACTCACTGCACCACAGTAGTTGAGCTTGTGAGCAAAACAAGGTGTGCCTTCACAGCCCTGGATAGCAGCTGCATAAAAAAAAACAGCAGGAAGAAGGACTATAAAGGAAACAACCTGAATTGCTGCAAGAGGTTAAATAGAATTATTTAATTTTTTCCTTTCTGAAATAAAATTCAATAGCAACTCAGAGTTGTATAATTGGAATTTTCTAATATTAGGATAAGTCAAAAGGCACAAAGAAAAGGTGAAGGTTTTAAAAATCAGACAAATTTTCCACTGCATTTCAGCTATTGAAGTCTTTTTGACCCTTTGCTCTTGTAGGTTTTCTCTTAAAACCTTATGCAGGAAAAAGCAAGTCCTACTCGCCCTGCTTCCTTTGGACAAACTGCTTCTGTTTCAGAAGACAAAAGTATATGAATCACATATCATGCAATGCCTGACTTCAGCCTGGAACCTTGAGCTACCAAAAATAAGCACTAAGTCAAAGGAAAATGATAGTGGGTGGGATTGTCATAATTTAAAATTATGGCCCCTGATCAGGACAGCCTTCAACTACCTGAAGTGTTTCCGCAGTGTTGTATCACACTGGTTGATTATCAGGGCATTGGTCCACTGAAACATCTGAAAACCATTAATAAGTTGATAAAGCCACTTCACAAGTGTGAAGATCAGTCACTAGGATTGTGTTCCTAATTCATATTCACCCTACAAAGGAGTAACTTCCCTCAGCTACAGCAGCAAATGAGTGCACTCTGTAACACTACGAGCTTTTGTGTTTGCTTCGCTCATAATGGAAATGTTGCTTAAGAGTTGTTGAGCAATCTCCTGTAAGGAAATTTGTGATTATGAGAAACGTTTTCCTAAGGGATTTTCTATTTTGGAAGATGTTATGTGCTATGATTTGTGAGGTGTTTGAACTTGAAAATGTTTGGGGGTAGGGGTAAAGGCTTCTTTGTTTGAGTGATTGGTTATTTTAGGTTTTGTTGTTTGAGAATTTGTCTGCACTGTAAGGCCTAATAAATAGTTAATTCTCCACTTTTCCCCCCAAACTCTCTTTGTAGCTTCTGTTTCGTTGTCACCTCCCTGACTGCACTGATAATCCAAACCCAGCATAAGGTGCACATTAGTACATTGCACAATGTCAGGCCCTTTTGGCATCCCACCAGACAGCAGCTGATTCAGACACAAGTGGAGTTACTGGGAACCTTTTCCCTGACCTCACAGGACTACAAGAAGGCCTAAGAAAACCATTTCATTAATCTAGTCATTTCCCTTGTGAACATCACCAGGACAGTTGAAGCACACAGATAGTAAGATCACACACTATAAAAAATGACGGGTTCACTGTTAAAGGGTAAGGAAACAGCCTCAGCCAGTCTTTCTGGTTCTCCCTCCAATTCCTCATGCTTTGGGAAGCTAATTCTTTTGGGGGGTTTCTGGATGTGTCTTTTTTTCACTATAGGGTGAAGTCCCATCTTGGAACTGTCCAGCATGAAAATGTTTAAAGAAATTTCTTCTTGGTCTCACAAGTGCCTCGTCTCAATGTGGTTTATTTTCTGTGCTGTTTTCTTACGTTATACAAAAACTGCAAAGTATTCTTTACCTCTCAAATTGTTTTGATCTCTTCCTTTCCAACAGAAAATAGGATCTGTGTCGTTTTTCCCTTCCAATAACACAGCAGAACTCATAAAACAGTAAATAAACTGACTGTTGTCTACTTGGTAGAAAAAAATACTGGACTGCTGTCATCTTTTGGTTACGCTCTAAGATAATTGCTGTCAGTTTGAAATTGTTTTCTAAACCAAACACGGGAATAAAGTATTCTAAAGACATTTATGAGTTTGTGATAATAAATGAAATTCTCTAGATAAATACAAATCCATGACCATTTTCTCTGTCGTCACTTAAGTTTCAGAAGCAACCTTAGTGTATTTTTATGAGAATCTATGGGAAGGCCTGCTGGAGGCAACAGAGTTTCAGGATGCTTGAAAACATTACATTTTAGATTATTTTTTTTTTTTCATTACAGGTTCATCACTAGATAACTTGTGATCCTTGTTTTGGCATTTCACTCTTCACTTTTGAAAATTATTTCACCACTTCAGTGTATTTTCTGAAGTCTTTACCGATCTGTCCTTATGATGTTTGGGATTTAATATTGCCTTAGGAGACCTGAATTATCAGAAGTCTTGAATGCTGACTTCTCTGATCCATCCAAATTAAATGGCAACACATGGGCATAGTTAAAGACTAGAGAGAGTAAGCACATACTCCCTTTGGTTTTGCTTTTACGTCAGCTGATGAGCAATGACAAAAACTGCAGACTTTTATCACTGGTCCAGCTTTCTCAGGCTGTAAATACATTCACAGCTGTTTCATTTAGGAGACTAGAACACAATGAATGCAAGGAATACAGTTGACAAACAATTTAGCAGCTGAATTTCAGGCAAGCTGAATAGCTCACAAATTATCGTGCCAGCTGGAGTGCTTCAGAAACTGTTCAGGAAGATGTACACAAAACTACTTTTCTTTATTCCAGTGAAAACTCAAGATGAGAGCCTCCTACTCCTTGGCAGTCATTTGGTAAACTGCAGAGCAGATTAAAAAAAATATTGCAGAGAAGCTGTGGTTTCTTGAGATTGTGCGATAATTCATCTAGTCCATGCTATCTGCAGCTGGAATTTCACAGTATAGGGATAGAACATCTTTTCATGCTCAAGTTGCAGAGCACTTCCCACTTAGCCTTTAGCAATATACAGTCTGCCATGCACCCAGCAGGGAGACCTGATTAACCCAGAAAGGTAAGTGTAGGTGGTCCCCAGACCCTGGGTAGTTAGCGAAGGGAGTAACCACCCCAGTTAAATGTAGGCACATGTGGCCACCTGATACTCCTTTTGCACCCAAAAACAGTAGGACAAGTCAGTTAACACTGTTCAGTGCATAAAACCATTTATATCATTATGGAGCAGTTTCAAAAGAATTCATGAAGCTATAAAATGCAGTATATTAACTAATGCCTTATGTCACTGATGGGAAACCTGTTGCACACAGGGCAGAAATGACAAACAGTGCTACAGTCAGTGGTACACAAGCACAAATAAAATGGCTGCATTTGTGAAAAAGCCTCTGGATACCAAAAGGAGCAAAGGTACAGAGAATAACCTGGAGGAATTAGGGTAATAGGCAAGGGAATATTTTGCACAGATAAAAAGTCTTCTCCATTAGAGATTAATTCTCTTCCATCTTTTTGGAAGCTTTCCCAAAGCTGACATTTAATTTCAAGGCTCAGAAATTATGTTTCTTTCTAGGTAATTACCTTCTCTAGTAATAAGTTTAATAGTAATAAAGTTAAACACAGGAAAAGATCTTTAAATATTGCAAAAATTTACTAGGAAACAGACTTTCCTATATGCCTCTAGATACAAAGGACTGCCCAGGACTATCCCAGCGTGTGTGGAGAAATAGAACTCACTCAAAGATAGGTGTTGCACAGAAACTGCCAGCATGTCTTTAGGAAAACAGAGACTGAAAATATTTGCAGTATATGATACATGTGTTAATTGTATTTATTTGAGTGTGTATAAACAAACATATTTAAAATACATAATCTACCTGACCCACTTGATGTCTCCACCAAATATACATGCAACATACCCCAACTAGACCAAGGTGGATGCTGATGACACACAAATAGGAGAGAACTCCAGACACAGATGTCCAAGCCCAGAGCGACACCAGCTGCTTAGGAAATAATTTCTTTGTCCTTTTGAACTGGGCAAACTATGTTGTATAAAGATCAAGGACATGAAATAACATATGTGCAGTGGAGTTTTCAGTGTCACTTCTCAGGATATAATTGTGATTTATACAAGTGAAAGAATTTCTACCAGTGGAGAACAGAATTTTGACACAGCAGCTCGTGACAGCTACAAAGGAACGAACAGTCCACATTCATTGTCAAGCTGCAATATGTTATTGCAGCACATCACACTAAAAAAAGCAGAAACCAAACTTGCTATTAATTTCTAACTTAAAGAAGGAGAAGTTGAATTCATCTCGATATGGAATGAGGGCTTTAATGATGATTTTTCTCTTTTAATTTCAAGGTTCCAGTAAAGACTTCTATGAATTTTCATATAAAATAGAAGAAGCCTTTTCATATCAAAGTGAAGTATTATCTAATTTGAAGTATTATATCATTTAAATTATTACTCAGCCAGCACTGCAGAGCTCACATTTGCTTTAATATAAGTGTGTGTGAATTTACCAGATTGTGTTGTGGATTTCCTCGTAGTGCACACCCACAAGGCTCAGTGGCCACAGCTGATGCAAGGAACCATGCCTTCAGTATGTAAATAAGATTGATGTATGCTGAATACTAGAAATTAGGCAGTTTATAATGCCATTTTCACTACTTCAGACGGTTCAAGTGTTGCCTCCAACTTCTCCAAGGTCTATAATCAGTCACTGAGCTGACAAAACAGAATGGCTTTGTGGCACTTCTGGGAACACAGCAGACTTAACTACTTTGTTTCAAGAAATCACAGCTGATACTCACGGCATTACTGCCGAGGAAAAGCCACCCAAACACACAGCTGCAGGAAAACCGAACACATCTTAGGATAAGATGGGGAAAACAAAAGAGCCATTGGCAGCTCTTGAATATTTAATGAGGTCTACAGTCTGATTTGAAGTAGAGGCTGCATTCCTCTCCCTTAGCCAGAAACCCCTGACTGACATGAGGAAAAACATGGTTTAGGGCAAATTAATTTTGTTATTATTGTGTTTACCTGTTCTCCCCTTGGGAGGAACCTGTCACCTTTGCAGACTTCAGTGGTACAAAAGGACTGACAGGGGCTCCCAAGCATATCTCAGGACTATATAAAACAAACAAACAAAAGCAAAGAGCAGCATACAAATACATGACATTATCCTTCCCAATATGTCCCATATTCATATCAGCTTGACCAAAAGTAAAGCTCTAGACACACATGTACTGCTTCATGTGACAATGCTTTTTGGTCTGTTATTACTCATGGCTTTCCTGACCGTGACTGACATATTACCTGTTTAGGTGGCATATAAACACTAGTTCAGCTCATTTCCCACCTACTTTTCTCCCTCTTCATCTAAAATTCACAGGTGCCCTTGTAGATTTTGGCTCATTTGTCTACATTTATACCAGGGTAAATACAAGTGTGCATCAGTTATATGTATTTCAGGTAAGTTCTCTTGCAAAGGGCATTTGAACCTGTAAAGTTTGAGTTCCTGGTAGAAAGTCTCTTCTCAGAGAAAGGAATTTCAAAGTAAGAGCAAGGTTTGACTCTGTGTAGATTGGGATACTGGAGATGGTTTCTTTCAGTTTTACTCTTTCCCACTGATATGATACATGTAAGAAGCAGCTTCAGAATCTAAGACAACCTGCAACAGTCACAGAGGAAAACTGCTCATGCTGCTTGGTGGCCAAGAATAAAAAGGAAAAATAAAAAGGAAAATGGAAATTACTCCACCTATGTCCCTCACAGTACTAAAGGTTTGTGGAAACCTTTTACTACATAAGATGTCCCCTGAGAACAAACCACAAGCATCAGCAGAATTATTTGTGCCATGCTATGAAATCACAGTGATATACAATGACCTAAGAACAAAAAAATGTCCTGGAACAAAAGCATTATACAAACTTTAGAATTCTTTCTGACCACAAGTGAAACCCCACATTTCTTCCTGGTGACTACAGTGCTTTGCATCTGTACTTACAGAAACGTGTAACAAATAACGGTCAAATGTGCTGACATTGAAGCAAACACCTCCAAATACAGGGGGTGGGAGGGAAGAGAACAGACAACAAAACATCTGTAACTGTTGAAAGTACCAAAAAAAAGAAAAAATATCAGATCAGCATCCCCCTGAAATGTATGTCTGGTCTTAGTTAACAGAAAAATGACAGAAAATGGAGCTTGGGAGGACCACAAGCAGCAGTCAAGACCTTCACTGTGCACCAGCTCTGCAGTGACTCAGTAGAAATAGCTGCTTCCTAAAGATAACCCAGTCATGACCTAACTAGTTCTGAGCTTGCTAATTCCAAGATACTTCAAACCAAATTATTGAGCTATAAAGAGAATTGCAGCCTATCTCTAGCAGTCTTTTTTTTCAAACCTCCATCTTTTAAAAGCCAACCTCTGGAAACCATTTATATCAGAAAAAAAATAGGAATGATGCCCCCATGAGTGCCAGTGAGCACAGCATGCAGCCCTTGCACAGAGTCAGGGTTGTTCCTTGCATAAACTTCAGTGAACAGAAGTGTTTAACATAATCATGTGAGCCAACTATACTGACAAATTCAAAATATCACAGAGAATACCGCAGTAACCTAAAAGATGCCATTAATATGCCACTATGACAGAAGGAAGAAAATTAAGAAATACAACTGCAAAATAAACAATAGAGAAATATGGAAGAAAATTACTGCCAGAGGATGAAGCATTTTGTATTAATAGATCATATTTGTTCCCACTTGCTTCTGAGCAAAGCAAGGTCTTCTGTGCTCTTTTCCACTGGTGCCTGGAGAACTGTAATTCACTTGCCAGAGTCAGGCTCTTTGGAGCTCTTCAGTATCCTGGGTGGGAACACACTGCAGCAGAAGGCAAAGGGGCATCATGGAGACTTACAAAGCATCCTGCACTACAGCAGTCCAAGGCCTCTGAGCAATCCCAGGCTAGGCTTTCCTCTCAGCCCAAAGGCTGCAGCAGCCTTTGGAGCAGAACACAGACAGTCAGAAACACCATGATTTTGTCATTAGAGCAAAGGATTATCCCACATCTTCCGAAAGCACATCTGGGAGCACTGCTCCCTCTCGCGCACTCTCTGGCAGCTCTGGGTAACAGACCCTACTGGTAATGCACCGTGAAAGGCAACTGCTCTGAAAACACAGCATTGCACAACATTCCTCTTAAGTCGTACTGATTGGATGCCAATTACGTATCATTAATATTGTGTTTGGATAGTAAATCGGGCAGACTCAGCTAAAATAACACAGCTTGTTTTACTAAGTCTTTGTGTAAATAGAACTATTGTACTGTTCATATTCCATACTTACTGCCTCTCCCTGTGGGCCATATTCTGCTTTTCCTCTACTCAGTAGACACCAATTTCATAAGTTTTTCATTAGTTTCACAATGTACATTTCACAATGTACAATAGTCACAAATTTGACCTTTCTCCAGCCATTTTCTCAAAAACATCTCTCGTTCTCTGCAAGATACAACTATTCGTTCATCAGTTTCCTTGAAGGCAGAATGAAAAAGATAGAGACCATATATCATTTACTTCCAGATACATGAAATCCTTCCCCAGGTCCTAAGTCTAAATGCAATGCCATGACGTATCAAGGATCTGGAAGGATTAGTGATGCTGTTGTGGTCTGTCAAGGTGCAAATGGAGTCCAAAGTCAGCGCAAGCTGCAGATGTATGATATACCAACCACCCAACTTTATAATTGAACAATTAGATATCAATGGAAAACAAAATCCAAATAAATTTAAATTAGGAAGTCACTAGTGTGTATTATCAAACCAAGAAATTTCTCAAACATTCCTAAAAAAAAAATGCATGGAGATCTAGTGACTGTACTGACCACTTACTCCAAATCTTGACTGAGAAATTAGCATAGCTGGCTTTTTGGAGGGGCTACCTTTATTTACACAGGTCAGTAGGCTGGATCAGTCAACCAGCACAGAATGTATCTTTTGACCTGTGCAGATTTCAGTAAATAGTGCCAACAGTTAAGAAAGCGTGCATTATTCTTGCAGGATTCTAAAAAGGAACAAGGGACACAGTGTGAAGAAACCTAATATCAACTGAGTCCAATCACACAGTTTGCCCACTCCATAAGCATGAAGAACTGGTAAGTACAAATATTTCAAAATTATGTGTTGAACAGACACAGGAGAAATAAACATTCTAGAGACAGTTTGCAATTGTCTTACAGCCTGCAGAGTGTTACTGAACATGCACCCACCTTGTGATTTGATAACTGCTCATTCATGTGCGCTGTTGTGGCAATAGGTAGTTAATTTCTCTCTGCATAGGCACTGCTTTCTGAAGTGAAAATTTGTTTTAAGGAGTTTGATGATGGAAATGCTGGAGAGTGACCTTCAGCACAAGCATAAACTCAAAAGTGTTAACCAAGTGATCGCCCTTGGAGATGAATGGGACTTGGCAAGAGCAATATTTACAGCTGTCATATAAAATTAGAGCCCAGGCAGACTCTACTTTGCATCAAAAATCATTTGTCGCATTTTGCCACTGACAAAAATTGAAACATAAGCATTGAGTTAGGCTTGCTCAATCTACTCCCATGATAAATTAAAACCAAAAACACATTAAATCAAAACAATTTGAGAGGTATATTGGGGTGTCTCAAATATACCTTTGGACGTACTCTTCAAGAGAAACATGGGGATACTTTCCGCGTAAATATTGTTAGTGAAGAGTAGTGGAATCTTCCCAAAAATAGCCAATACACCAAGTTGGTCTGACTCAATAGAGATGCATGCAGAAAAGGAAGTGATGAAGAAAATAATGTCATATTCTTTAAAATCCCCAATTCTAGATCATTGTGCATCGGTTCAGATTGACCATTACCCAGATGAAAGGTTAAGTTACTTTAGCCCCTATTTCCATCTGCATATTTCTGTCTCAAACACTTCCCTCTTTCCTGTCCACCAAATCTCCAGTTGTTTCACTTTCAAGCTCCTCCATATAATTGATTTTCAAATAATTTCCTTTATCGTTATTGTTTTACCTCTCTTTACCACTAACCAGCCTTTGATTTGTTTTTTCCTCCCATGCATTACACAAAAGAAGTTATACTACGCCACTTGTAAAACAGTAAATAACTTATGCATCAAATGCAACTTGAAAAGGAATTTTAAAAATTCAAAACATATTAGAATTAAACTTTTGGACAAAACAATCTTTACTGATAATGTTTTGCATTACGAGTCAGGTCTTTAGGTTTCATTGAAAGGCTTTAAATGTGTGACCCTCTTCAAGTCAAGTTTATATCAAGCCGGAATCTGGCATCATACTCAGATGCACTTTGCTACATTTTATTGTATAGACAGCAGAATAGAAGCAAATGATATTCCAAACTACAGGATGAAAAATGAGAAAAAATTATGAAATAAAATAACAGAAATCTTAAATTTAAATCCATTTTAAAAGAAGTCAAAAGAAACTTTTAGCAGTCATTTATGCCTACTGGATGGCAAAGCATAGGATACATTGGCACATAGTACAATTTTTTTCCCGTAAATACTTACCTGTATGCAACTGGAATTATGCTTGTTTCCTGGCACTCCATGCTGAGCATGATCCCAAGTAGATATGAAAAAAAAAAAAAATCTATCCAAAGTTTAGTCAAAAGCATGCTACATTTGTCTCCTGTATGCTGTATCACAAAATTTATTCCAGGAGCTTACAGAGCACTGGAGAAGTCTGTCCTTTAAATATGAGTTAATTTTATTTGATAGAATAATCCTCCTCCACTGTTTGGTTGTAATGCACAAATGCAACTAGTGAAGCAGAAGGAGGCTCTTTTCATTAGGAAACATGGGAAAAAATCAGCTGAAAAAATTTAGTCAGATGGCATAGTCAAAACCCAGGTTCAAAGGACAAATAAAACCAAGGAACAAAAAAGGTTAAAATGAAGTTGAAATCTAACAGGAAAATTCAGCATCTCTACCTTTAGTACATATGTTATATATATATATGAAATTCAAATGCATATTTTAATTTTTTTACTTAATTGTGTCTGTGAGGAAATTTTTTTTTTTTTTTTTTTTTTTTAAAGAGAGGAAGCATTTTTAAACAAAATCCCAGACTCAGCAAAAACGTCCATCTGGATCCCATGGTGCACAAAGCTGGATGTTCATGGTTGGGACGGTTTGCACAGAACAGAAGACTGTGCCAGACAGCAACTGTATCCATGAACTGGTCTTCTCAAATTAGACATTTGCTTCTAATCACAATTGCCAAGCTGTAATAAAAGCAGAAAAATAAGAGCTTTTAAACAATGCAGTATGGCCATGTAAAATTTTTCGTTTATGTATAGAACCTTGCCCTCAAATCCTCCCAGGTAAGGAAAAAGACACCTCTCCAGAGAAATTCTTTTCTAGCTGCCTCTTAGAACAACCAGTTGTGTAATTTTTCTACCATGCAAGTAATTTTTAAATTCATGCCTTTGATTCCCAAGTTGTAACATTCTCACCTAACATTTGAGATTTTGTTATCTTTGTGTTCTTATGTGCTGAAAAGTTTAGAGTTAGACCTGAATGACAGAGGAAAAGCACAAGAGCAACAAGCTCCACCCATACCCAGCCAGAACGGGATGCAGCAGTGAATGGAGCTCTTCCATGGCCATGGAGAAATATAGATCAATTAAAAGGAAATTATAACTTCAAACTGAGCTACACTTTTTCTTTGCATATCTCTTGCAATGAGAAGAACAAGTGTAGCTTGGGACCTTGACATTCTGTCACCCTCTGGGAAGGAAAAAAGAAAGAGGCACAAAATTATGTAAAAGGAATTCAAATATGAGGTACAGGACTGAGAAAAGGCATGTTACTATTTCCTCAGAAAGGCACTTGTAGTGGAGGAGAAGCCAGACTGCAGTTCATTTGCTTTGCCTTGTGTCGTTCACTTCATAACTCATAGTGGTAGAAGGATTCATTCCAGCAGGCACACGTCCTTGTATATGCAACTTCTCACACTCTCCTCACTACTGCCACCTGAGGAATAAGTAACAACTTCCTTGAACACAGAACAACTGTAAATTTACATATAGTAGCCAAGCACAGCAGTAACACAGTAATAACTATCTGTTTCTCCGTCTCGGTTACTGAAGTCCTGAGGGCAAGCAAAATAGCTTACATCTGATAGAGTTCTGAAGGCTGAATATGAATCATCCCCTGTCTCTTGAGCATCCTGACTCATCGTTATTGTGAACAAAACAATGTTATTTATTTATTGCCCATCACTGTAGCATCTGGGTGCCAGCTTACCATCAGTATGCTAGCAGGCAGTACAGGCTCTAGACTGTGTCAGATAGCTGTTAGATGTCATTGTTTTTAGCTTTTTTTTTTTTCTTTGCTTTGTCTTTTCCTTCTGCTGCTGTCACTCTGGCAGCTGCAGTAAGTGGCTGAATTTGTCATTGCTTTCCCATTGTTTGAGATTCTGGATGAAGTCAGTGACTATGCAGAGCTGAGAGCCCAGCGCTGCAGAGAAGCAGCAGGCAAGAGGGAAAATGGTATGGGATTTGTTGGTAACACAGCTCCAAATTCTAGCATTCAGCTAGCATTTTTATATCAAAGCCAGTTTCTAGTTTCTTTTGTTTCTAGGTGAATCATTCACATATATTTTAACAGGAAGTGAACTTTCAGGCAGTGGTTTCCAATGCATTTACCTTTCCAGATAATTCCCTTCTGCATTAAATCATTCACATGATTATATGAGTAGTTAGAGAGTGGGTTTTTTCTAAACAAATCCTTCTGCATTTCCTTTGGCAATGCTCCTCTCCTACGTAAACAAACAAAACCATGAAAAGAATGTTTTAATTATTGAAAAATAGGCAACACACCATACCAAGAATGGATTTCAGGACTTTTTCCCAATTTAACAGCTTATTATTTTTTATTTTTTGGACTTAGGATTCTCAGCCTTCAAATTTCAAGCCAGTTGAGATATATACTTCAAGGTAGAGATGTCTTTAAAAAACATGCTAAGTGTCTGGGGGGAAAGCAAAAACAAGCACCAAAAAAAACAAACAAAAAAAAACAGGCAGAAAAGAACAATGGGAATAATAAAATCATTTGGAAAAGACCTTTAATATCATTGAGTTCAACCTCTACCCCAGTACTGCCACATCCACCATGAAAACATGTCCTAAATGCCACATCTACATGTCCCAGGATGGTGACTAAACCACTTCCTTAGACAGCCTGTTCCAGTGCTTGACAGCCCTTTGGGCGGAGAAATTTTTCCTATTATCCATTGTGAACTTCCTCTGGCACAATTTAAGGCCATTTTCTCTTGTCCTATCACTTGCTCCTTGGGAGAAGAGACCGACCCCCACCTTGCTACACCCCTTTGCAGGTAATTGTAGAGACTGATAAGGTCACTCCTGAGCCTCCTTTTTTCCAGGCTGAGCAGTCCCAGCTCCTTCAGCTGCGGCTGATTGGACTTGTGTTCCAGACCCTTCACCAGCTCTGCTGCCCTTCTCTGGATGAGTTTCAGCACCTCAATGTCTGTCTTGTGGTGAGGGCCCAGAAATAACATGGGATCTGAGGTTTGGTCTCATCAGTGCCCAGTGCAAGGGGGCAATCACTGCCCTGGTCCTGCTGGCCACACTATTCCTGATACTGGCCAGGATGCCATTGGCCTTACTGTATCCCTGGGCACAGTCTGGCTTATGTTCACCCACTGCTGATGAGCACCCCAAGGTCTTTTCTGCTGAGCTGCTCTCCAGCCACTCTGCCCCAAGCCTGTAGCAGTGCCTGGGGTCATTGTGACCCAAGAGCAGGACTGGCACTTCACATTGTTGAACCTCATACCATTGGCCTCAGTCCATCAATCCAGCCTGTCCAGATCCCTCTGCAGAGACTTCCTGCACTCCAGCAGATTGACACTCCTGCCCACCTTGTTATGGTCTGCAAACTCATGAGAGTGCCTTCAATCACCTCATCCTTTACAACATTTCTAGTAGTTCTTGCTTTAAGCAATGCTGAAACCATAATCTCACCAACCTTCAGTAGCTCATATTCTTGGGGTATTCGAATTTTTGAGTGCTCTGCAGGAATGGTTATAATTTGTTTCCAGAACTGCTAAATCCTGCTGAGTTGAATGGAAATCTGTAAGTATCACATTCACATGTCAACAGATACCCTACTTAGTCACACATAAGCACATTAAAAAAACTCAATACACTCCAGACTGGAGGATACTCAAAACTTTTGGGCGTAAAGTCATCCAGTCCTTAGGAGAGATGCTGACAACCCACAAATATGAGGTCACTGGAAATGGTGTATATGCAAGTAATTATTTCCCACATAGAAAATGCAAGAAATCTTACAGACTATTCTCTGTGATTTTGAAGCTTGGAAATCAAGCAACTATTTAAAACTGTTGAGCAAAACCAAAATTTCAACAACTAAAGAAAGAATCCTGTGAGATTCACAGTGTGAATTTTTTGCATTTTTTTCTTTTCTTTTCTCCTTACTTACTTTCTTCAAACAGCATGGGCCCCATTCTTATATGTTTTATTACAAAAACCTAAGAGTCAGTGGATTATTCTAGTTATCTTGATTAAAAGCTTTAAAAGGGCGCTCAGAAAAAAAATCACAGTTGGAGGAGCCCTGAAATTCCTGTGGAGAAAGGGCAGCAATCCAAAAAGGGACTGCACTGGTGGACAACTCCATTAAATTTCTCTGTTCCCCCATGAATACATCATTGTTTAATTTCTCCCACTGAGGGAAGTACAGGGCCCTAAATACAGGATTTATTTGTTTTAACAATGGCTTCTGTCGCATTTAATTACTTTAGCACACAAAATGTACTATCACCTGAATAAAGTGTCACCTATCTGTTGGTCTTAAAGGCAAAGTAGTGATAGTTGTTTGAAAATAAACTTTTCTGTAGCAAGCTATCAGGCAAGGACATGAGAAATAGAGGTTTCTCAAGAATACAGTTTGTATACAGTCTCTTTCATC
>JAWWEV010000004.1:11683644-11709507 GCA_035583235.1 Hafferia zeledoni | reverse complement strand
CTTTCATCAATGTGTCTTGCATGAAGGTAAAACAATACATAGAAAGCACATCAAATGTATACAACTCCTCAAGAACCTTCTGACTCACAACCGTTTCACACAGTGAGTTCTCTCTTATTTTCAGGCACCAAAGCAAGGGATACCACTGGGACCCTCATGTAAGAATGTACACAGCAATTTCTTTGCAGCCTTTCAGATATGTTTCAATGCCTTCTAACTGAGATGTATGACCAACACAAGCCTGATATTTTGGAACAAACAACTGATCACAAAACAAACTTTTCTGACCACGATTCACGGTCACATTGCAATTTAAAGGTAATCTTGCAAAAAAGTTTAACCTCTTTCTTTTCGATAGGAGGAACACTCAATACTCTTCTATTCAAGCTACTAGTAAAATTCAGAAGAAATCTGATTGATTACATATTATTTGCTAGAGCGTAATTTTTTCTTCTCTTTAATTTTTCTTTGTATTTTTACATCATATTTTGGGTATAAGAACACTACAGTGCACAGGGAAAATGTACAGATATGGCAATATATTTTTTTAAATTAAGTTACTATAGGTTCAAAACTGTATCATATTCTATTGTATACATAGTAGCAGACAAAAATTGAACCCAGTGTTTCTGTGTAGTCTTCAGACACTGACAAAAGTAGTAAGTCCCTTGAACTAGGAATTCAAAAATCTACTTTTTGTTCAGTTTCAAGTTCAGGTTAAGGAAATCTCCTATTAGGCATATCACAAAGTAAATTTTATTCTTTATGAAAATGAACTTCCTATACATGTTAAAAT
The DNA here is from genome assembly GCA_035583235.1 of Hafferia zeledoni. Taxonomy (NCBI): domain Eukaryota; kingdom Metazoa; phylum Chordata; class Aves; order Passeriformes; family Thamnophilidae; genus Hafferia; species Hafferia zeledoni. The sequence goes on along the minus strand of JAWWEV010000004.1, from coordinate 11,708,711 downwards.
ATGCCAAACCTCTAGTAACTCATATATCCTGTTCCTGCAGTTTGGAGAAATTTTTCCTTACTATCATTTACAAATGTATTTTCTGTCAATTGTTTCATTGCAATCAGATGAACCACATTTTGGCAATTTTAATTCCTTGGTTTCTGGAGTTATTTCTGATATATAAATTCTTATACCAGTGGAGAGGAAAAACTTTTTTTTTTTTTTTAATAGCTAACACACTATTACTTGAGAGAAGTTAATGAATAGTAAAGGAGAAGAATTTCTGTGTGTATAAGTGAACTCAAACAAAGGCACGGAGACATTATTAAAAACCCAAATGGTTCTCAAGAGGTTAAAGAGAGTTGACAGCTCTTACCATTCAGAGGTGAATCTTCAAATGAAACTTTATTGGGCAGTTTCTTGGTGAAAAAAAAAAAAAAATCCTAGGGCTGCAGAAGGTAGGGAATTAAGCCAATTCATGAAGATAAACCAATGACTGGCAAAATTGTAATTTTCCAATCAGGTGAAACTTTCTGAAATATTCTAAGAAGAGACAAAGAGACAAAACAATTGTATTATTTTGCAGGATGAAATTTTAATGTTTGGAGTTGATCTAAAATTTTCATTTTCATCTATTTGTACTCGATAACAGATTGTTCCTATTAGCAGACAAAAACAAATCTAGAATTTCCATTTTTTTAAAGGTTAAAAATGTGGCAAGCTTCTGCGTTTCAAACTGTGAATGCTACTGCGTTTTTAACTGCATGTGAATAAATCCAAAATACATCATTATCTCTAGCTTTGAATCAAGTGTGTGTTTCTGGGACTGCATGTGTGCAGTAAGTGCATACAGAGATGATCAGAGTTAAACAGCTCTGTGGTAGGGTGCTGAATTACTCACTGAAAAAGTGTGATGTAAGTTGGGCTTTGTGAGCCTCTTGTACCAAGAACTTGGCTCAAAGCACTCCTGCTCAGGCACTGTTTGTACTGAAACATAATTGGTTTGTTATATTGCTCCTCTTCTAAACACTATGTGTCTATTGCAGAGTTATGCCCTCTACACTCAGTGTTCTCTTATCTGCTGTGCTCTTGTTCCATATTAGCAAGTCCTGAGCACTCTATTCCATCTGTCAGCTCTAAATATTATTTGTGTTATGTAAAGCATCGAAGCAGGTTTGGTCCTTTCTGCATTCACTGCCTGTGTTCACCTTGTGATCCATGGTTTCACTCAGAAGTGAATTACTCCTGAATAGTTAGTGGTTAGTGCTATAGCACCTATAAATATATATTTTGCTATATACATGCACTATATAAATATATAGCACCTACCATTCAATGCATATAGATGGATATTTCAGTATGTAATTTCCAAACATACATTATGATGTTATCTAACTTTAATACATCTTTAAATACTTCTTTTAAAACTAGTTTAAAGAAAGGATATTCAAGCGAAAAAAATGTAAACAGGCTATTTAACTCTTAGCTATTATTGGACAAATTAAAAAATTGAAGCGTATGGTGCTGAAGTGTTTTATCCATAGAACTTTAGTATTTTATGTAAAATACCATGTTATTACAGGATGTCACTTTAAATTATTTAGAAAGTTTAAATATTTTTCTTTATAAATCACTGAGTATTTTCAAAATTATTATTCTTTGTTTTTATGTGAAAAAGACAAGTTTGACATAGTAACACATGAAAAACTTGATCAATGACTTAGTATGAAAAGGAAAGCATGTTGAGGAGTTTGTACTTCTTTATGTTTAATACTATGGATTTGAAGGTGCCTGATCACCTAAAACAAGACCTTGGCAAACAAAATAGATTAGTGAGTATAGAAAAAAAAAGAAATACAAGGTCACATTTCCACTTGATTTATTCAAATTATCTTTAAAAGACACTCGCCTTTCAGTTAACAAGAGCAGGCAACTTAATTGAACAGAAACTAAGCAGATTAGCATTGGCAGTACTTGATTGTGAATCCAAGTAATGAAATAGCATTAACCCTTATTAAGTATTCTTAAAGAAGAATAGTGGAAAAACAGGCAGTTCAGCAACAATGCAAATGCTACCAGAGAGAACCTAGACAAAAATTTCAATAGCTCATCATCAGCATTTATATCACAAGGACCATGCTATCTAGGATGACTAATTAGTACTAGAAAGAAAGAGTAAGTAAAGGTATATATCCCACAAAACACTGTTCTGCAGCATCTGTTTGGACATCTGCAAATAAAAGTCAAACAGTCATGAAAAGTTGCCTGAAGTTTGCCTGGAGCTTCAGTAACTGAGGTGATTAAGGCAACTAAGAAAGCAATGAAAAAGGTAATGAATGCATTTAAGAACTGCATTAAAATTAAAATGAGTAATTAAAAACCTGAGGCTTGTCTGTACATTTCATAATTCAGTCAGAAGAAATCATAATGAAAGGCAATCTTCTCCCTTACCATTCCCTGGCAATTAAAGGTTGCAAATAACACTGTTATCAACTATTGTCTATCCTCTGCTTAATTTTTCATTATTTCAGTTTAAGCACCAAGTCATTATTGATATATTAATTATGAAGAGAAGCCTCTAAATTGTAATATGTTTCCCTTTAATAGAAAAATTCCTTCCTCAACTCTAGCAAAGCACACTACGAAGGCCAGCTGCCCTGCAGCAACCTTGCCAGCCAGTCAGCACATCTGGCTCTTACTCATACCTAGAGTTATTAATCTGGTGGGAGGGTTTAACTCTGACGAAAAGAGAGCTCCAGCAAGCAGCAGACATTCCCCCAAACACAATTCTGTTAGCAGAAAAGGGACCGAGCTTTGCTTCTTTTGCTAATCTTCTTGCACCACTGTGTCACAGTGTCCAGGTTGCTCTGGGGTCAGTGTTCACCAGTTCTCCCACTGATGGAGTCTGCTGCACTGCACCACACAGCCCTTCCTCAGAGGTGGTTCTTCAAATTCTGCAACAACTTTGTCACAACTGAGTACAGCAAACCACTGCAATGGCCAGAGAGTTAGACACGGCCAAGCTGAATATACCTGAGGTGCCTGCAAAGATAAGTGCCTGCAAAGAAGAGTAAATCTACCACTGAGGACTCAGAGGAGGACCTGTACTAGCACTATTCTCTGCCTTCCAGCTCCTAGTTATTAGGACCAGTGTGGTCTGACAGGATGCCTACAGCACCACACTGCACTGCTGGCCACTCTCAAGCCACAAGGACTTTTTCCTCATAACTACCAACTTACCAAACATTTCAATTTGGACAGACTTTAGGAAGGAATTAAATCCAGACACTATGCAGGATGAACAATTACAGACTTCTTGGCTATTCGCGCTATTCTCCATCCAGGAATTCTCTGCAGGAATAGGCAATTTAAGTGTTTCATGAATAACATGGAATACAACAAGGAAAGTAAAAACAAAACCACAAGATGGAGAGAAATTCTTTGCTAGCCTAAAAATGCACATGTCCCAGACTGACTGGTGAAAGTTTCGTTTTCTTAGCTTCTGGTGTATTGTTAAATGACAAGGCATCAGTCTTTCTGTGTTGAAAGTGGGATTCTCATCAAGAGAAGCCACCTCAGATTCATTCTTTTAATCAGTTTTGGACAGAGTGCATTTCTGTAGCATGTTCTAACAGCTTTGAGTACAGCTGGGTAAATGCCAGGATGCTTGCTAATGAAAACTAATTTCATGCAGTATTCTGTATTTACAGCATCATTTCACTTGGAGAAAATATTTTCAATAAAGATATCAACATCTACAGAATATTTTCAAACACAGCATCAGCAACTGCATTTCAGTGGTCTGTTATGGGCTTGAGTGTTTCTTTCTTGACTTGATGATATATGATCTCTCTGAGCTTTCAGTGCTGGACTAATATGCTAATCTAATCAAGAATTCACAGTGAGACACCAAATGAAAGAAGCTATTTTTTTCTGTTCCCAGAAGGGACTGGGTATGAGACAAAAGCAGATGTAGAAAAAAGTTTTGGTGAGTCATACAGCACGAAAATTGATATGCATTAAAAAAAAAAGTGGAGGAATAATTCTTGCAAAAAGAGGAAGAATAATTCATCTTTACATTTATTCTTTGCTAACAATGAGGGTAATCAAAGTAAAAACTGTATCTTTTTGCTAGAAGCAAAGAATAGAGATTGTGTGCAAAGAGGGCAATGTCCTGGAGACTTGTAAGAGTGACAGCATTAAAAAAAAAAATTGACCAAGTCTGTGGTTGCAAAGCAGACTTCCAAAATGCAAATAATAACATAGACCTGGAGCAATGATTCAAGATCAGTTCCCCATGACAGCCTCAACTGAGCAATTGTTTCTTTCTTACTGAAAAAAAATATATGTAAAAGGACAGGAACAATCTCTTGGTCTTTGTCTGTCCTGCCTACCATGAGGTTAACCCCATAGTGGGGTCAAGAGTAAGCAGAGCTCAGTTTTTTGGGGACAGGAGCACACAGTTTGTTTTATTATTTCAAAGTTGGCTCATGGTCAAAGCAGTAGAAATTGCATTGTCCCCATCTGTCATGCATTCATAGTGAGACTAGGACTACGTATCAGGTAGGTTTTGGCCTAAATCCTCAGATCAAAAAGGCATAACCCTTTTAATTCAGTTGATGAATGATACCTTTCATCATGGTAAAGTTCGTGTCTGTACTTGAAACAATAAGTGAATAACATAGTTTTAATCATAACTCAAAATGGCAAAAATAAGATGGACTGCTATGATGATTATGAAAAAAGCCACTGACTGAATCTTCAATCATTATAGTAGAAATGGGCATCGCACAATCATTCCAAAATATTAGTATAAAACCCACACAGCAATTAAAGCCATGTAAAATCACAGGAACAAACAATAGGTGATACACCATATAAAAATATTTAAACTGTTACATTGACTTCCTCACTACTCAGAAAAACATAGGGTAAGCAATTCTAAGAAAGTCATCTCACTGTCACATCCCTCAAGATGTAGCCACAGACATCAATGTGTGCTGCCTACTCTTAGACAAAGCTCTCCAACAGTAACGAATACCTAACCTTGGTACTGACACATGACAAAACATGGGTTACCACATCTCTGCTCTTATTTTGTAAGCCATGCTAATTAGATGAAACTACTTTGTGTACAAAAAGCCTTTTTATCTCGCACCATTGTTTTACTGTTCCGAGTATCTGTAGTTACACTGCCTGAAACAATCATACCATCAGGTACTCCTTTTTTGCATGTACCACATCCCAAGTACACTCCTGGTGCTATTTACATTGCCTCTGCCAACAACCACAAGGAAGACAGCATTTGCAGGGTAAGAAAGGGCAGTGGAAAATAAACCAAGCTGTTTACTGTACTATCTCAACAAGGACTTGTTGGCTCTGTTGTGGTTGTAAAAAAGAGAACTGCCTGATCTAAACATGACTTGTCATTACTTTATTTTATGCACAAGCTGTGTATGCCAGAATATTGAAGAGGCTTGAAAACCCCGACCAGAAGTACCATCTGAACAGAGCAGATTAGTCCTTCTGGACAACTTATTTCACTACAATTGGTGCAAAGACCACAAAAGATAAGGAGTTTACTTGCCACATTTTGGTCATGTTAGCAAGTCTTTAATAAGTAAGAGATTAAGCCTCCACATGCAAATGCTAGTCTGGAAATGGAACAGGTGTAGTTTTACCACTTTACAATGTCTCTGGGAGAAGGATGGTAACAGAGACATTTGCTTTGCACAGATGTCACCTCCTTTAACAGAAGGACAATGATGGGGTGGTAAGCACTAGGCTAATATATGCTCCATGAGGTCCATTAACAGCTAAGCAGTCAGCACAGGCACCGTCAGGAGGTGCTGCTCTGTTTTCTAGAATGGGCACCAATGTCCACACACAGTTTTACAGCAAATGGAGCCATATATAAACTGTGGAGTGAATTCAATGACTGGGTACACTGTCCTCAGAGTAACATAAGGCATTCAGCTTTCTAGCACCGTCATTCAGCATTTCTCACTCTGAGTGATATAGTTTAGGATTTACAGTGATAGTGCTGGGTTGATTGTTGGGCCTGATAATCTTAAAGCTCTCTTCCAACCTTGATGATTTTATGATTCTGTGATTTCCTCCTCACCTTTGCATTTGACTCTTTTAATCTCTGAACAATTTGCCTCTCTAGGTACAAATTAGATTACATCTCACTGCCCCAGCAGTTTCCCATCCCCTATCTGAATCAAAGTATTAATGTCTTCTTCAAAATCACAAATATTTATTTTAGTCTCTAAAACTTTAAAGAAGTATCTTCCCTTGAAGCCTGAGAATTCATGTCATATAATAAAGTGCTCATCGTTCTCTGAAAAGAAACTCCGCAAAACTGTGCAAATTTCAATATAGAGATTTGAAACTGCACAATAAACACAACCAGATGAAACTATAAATTATTACACAGCTTTAGGGAACTGTAAACAGTTTAGATCTATGCACAGCAAACCCTAAGCAGTTGGGGAGGGAGTAAAAACAAAAACCCTAAGTACTCAGGTCCAGACATCTCCATTTTTCTGTAAGACTAAAAGATCTTTTTGACAACCGTGATCTGGGCTTTATAAATAATTTTTTTAAAAGTCCACCTTCTTGGTTCATTAAAGACATTTTAACACAGTCCCTACTAAAATATCTATAGCAGTCTCATGGCATATTAGGCATTGAAGCCATCATTAATCTCCAACCAAAATCTCTGTGTTCCCAATGGATTGAACTACATTATGATGCAAAATGTTTGAAATTAAATTGTATTGAATAACTACTGTTCTCCAGTTATCAGCATTTCCATAAGCATATTGTTTGTGCCTGCTGAAACTCCTTCAGTGTAGACCATATCTGATAGCCATGTAACTCAACCTGAAATTCCAATTAGAAAGAAATAAAATAAAGTTTAAGAACAACCAAAAAATTAAATTCTGTGAGACACTGAGGACAGAAGCTTTGGGGACTCTGTGGAAAGTTTTTCACCAGCTGCTTTCTTTCTCAGACCAAGGAAGTTCCAAATCTCCATTTCCTGTTGTCCATGGATCACTCCTGCCATTATTTCAATGAACATCTCCTCCATGACTATTGGAAATACTGTATGCCAGGTTTCCTAAGCAATTCCCGAAGCCTCCTTCTCATTTCTTCCTCAGTCCCTCCCTTTTCTCCACACAGTAAGGGAAGTGCTTTGACTCTTTTGAACTATGATTCATATTTAAATTATTGCATATTGCAATAACCTTTTTTTCTCTCTTTTCTAAGCATAGTGGCTCCTTGAAGCTGCAGTCAAACTATATCTCCTCACTGTCCTAAAGCACTGATCTCTCATGGTTTTTTCAAACTTCCTACTACTTCTTCCTTTTGCCATCAAGTTGATTAATGATTCAACATTGATTTCTGTGGTATTCCTTGAACTGCATTCTCTCATCTTTCTTCTTTGAAGTGTTTCATTCTGGGCAAATTTTAGAGACTCTGCATTTTTCAATTTGACACCTTTGATGTCTTGGACAATAGAAAAAATCCCGTATGGAAGGTTTGCCACCACTTGTCTCTCATAGCTTGGTCTCCTGTTTCATATTTTCCTTTTGTTTCCACCAATTCCTCTTTCCACAGATCTTTCTTATTTCAGACCCTTTTTATTTGATCTCCTGACAAATCATTCAGACTCTTAGCTGCTGTCTTCTCTTCCTGCCTCCTGTCCTGTCCCCATCCCAATTCTGCACTAACAGCACAATAAAACTACTAGCTAACATGTCAACATTAAGAATGTAATTTAAAGTCATTCAATAGGGTTTTTTTGCTTTCTTCCCAGTTTTTAACAGTAAACCATTGTAATTATGAAAATATGTTTCCTGGTTTTAAGAGAGTTTCTGCGCTGAAATAAAGCCATAGCCATAAGGATATTGGTGTAATGATAAAATCACATTTTGAGACTAATCAAATAATTTCATTCTGTTCAAAGTGATTCTTTTTCTTATGCTTAAGCCACTATTAACCTTTGAAATTTTTCAAATAGTATGTAATTTCGAAACTGGTAATTATGGAAACTTTTTGACACATCTCAGCTAGGATTCCTTCCCACACACACTCTGAAGAAAACTATTTATACAGTTCAACCCCAAACCATAAATAACTGTGAATCTTACAAAACTGTAACAATTCCAAGAATCTAGGAAATTCCTCATAGAGCTGGAAATGTAAATGGTGACACAGGTTTATTAACAGTGGAGAGTTTCAGGGAGAAAATTCTAAATTGAAGGAAGTAAAAAAATGTTTAGAATAGTGACCTGTGCCCACTGCCAGGTGTTCCCTTAACCACTAAACTGTAATTTATGCTTCTTTATTACATTATTTTCTTCCCCAAGAAAAAGTAACTCATCTTTATAGAAAAACTACCTTTCTTCGAACTTTTTCCAGGGTAGCTGTTGGTTCAATTCCCTTTATCAAGGAAAAGAACTGAATTTAACTTCTTTTTTTATTCCTGTTTGTTGCTGTACTAAAGTACATTTCTAGTATCAGCAGTAGTAGGATGCACTGGGCATGCTCAGAAATGGCAAGTCTAACTCAAATAGCCCTTTTGTACTGCTCCTACATATCTGGCATTACAGAATAGCACTTTGTTACAATCCTGCACAATCTTTACACACAGGATATTTTCAAACAAAGAGTATTACTGTTAAAATCTCAAAAATTATGCTAGCTTTCATCAGTTGAGAACTTCACTTATATAGCTAGTTTATCTTGCATGATGTAATAATAACCATAAATTAAGTCAGAAGTAGGTTAAAGAAATATCAAATTTTGCATGAAATATTGAGAGAATATATTTATTACTACAGACTGAAAGTCTAGACAGCAGTAAAGATAGATCAAAATAGTACCTCTCTCAAAGAATAAGTGTGGTCATAAAGCCTATGCAACCAAGGAACAAAGGTCTTTGAATGAGTTACAGAATATAGCTACCAATACATGTCACAGGAAAAACAAAAAAAGAACAAACTTTCAAATCACTATGGCTACTATAAGTAACAAAATAAAGAATTGCAACTTTGCCACCTAAATCAGTAGAAACTTTCTCTAGGGAAAACCTTGAAGTAGTGGAACAAATTCAGTACCTATTTTTGAAAAGATCATTGAGAAAGCAAGAAGAAATTATTTTGCATTTTGAAGGTACCAACAAAATCCTTACAGAGAACTGTTTTGAGAGCTTCAAATTACTGGAGTTTTTTTCCTCATTGCACAGTTTGCGTAAGGACTTCAAAAAATGAAGGGCAAAATGACTCATTAAGTGAAGATGGAAGAATAAAAACTGACCTTTCATGCCCCAGTCTAAATAATATTTTAAAATAAGGACTCACATCTGAATTAAAACATTGTTAAGGTAAAGGGCATTCTTTACAATAGGCAGATCTTTATAATAAATCTGGCCCTGAAAAAGGGTTGTGGAGTAAATGGAGGATTTCTCTGGAGTCCAGGCAGCTGCAGCATCAGTGCAGGGCCAGCAGGCAGGCAGTGCTGGGACAGTTCTCCAGCCCCACAGCCAAGCCAGTAGCATCCAGTATGTCTAGTGTAGTATCAACTTTAGTAAAGGCCCTGCATGTTGCCTCTCTTTCTCCTTCATGGCTTGACCTTCCAGAAAAACACTATGGTCTTAAGACTGCATAGGACAGGCCAGCACAATAATTTGCTGTTAATGATTTTATTCCAAATAACTGTTGTTGACACAAAGCAGCCAAATGAAATCTGTATGCCTGACACTAATTTTCTATTGAATACCCAGGAAAGCTAACATAGAAAAAAGCAATTCTCTGATATCTTGCTGACCTCTCCATGTGTCTTCTCCAAGACTGAACCATTGCCACAAACGTGGGTAAATCCACATTTAAATAACTGCAACTAAAAATAAATTCAAGCAGAGAAATGAGATCAATCCTTCTCAGTTCTGCATGTATAGATATGAAAATAAGGGGATTTGTGTTTATGTGTATGTTAAATTAAAAAAAATCCTACAAGAGTAAAACAAGGTGGTTAGGATATGCAATGCAAGGAATTGCTGCTACTCATAGCCTAACCTAAATCTGACACAATTATTTTGCCTAACAAATCTCTGTAAGGCATTATAAAAGATGAGTAAGGCACTCCTGTACTTTAATGAGGTACATCAAATGGAAGTTTTAAGAACAGACACTACTAAAGAGTATGTGAAGATTTCAGTCATTCCCTAAGTCTTCAAGTCATTGAATGAAATGTCTCATCAAGTGCAGCACTTGACTCTTGCAGGATCTCAGTGTGGTGACAGATTCCTCATCTTCTTCACTAAATCACGTTTTTAATTGAAGCCTTTTCTACTTTTCCATTAAAAACACCATGAAAAAAAGTTCGAAGAAGTTTTTGCAAACTTATCTTCAAGGTATTAAAAATTGTTCCTTATATGCCTGAGGCTAAATACGTAAAAAAAAAATCTACAGGATTAGGGATTTGGACAACTGCTGCAACAAAAAAACTCTTAGCACTTACTTAAAAATGAGCTTTAACAATAAGGTGAGAAAAGAACATTCTAGATAATGGCTTGCTTTTTTAAATAAGAGAAGATATTTTCCATTAGCATTTTATGAGGCAATGATCTGATTTTTGAGAGCATGGGTTCTTAATCTGCATTATAAAGCCTCATTGTTACAGCTGAGAATTTGCTTTCACTTCTTTTCCATTCCCATGTTCTTTATAAAGAAAATATTCTTACTTCACCAGAAGGGGTACAGTATAAAATCAAAAATATTTAGCTTTTAGACCATGTTAACAGCAAGTCACTTTTTATCTTTTAATTTTTCCATAGAGCTGCAGCTTGATGGCTGCAGAATTTTTCTCCCAGGACATTTCAGAAGTACCAGTGGAAAGAATTACTGGATTCTTCAAGGATTTAATAATTATCTTGTGAGTTCAGTTTTAAAATGGTGATCTATCCAAACCATCTGTTCCAGCTGAGACCAATGATATCTTCTCAGCCTAGTAATGAACATTCAAAATTGCATTGTAACTTCATTATAATCACCCAATATTGGATCTCTAAAATTGATACTCTCATTATTATTACTAACCATGAACAAATCTTTCGTCAAATTATTACATCAAATGGATACAGCTCACATGTGGAGCCATTTTAATCATGAATGGTTGTAAAACAATATATACAGTACCTAAGTGTAGAAGGTAATAAAAGGTATTTTTACCAATTTCAAAAGACTAAATATCTGATAGCTTTGTATAGATACATACATTACACAAGTTTCATTACAATTAAAATGTACTTCTCTAATCAATGCTCAACAAAAATAAGATCATACAAAAAAACCAATAACAAATCAATAAAAACCAAATAAACAACAAAATAAATAAATAAATACAAATACCAAAAATCAGTCAACTATCTGTCTACGGAGCTAGATAAAACAATTGAGAGTACTGCTCCAAGCTAGTCTCTAGCCAGCACCTCCTGACCTGCAATAGCAGGTTGGGTGAACATTTCTTACTGGCTTCCTTGCAAATACCACGGCTTAAACAACCCACAGATGAACTTTAAAGGCTGATGAAGGGAAATTTAAGCAAAGCCAACTAAATTTGCACAGTAACAGGTGAGAAGCTTTCACAGAGTCTCCTTGCCAAGATCCAGTTATTAAATGTGGTGATCTCCATCTGGCCATTTTATACCATGGCAGATGCTTCTAAGCAATTGCTTTTTGAAGTTCTCCTTTACAAACTTAGACCAAAAAACTGTAAAGTACAGCAGATCTAATTTATATATTCTATTTTCCCAATGCAAGTCTGTAGTTAAACATTTAGTTCAAATTAACCTTTTCCAGTCCTTTTCCAGTTTAGTTTAGCACCCCTACATTATTATGGAATCAGATAGCACATACAAACTTAGCCCAAATTAAGAAAATGAATTAATAATTACTGAATACTTTAAGACAGTAAAAGTTTTTAAGGAGGACAATTACAAACTTGTAAAACAGTGATGATATTGAGAATAGCAAAACCAGCAACTTCTTGAAGATACCAACCTACCATCTCTCCCTCAGAACTGAAAAGCGCAATTACATTTGTAGGAATCAGAGTTTTTGGAGCATCAGTCCCCATTTCCTATCTGTTTGCAATGCCAGAAACAGTTTTATTGCAGATGAAGGGATAGGAAAAGTAACGGATAAACTAAGGAGAAAGTAGGTAAAGTTCAGTACATTTTTAATACCCATAACAAAGCTGCAGGCTGAACAACTCATACTAAATAATGAGTAGTGAACAAGTATATAATAAACAATTATAGTAGTAAAAGAAGAATACAGTAAAAAAATAGATGTGTTTCTTCACACAACAGCTTTGTTGTTGAAAAGAAACAATGGATTCAGAAGAGCATTTCCCCTCAATGGAGTTGAATACAAACTTCCAGAATACACAGATCACAGCTGCAGGCCTGAGCCACTCAGAAGTATGAAATTAATCATTGCAGTAATAACTATCATAATCTCCTTTACAGAGTTTATTAAATTCCAAAATCAGGGGTTTGATAATATTTTAAATAATACAATTTTAAAAACATCTGATTCATTTGTATTAATCATAGGCTGGCTTTCTCCTTACTCAACCAGACAGGCAGGAATCATGTTTCCCAATCTCTCAATTATTTCATAAATAGAAATTAATTCCTTATAGTCTCACTGATAGCAGTTGTACCTCAGACATCCTGTTGCCCACCCCAGCATTGTGGGGCTCTCACTATTTCACACTCAGCACCTGGGACAGCCAAACTGTCTTTCTGTGGCTATAGATATGTAGGAAGGCAGGGGAGGGATGGCTTGATGTGCACAGAGAACATCCCTCAACACAGTGACACAGGCATCAAAACAGTGCCCACCCACGCCCAGGAAAGAGATGAGGGAACCAACACAGGTCTAACCATAGCTAATATGTGCTTTCATGAGCTTTTCTGAGCCTGTCTGAGTTCAAGAAGCATTTGGACAATGCCCTCAGGTACACAGCATGATTCTTGGGGTGTCCTGTGCAGGGCCAGGCATTGAAATTGATGATCCTGATAAGTCCCTTCCAATTCAGCATGTTCTACGATTCTATGATTTCTTCATCAAAGCACCAAGTATATTTAAATTTAAAACACAGTCAAAATTAAGCATATACTTTACTGAATTAAGTTTGTGATACGTAAAACAAGACTTTACAACATAGTTCCCTGAGTTACTTGTCAAAGTTTCTTCCACAATCATGGAAAGAATTAGACTCATCAGAGCGGATCCAAAACAACCAGCAAACTATGAAACTGGCTTCTTGTGTAGCCAGGATGAGTTCCAGGAAAGAGCCTTCAGAAAACCTCCCCACACATGGGCTGCATAATAAAATCCATTCAAAGGATAGAATTCCTAGTAACTGATTGTATAGACTCAGACCTTTGGAAAACAGTACAAGGAAATACAGATGAATCCATCTCCTTTCAGAACACCTGCATCTCTCTTCCAACACTGTCACTGAGGGCAAGGCACAACCAGGAGGGCTGTGTCAGGACCCTGTGCAGGCTGTAAACATGAAAGAATAAGTTGTGTTGAGAAAGCAGAGACTGTCACAGACCAAGAAGGACAAGAGGAACAGGAGGCGCAGCATGTGAAGGCAGAGATGACTGCTGGTCTGAGGAGAACAGCACATGAAGTGCTTACTCCTTTTACACAGACTCAGTTTTTTGTCAGACATCAGCTTTGGTAAATTCTCCCAGAAGTTGCTCTAAATCAAATTCCAGGACACATCAGTAATGTCCTGCCCTTGATGCAGCCAAGGTCCCTTGGAAGCATGCCCTGAAGTTACTCCACATGTAATCTGTCTAGTTTCATAACCTGGAGGAGAAACAGTGCTACTATATAAAACCATCTACAGGGTTCTGAAGAAGACACCTATATTTCACCTCAGTCCCATTTTAGAAAGACAAACGTCTGTGGGGACTCAGCTGTATTCCCTAAAAGATCATGAAATATACTGATATTCCCCAGCACCACCAAGTTCAGCAGGAATGTTCAGTCAAGCTTCTCTCAGGCCAAAGCCAGCCATCCTCGTTTGGCAGCATGAAAACACTGAACACATTCATGCACAGTCTTCCCTTCATGTCAGCATATTGCAGGCTGAGGTAGCTTGTGAGCCTTGTCCAGGTGTGTGAATTTGACACAATAACGTCATACTTCTGCATCCTAAGAAGTGCTTTATAAAAACACTGGATTTATACCACTTTTTTCAGCAGATCTTAGATATGAATAGTACTGCAGCAGGACAACATGCACACTGACTTGGGACTGGGTTTTGACAGACCATGAAATTACCAGAAATACTGTTATTCATCTCAAATATAGTGAAATCATGATCATAAAACACCATTTAACATTGAAAGTCTCTAGGGGAAAACTTTAGTGAATCTTAAACATACACAGCACGTGTAACATGGGCCAGTTACAGCTTCCTGAAGACAAATGCCCGCTGTCTCCAGCACCACAGCAATGCTCTCCCTCTCAAAGGAGCTCTTGGACTGGATCAGGTTCCAGCAGCTTGAGCCTCAGATTGCTACTCGGGGGCGAAGAAAAATGCTGCTCTGAGCTCAGGTGAAATCATGTCATGAATTTCAAGGTCTAACTGATGTGCTAGCCACTCAAAATGTCAAGAATAAAAATTCTAATACTCAGTAATCATTAAAAACTGTACATTTTTAGATTAGATCCCAATTAATTTCTCTAATTAATTGGAGGAGACGTAGGGGCGCTCTGAAAGGAGGTGAGTTCTTTGTATCTCTTCAGCCTGTTTTCTAAAAGTCAGGGTTTGCCCCATTTAATTAGTCAACATTTTGGCTAAGCTTCTTTTCCCCAGACAAGCTGAATATTTTCCTACCACTCAGATGCATTTATCACCTAGGATAGCATCTGGGTTTTACTACAGGAATGTTGCAACATCAGAGGTCACAGCTGATAGAAATCCCTGCTTGCTCATTGAAGTTCTTCCATGCTGGCCTCAGAGCATAAGTCCAGAAATCTACTTTAATTATAAGTTTAAATTAATTTTTAAAAATGCAGAGGTTATTCTGAAAAACTCGCATCTAAGAATAACTTGTTTGCCTTCATTCAGCAATCTGTTTTCTTTCCAAAGCAGTCTTCAAGATTAAAAAAATAGCACAGTAAATTCTAGTTTGGAGGGAGCAGGTTTTAGTAAGTTTTTTTGCAAAGATCTAATTAAAAAAAAAGAAAAAAATTCTCCTCACAGTAATTTTAATCATTTACCTTGCTCAGAGGTACTGATCAGCCACCTCTGCTGTAGCTGCTTTATTGTGTGAAGCTTGCTACTTAGTGACACAAAAATGAAATTTAACAACTGTTCTGGTAATGCAGTGACAGGGAGCCACTACAAATACTCTTTCCTTTTTCTGATTTTAAAATTTTGAATTTTACAGCATTGTCTACTTGCAGTTGCCTTTATTCCCCCAGCTGAATTGATTTTATAGTCCCTTGTTAGAAATTTATTACAACTTGTCTCATGCATCTGCCATTGCAGATTGTCCCTGTGCTTTGTGAGAATTCTGCAGTGTGGCCATTCTGTCATTTTCAATACATGGTTTCGTTTTGGTCTGAGCATTTAATGTGCACTTAGTTTTCATATTTTACTGGGATATTCACAAAGCAATTGTCATACTCACCCAAACACAGTGTGATATCTAAGAAGCTGAATCAATCCTTTTAACTGTACAAAATGGGAATGACTTGGGGGACTGGGACAAACCTCCTTAGAGAAGCACAGAGTAGTTAGACATAAGAAGATAGTATTAAGTTCTCATTACGACAAATAAGCCAAGTTTTTTCTTCCCTTGGGATAGTCTAACAAGGACTTATTAAGAAGGCCTGGAGCAGCCAAGCCTCAGAGCAGCCTACATTGAATGGCAGAGCACTGTCAATCTACCTTGGGTTAAACAAGTCTGGAAATTCAACAGTTTTTTACAGCACCAAACACAACCCCACAGGCAAATGGGCAAAGAAGCTTTAAATTTGAAACACCAAAAGTCACGCAAAGAACTTTCTTAGCAAAATCTTCAATCAAGTTGCAGGAAAAAAACATAGATCTATTTATGAGCATCTGAATTTGCACATTCCTGTAGGGTGGGTATAAGATAGCCAACAGTTACTGTGCTAAATAAGCAATAAGCACATAGACATATTTTTGCAAGAATAGATTGCATTTTGAATATAGAGGGGTTTTTTCCTCTTTAGTAATTGTGCAGATGTCTGTCCTTAACCACTGGAGATGAAGGATTGGCACCATTATTTTTCAGAAGTATCGTCAACTCTATTGTCCAAGGACTTTGCTGTTCTATCCCAGCCAAAACAACAGAATCTCAAGCAGTCCTGCAATTCCTAATATTCTTCTGCTACAGAAACTGAATGGTATGAAAAAAGCAAGGCTGCCATTTACACATAAATAAAAAAGGCAGACAATAACTCCACCTCCATTACAAAAAAAAAAAAATTCCATTGCTTATCAGTGGTATGTCAGCAATAGTTAGCTCTTGCCAGCTGTCATAGGCTGCCTTTGAAATAGGCACCTTCTCTTATGATAATTTTTGAAATGCTGGAACAGAATCCTAAATGGAAAATCCAACAAGAATATGGAGGAAACCAGAAGAAGCAGAATGCATGCTTTTGCACCATATTTATCTTGAAGCAAAAATATTATTTTTCCATGACTAGTGAAATAAAAGAGCTCTATCTATCTTCCAGTATTCACTGAAAAGCTGAAGAGTCTCTTCCCTGGAGAAGGAAAAGAATAATCCAGCCATGAAACTGCAGCACTAACTGTGCCATAGTCCCTAGCTCTGCTGATCCCTCCTCCAATTATTGCTGGCTAACCCACAGCCAGAGTGAGGGCATTTCCCAAGCACTGGGCTCTGGCACACTTAACCATGAGTGCCAGAAAACCTTTAACTCTCCACTCTCTTACCCATCTCTGTCCTGCAAGGGACTCAGTTCCCCTGATGCAGACTAGGTCCACAGAGAATAAAAGGAAAGATTTTTCTCTTGTGATTACACTCCCTGCAAATTGTTATCTTGCTGAAAAATTTAAAGCTGAAAATAAGCCCCCCTTTCTTCATTCCCAGATGCCTCACATACACAACTCAATGAAAAAAAGCAACAACCTACTACATTTCACATTTCTGATCTCTTTTGATTTCAAAAAATTTAAAAGGCACATACTTTGGCTTTCAGGAATGAAGGATACTGTCAGTAATAACCATGCACAGTATTATATCCAAGGATTAGCCTATTTGAGGCTTTATCAGGAAACTACACTAATTAATTGGCCACAATGTGGAGTTTTGAAACAGAGGTCTATGTTACAAGAAGGAAAGCAGAGTTAGTTACTGCTCCAGAGAGCTCTTAAGTCAGTAGGAGACTTTAGATCTTTATTCCTCTAACATAAAGCTGATTTCCCAAAAGGTTTATATGAAGACTGTTCAGTGAAATTAATAGGCAGTATTTCTATGTCACATTGATATTTTCCAGATGCAGACTTTGATATTCCCATGGAAAAAAAAAAAAAAAAAAAAAAAAAGGAAAGAAAAGAAAAGAAAAGAAAACCTAGCTAATTCAGGGGATCCTCAAAGTAAACCTCAGTGCTGTTTATTTTCTATCACAGTATTTCTTTTGGCAGTGCTAACCTGAACTCATAAACAATGAGGCTGTAACCCAGAGAATGCAGCATGTCTTCAACCACAACTGAAAGCAATAGGAGTGGAGCATGCTGAGCACCTGGCAAGGAAGTCCTTGATTAGCACTATTTGGAAAGCCATAACATGAGATCACTCACTCTTGGCTTTTAAGAAAGAATATGAGGTGCTCCAGAGCAGAAAATGTACCCAAATCAAACTCATGTGTTGAGATACACCAACACCCTTCTTGTTTAAATAAAAAGGGTAAAAAATTATTCTTAAAACCATTCTTGAATTATCCTGTATTTTAGGTATAATGCGCTACTTTTGTTTGGTTGTATGGATTAGAATCATGATGTGTAACTAGGTCTTGTTCTAAAAAATCTATACTTAATTTGACATTACTGTCCTTTTAAAGTTAATGGCACTGTTTATTCTCCTATGCAAATAAGTGCAAGAAATAAAGAATCATTTGCAGAGTCACTCTTTGCATAAATGAAATGACCCTTTCTTTTTTAAAAAAAAAGATAAAAATAATTTGAAAGGAAGAAGCAGTTTGAGGTAAACCACAAACAGACAATGTCTGAATTTCTTCCTTGTAATCAGTTCATAATTGAAACCATCACAAACATGACAGGCTGCCTATATTCTGAAGACACTGCCACCTTCTCTTTAGTCCATGGTATATAATTCAGTGAGAGAAATTACCTTTGACAGTCTCAGACCATCTCTTCTACCACTTTTTGTGCTACTTTTGTTTGTATTTTATTTACATTGAGTAACCACTTTCCATCATTTTGCTGAGACCATTTAACTCTCCTTTTAGTCAGAGCTCAACTTCTTCATCAGTTCTAGTTGGGAAATTCCTACATTTCATTCAACTTCTTAATGCACATATGTTGTATGAAAAACAGTCAATATTATTGTCAGGATAAGAAAACATATGATTGTAAAATCTTGGAACAGAAACAAAACATGCTGTCACTGTCTAGGGTTTTCAGAAACAGCCAGTCTGTAGTGTTTGTAATTAATAACACCTCTCACTGGCATACAAGAGGGCCAGGGGTTTTTTCAGGAAAAAAAATTACAGTTTTGTTTAATTATATTTTCTAAGAAGAAATAGAGGACAAAACAAAGCACCTCTAGCTGAAATTTTGTCTCACTCAAACCTTCAATGCAACTATTCTACCGTGTCATGTTCCTGTTTCCTACTATGACAACCATCATGTGGATAATAAAATAAGGTTACTTCAAGTAATGAGGTAATTTTTTCAATATGCTCCTTAATTTGACCAACAGATTGCAGTAAGAGCAGTTCCTCTATAGGCTATGTGATGGCTGGCTTTGTGCAATAATTAAATGATTCATCCTCTCTGTGAAGCAGTTAAATAAATAAAACAATAGAAAAATGTTAAAAAAAAATAAAAGTTCTTTTGCCAAAATAACTCTTTCTATGCCATATACTATGTTTCATATTACCACATAATTTAAGATTATAAACCTGGCAAAGGATATTGACTGTCTTGTCTAGATGCAGCCAAATCCTCCTGCTTAGAAATGTTCTCCTACACCTTCTCACTCTGCAATAGCATCAGCAGAGCCAACCTCACACCTAAGCTTTTACCAGCTCTTCTCATTAATGTTGACCAATGTCCCTTTTGTTGCTAGTACTATGAAAAGACAGAATAAATGCATACAGGTTCATTTTTTTTAAATAAAACTGCAGGCAAGTCAGGTCAGCAAACCATATTTCAAAATATATAATGTAACAATCTTAACAAGCAGCCTGCTCCTGTAAAACCCTTACTCTGTTCAACCTCCAGGACAATATCAGCAAAAAAATGCCATCTTAAAGATACTAGCAAGAAGGATCTTTATTCAAAGGAGGTTTTTCTGTTTGTTTGAAAAAAAAAAAATATCAATAACTGAATATAGCATGATTCCAATTCCAACAGCAATACTGTTGTCACAGTATTGTTGAATCCAGTCTGGGAAATTACTTTTAAACCTTATTTTTGATTGCCTTACTCACTAACTTAGTTGGCATCTCTTGCATCAACCACCACAAAAGCAAAAATAAAGCAAAATTATCATCATCATCTTGGAAATTTCAATGCTGCTCCATCAACTTACTACCATGAGCTAGTCACAGACCTACCTAATAGTCAGCTAAATACTGGGCATCCTAGAGACAGCTGACAAACCAGGTTTAATTCTGAAGACTATGTAAAGATGATAGAAAGGGAGAGAATTGTACAGATCAAATCTTATGTCATGAAAGAAAACAGTTCCCAGACCTATGAAGTGATCTTGCTGCAAAGCAAGGACACATTGTATTCACTTGATCTCTTCCACAGGAAGAGTATGTAGGTAACAGAATAAATAACTGGTTTATAAGAATTCTTCACATTACACTGAAGGAAAAAAAAAAAAAGTGGAAGAGCTTAGAATGACAGAGAAGTTTTGTATATTACAGTTATGCTGCTGGACAACTATGACTCATCCAGGACCCTCCAGGCTATTTACTGAGTAGTCCATTAAGTGCTGCAAATTTTCATCTTGAAAATCAATTATTTTCTCATATAAAACAGGGAAGCAATTGTTCTTAGCACTGGAAAGTCTAACACACACACACACACACCAGTTGGCTCTGTTAGTGTTTTAGTTCCATGACCCACAAGATCCTGACATTACTACCATGGCAGAGCTCTATCAATCCCATATGAGGACCCCCGGAGTGTTTCCACCCTTGCACTCATAGTACTCCACTCTCAGCCATGGGGCCTTTTCCAATAGGAGGGAATTACTGCAACATGAGATCATGGTAACAGAGCCACAACACGATGCCAGTGCTCCTCTGCTGTTATGACATCTTGGGCTAGGATGGACGTTTCAGATTTCAGAACTGTGGGTGCTCAACAAAACTGCTCAGATGTTTCATAATTCCTTTTGGATAAGCTTCCTGATCAAACCCAGGTAGCCTAAAAGAAGAAACTTTTCTTTCTTTTCTTTTTCCTTTCTATATTTATTTAAGTGAAATGTCCTTTAATGGTGTATCCATTTTCCTAATTGGTTTTCTAATGGCAAATGTAGTGGATTGTAGCACATATAAACTACAGTTTTAAGAATCCCAACTATTTCAACCATGTTGAAGGTTATGAGAACTCTTTCCAAAGTTGGCTTACACTTTTCTTGACAAGTGTACTGGTTGAAAGGTGAAATGAACCCAGCTCAGGAAAGATTATAAATCAGAGTTACAATTTAATAAAAAAATATTACAATAAATACAATGACACAAAGAGAAATTGCTTTTAACCCACAAAACCCAGGAGTATAACCCAGTGCCCTGGGGCACAAACACAAAGGGGTTTGTTAGCCCCTGTGCTGAGCCCTACATGGTTCCCCTGAGTCCAAAGCAAAAGGAGATAGAAAAACCTGTTGGTGCAAATGATGGTTGCAGTCTGGTTGAGAGTGGTGGTCTCCTCCTGTCAAGGTTCTGGTCCTCCTTGGGGTCCAACAGGTGGTTTTGAGGTCTTCAAACCCCCAGATTATGTACCCTCAGGCCCAGGTGGGAGCACCCAGTACCTCCCCAAGAGCAGAGAGTTACATAATGAGTGATCTGACTCTGTGAGTCATGGGGTGTTTTGGAATTGTTACTGGCCCGTTAGCAGACATGCCCCCTCAGGCTGGGTGTGAAAGTGCTAATGACTCCCTGCAGGGGAGTTACCACAGCTATTATCTCACAGGTGTGTTTCATACCCAGCTCACACCCTGAGGAGTCGGGTGTGCCCTGGGCAGCTGCTGCAAATGGTCCATTGTTAACAGTTCTTGGGAAATGAATAGAGGGTGTAGAATACACAGCTTTGGTCACCACCACACAGTGATAAACTGCTCCCACCTGCTGAACTAGGACAACAAGGTAGTTATTGATCAGCCTTGTGTGGAAGAATGCAAATATTGGCTAAAAATTGAATTGCTTGGAGCTCTTGCTGGAATGAAAAGCCGCTGTAGAAAAGCTGCTGTAGAAAAGCATTGCTGTAAAGTAAAACAGCCCACAAAAGCACAAGCAAATTGGAAGTTTGTAAGGATATGAAATCAAAAACATCAGAAAATTCAAAGTCAAAATAAAACTCATGAGCTTGTTTTTGCCAAATCCAAAGGCAAAACTCTAAAATAGAACTAAAAAGATCATAAGAGAGAATATCTCAGAGAGCATAAGATCTCTCAACTGAGTGAAGACACAAAACACAGTGCACTGGAACCTGTAGATACATGTGGATCAGACAGTTCTTGCCTCCAAAGCAAAAACATAAGCAGAAGAGAACCATAAACCTCTGCAGAGTTTTAACCAGCAGGCAGCAGGAGCACATCTTGAATTTTCTGCTTCATTTTAATAATCTTTCATTTAGTTTGAGAGAAAACACATTAGAGATGCAACATAACAGGAATAAACATAATACTATTGCATAAAAGCTAGAGAGGAGAAAAAATTCAGAGGAAGCTAACATTAATTAGCAAAAATTATAATCTTCAAACTCTCTTTCATTTAGTTCTTGATTCCATAAATAAGTTTTTTCACTTGATTACAAATAGACAAAGTTGTTATAGAGGTTGAAATCAAGCAAATGCATCTTTTAGCACATTCATAACACTTTGAAAACCATGTGCTTCAAACTGATGAAATTTTTGTCAGGAGCTGCCAGGTGAGTCAGAAGTTACAGCAAACAGCACTGCAAAAAAAAAAAAAATCCATAACTTAAGCAAAAGAGAAAATAAGGCTTTTAAATGTTAAAGTATGAAATGATTCTGGGACTTTAATTTCCACCTGCTGACCTTTTCCTATAAAGGGAGTAACAATACAGTTGTTCTTTATCTCGGACTATCTTCAGACGCTGTTTTAGCATTTGTCTTGTAGAGTTCTTTTCCAATCACAATGATTTCATCAGAGAGGACACTCAGCTTTATAGCCAAGAAACCAAGACACTGTGCCTAAATTTCAGTTTGATCTTTGGCAAATAATGAAAACTTGAAAGCTTCAGCTATGCAGCTGTAAAAAAGAATCATTTTGAGGCCTTGAAGGAGAAGTAGAAGACCTTGATAGTGCATATGGGTTTATATCAGCTGAAAACATAATTAGAACCTCTCTATTGAGCAAAATAGCTTGTTTCTTCAACTATAGCAAGGACCATTACCTTCTCTCCATAAATTCTCTTTCCCTCTTTTTCCTCTTCATCATCTAGAGGACTCATAATCCTATTCATAAATTCAATTTCCTTAGAAATAATTCCCATGGCCAGTCTGTACCTGTCACAAACAGCTGTCACAAACCTCACCATTCCTTACTTCAGTGCAAAGCAGACATCTCCAACTCATATTCTGTAAAAAATACTCAGAAAAGTTATATTAAAATCCTAGATAATTTTCCTTGAGGGAATGGCAGGAGAGAAAGAAAAGAATGATGCAACAGCTTTGTTATTTCATTTAACAGGCTGCTAGAAGTATTTGGTTACAGTGGCTGCCACATCATTAATTACGTAGGTAATTAGTGCTTGTTTTTTCTCAAAAGGATGTAACCAAATCTAAGTGCAGACACACAAAATTAGCTTCGTTTTTTTGAATTACAATGGTCCAGTCAAAATACTTTATAGCCAATGGAAAGTCTCCCGCTCACTTTGGTCAATTTAACTTGTCCCTGGACATCTCTTCCACAGTTTGTAAGTGAGCAGAAAAGAAAAATAAATTCAAATCATATAGCTGAACTAAATAGACCTCTGAGTCAAAAAATAAAAACCTGTCTGTGATTAAAGAAAAGCAACAGATAAACTGGAAATTTTTTGGAATCTGGAGGCTCCAAATTAGCACAACAAAATTATCAGGGGCATTAGAGAAAAAACAACTTAAAAAGACTTGGAGAAACTTATTTCTGGACCAAGAATGTTAGACAATATTTGTGAACCTGTCAACATCATTTTCTTATAGAACTACCAGTGCAGGCTTGGAGTTTTGCCTCAGTTGTGATTTTCATCTGTAAGCAGATTTAAAAAAAAATCTTTGTCTCAGTGTATTTTATTGAATAAAAATTTTTCTAAACACACTACCTTATTGTATTTCAGAAAACAAATCAGTATTCTTGGAAATAAAGTGAGACATATTAGTTCATATTACAGAAGTGCAGAGTAATAAATAGAACAGTGCAGAACTTCTGAAATATGATCTTCATGAAGCATCTCACTTCCCAAAGCCACAGTGATAAGCTGAATAGATTTTTGTCTCTGGAAACAATCTTTCATGAAACAGGTTAAACCCAACCATTGCCTGTTGCCCTTTCTCATACTTCCAGTCAAGGCAGTGCCCAAGTGTTTTGTTTGGATTAGGCATTGGTAAGGTCTGAAAGTTTCAAGTATGATGCAGGTTCTCCACTGGTATTCACATAAACCTTAACATAAAAATGGACATAGCAATTTTTCAGCTGAGAATTCACACTGTTAGTTTGCTAGTTTACATTTAAGCTTCAGAACATGTTTTTTAACAAAAATATCAAGACAGAAGTTAGATGAGAACATTGGAAGGAAATCAGCAGTGTAGATAGGAAAGAGGACAATATAGACACGAGCATTTTATCCTGGATGTTATCAAAACTTAGTTCTTCTTTACTTCAGAGAGATTTACTGGAAAGAACTCTGGACTTCATTCAAATTAAACATCTGTTGCATAATAATTCTCTGTCTTGTTAGGTGACAAGAGGAGGTGACCTACACATATGGGTTGCAAACTCCAAGAAGTTAAGAAATGCCAGATTCAAGGTTGCCTAATGCAGCCTCTGTGTTATGATACATGCTCTAACTATGCAACTGCTTTTTTTCCCCCCCAGATCTCATGCACATCACAGGATGCATAGTTCTTCTGTCAAAATTTCTTCAATATTATTTTTCATATTTTTCCAATACCTTACCTCATGACTTTACTCAATTAAAATGCCTTCAAATAGCTCATAAAATAACCTTTACTGTGCTCTAAAAAGAGAAGTCCTTTTACAATGACAGCCCCATTAAGAAAGAAAAGAGGAAAGATGAAATAGGAAGAGCCAGACCTACAAAGAGATTTCACTCAAATAAATAGAAATTAAAGCAAGTAAATTAGGCAACTCAAAATTAAAGAAACTATTTATGAAACAACAATAACAAAAACTTCAGAGTATTTGGAGACTTAAAAATTAAAGTTGAAAACTATGTCATTACTTATGATGATTTATTCTAGCACATTTCTGGAAGAGAAACCATGTTATCTTGTTTTTAAATGAGATATATAAAAGTTGCATCCCCTGTGCAATTCAGTGCACAGAAGT
>JAWWEV010000004.1:11661762-11683544 GCA_035583235.1 Hafferia zeledoni | reverse complement strand
AAGAGAAACCATGTTATCTTGTTTTTAAATGAGATATATAAAAGTTGCATCCCCTGTGCAATTCAGTGCACAGAAGTAACATCAACAGTTCATCTGGAGTCTGCTTCTGAGTGCTGTTTCCTCTGTGTTTTGTGAGAAAAGTGACAAGTTTGAAGCATCAGGCAAGTTTAACAAGTTTTTTTTCAGGCAGCCCAAATGGCCCAGTGATAGAATAGAAACTTTTTTCTTTTTAGCTGAGATTTTGAACTGTCTTTCTTCCCCCCACCCCCCCAAACCCCGCCCATGGTCAAATGATGCCGTATCTTCAACAATGTTTTGTACCTTCAAATCTCAGTAGCCTTTCAAGACAAAGCCCAATCAGGTAGGAAGAGAGTCAATATTAGCATTTGTTGATCTAGTGTTTTCAGCTAAGAACAGCCCAGCTGGTCAAACACCACAGAAAGTCAAGTCAGAGTGAGTGAGGATGAAGCAGCAATGCATTTGTCTCCTGATAAAGCACATTAGATCCTGTCCCCATCCATCATTTTGAGATCCATCTTACTTTCCACTTAAAAAAAGCTTAGCAGAAGCAATTAAATACTATTACATTAAGCATTTATGATGAAAAAATAAGCCTTCAGAAAGTTATGCCACCTGCCAAGTTCTGATCTTACACTGGTCATGGAAGGCGAAGCAATGAAAGTGTGTTCTCTGCAAGGTAAACAGCTCATCTGCCTTTTGCAGTAGAGGTTCCCAAGGTAACTGTATCTGCAGTTCTAAAAGCTTTATATCCTGTCTATAAATCAATGGAATGGAATAAAGCAAGAAAATATAACTGGGAAATTTATAACTTGGATGCATAGATACAATAATTTGTGGGTATGCTCTGCTCTTGTAGGAATAAAACCAGAGCTAGTTGTGCCATTGCAGTGCTGCATGCATGGGATAAAAATGAGATGTCTTCTTGTAGTGAGTCAGTCTATCCACCTGTGTCCCTTCCTTTACTCTTAAGGTAAGTATATTTGCACAGCAAACTAAATAGGAAGGGCTGATTTATTTACTTTGGGGCTACATGAATATATAGCACCATTAGGAGAGGAAACTAAGTTAGGAAAAGAAAAGCTATGGTAAGACCAAGGAAGTTTCAGTGATATAAGCAAGGCCATTTTCCTGATACTAGCAAATTCAGAGCTGTATTTAAAGGATGTGACGCTGTGGTTCAGTGTCATTGCCAAACTGGAATGATTATGCCTGTGAATCACCCATTTCAAAACATAATTCCTACTTACCTTGAAATGGAAAGAATGGAAAACCTCAAAAAATAAGGGCATGTGGTTTTCTGGTGTTTTTCCATAACATGAAATGCATTGGCAATCAAAAGTGTAACAAACCAGAGGGACACAGAATTTAACGCTGAACCAAATTTCAAACAGGCATGGAGGGTCCAGAGCTTGCAGCTATTACCTCTTAGGAGAACAAATATTCTTAACAAAAGCACTCTAATCTAAAATCACAATCTAATGGAATAATTACAAATTGTAAGAAAACTCTCTTGCCCAGCAAGAGAATAGGCTGTTATTCAGAGGCAAGGCAAGGCTGCTCACTGTGTTACTCAGAAGAGTAACAGTAAGTAGAGGACTGTTTTAAGAAGACGCTTCTACAGCTGTTGTAAGAATTGTGGAAGTCACTCTGAGACTATTTCTGCTTTTTCTTAGCAGAGCAAAAAATATTGCTCAGTCTGTTGTCAACAAAAAAGGCCTGCTACAGGAATAATCCTTCCACATGCATATACCAAGTGAGCTCCTTCTTTTGCACAATAGCAGGACAGACTGGATCATTATAACCTTCCAGTCTGACTACCAGAATAAACTGTGCTACAAGACCTTTATGTATTCATCTTTTTTGCATTGGAACATTTTCTTCGGAAAAGCATCCAGTTCAGATTTTAGATAGTTCAATATGAGGAAATTTATTGCAGTCTTTTATTAAATCATTCCACTGGCAAATCACTCACACTGTTTAAGATGTGCCTGCTTGGAATCTAAACTGCCTAGTCTTAAATTTAATTGCATGGTTCTCATTTTACCTCTGCCAGCCAGACAGGAGGGCTGCTGTTATCAAATCTCTGCTTCACATATGGGCAAGCTGTTCCTTTATCTTCTCCTTAACAAATTTTGCTGGATCCCACTGCAAAGAAAGCTTTCCAAATCCGAGTTACTCTCTTACACCTCCATGACTAATAAACTTCCAGTTCTGAATGTGATATTCCAGTATCCATTGTGCTGTGGGTAATTATAGCTTGGACAACTTCCTATTCCTTTGTTCAGACAGAGAAAGAATCACCTTTATAATGTTGCACTGGGAACTCTCTCACCCCCAGAGCTCTTTTCTGAGTCATTGCTTCCCAAAACAGCCTTCCCTCATAGAAAAAATGTTTCCCAGTTTTGTTTCCAGTAGCATGATTTTAGCTCCAACCACACTAAAACACATATTGTTCGGCCATACCAAGGGCAAAATGCAATAATGATGTGACTGAAGGAGCAGCAGGCCTGGCTGTGCTCCACATCCACTTCACTCTGTATCCAGGAGCGCTCCTTGTGCTGTGGAGAAGCTTCTCAGGGAAGCCATGCAAGGATACAACCATGTCACCCAGATGGTCACATGGAAGCAGGAAACACAATTCTCCCAGTCATTCCCTTACACTTTGTTGTAATTCCAACAGAAGGGAAAGTTCAGAGGGCTGGGAATCTCTCTGATGAGCACATGAGTGTAATTCATGACTGCAAACAGTGTCATACACAACACTTCTTAAGCAGAATTGATTGTCTTGACATTATACTGATACAAGATGCTTTGGAATCAGCTGCAAAGCATTTACTAAAGATAAAGCTAAAAGAAATAGTTAACTAAAGCATGAGGTCACCAAGCTTTGTCTTCACAATCACAACCTTTAAAAGGTAGTTGTTAATGGAAATGCAATTCTGCAAATAAGGGAAAACTTATGGGAAGTGAGAGGAAGAATTTGGAAAGAAAATAAAATATCTGCATCAGAGAATGGATGGCTTTTTTCTTAATTGCTTACAAGATTTCAGCTTGTTTCAGAGTTTCAAATGTGTTCTGATCAATGAATCAGCACAAAGATCATAGTCCTGATAACTTATGAAATAGCCAAATACCTGCTCTTTCCACTCAATTAATAGCCTGTATAATTGCCATTAAAAGTAAAGCTGCACTGCATGTTATTATACTTAAATGTAGTTTGGCCTATTAACATTTCTTTTTAAAAGGAAGAGAAAAAAAAAGATTAAAAATAGAAAGATTTATTGTCTTTAAACATAAAGGAAGGATATATAAAATGGGCAAAAGAAGTAACTGGAAATTTCTGCAGAATAAAATGTCTGGAACACGAAGAGACTCTCAGTCTACACTACCATTTAAATTAGTGTTTATATATTCATTGTGTTGTAGATATCCACAGCATAATTTTAAGTCTTGACAAACACTGAGACCTAAACCACTCTTCATAAGGAATGGAAACAATTCTATAGAACAGAAACACAGCTTCAACAATGGTTTTAATGTTCTTTAAATTGTTTAAGAGTTGATTTTGAGATAAAATATTTAAAATATTTTAAAATATTCAAAATCTTCAGTCTTTCAAATAATGTCCAGCTTTTACATATATAGTCTTGGGGGGAAAAATAACAGGGATATGCATACCTGTGAGTATTTCTTCTGAGAACAGAGAGTGGGGGTCATATCTGTAGTAAACAGAACAGCTGTGGCCTTGAAATGATCACATCAAAACATACAACAGGACATACATCCTCCCATAAGAGCAAGCCTCCAGCTTTCCAGGAGGCTGTGCAATAGCAGAGCAGCACCACATCCAGCATGTGCCCTCCAGCTCTCCTGCCTCTCCCAGGACATATCCCTCCAATGCACAGCACCATTTTGGCCCTCCTATTTTCCTCAGTGCCAGGAAGAATAAAGGGGAATATTTAAGATGAGCATCAGTCATTTTTCCCAAGTATAATGTCAGAGATAGCACAAGAGATCCATTCACTTTAACACTTCAGAGACATAAACCCCATTGTGTCAGAAAAATGTATCAACTAATGACTGAAAACAAAGAGGATCTGAACTTAACCAAGATAAAGTGTTGTTTAACAGCCACACCAGAATTAAGAGCTTCCTCTAAGAATCACTTTGCTATTTTCCTTCTGATTTTTTATTTAGATTTGGATTGTGTTGATTTTGTTTTACTTAAACAAGACCAAGAACGAAGGCGTGGTATGACCACCATAGATGTTGGCAGAAACATTCAATTCACTTGTGCTGTTGAAAGGAGTTGTAATTAAACTTCTGGGATACAGGAACAGGTATACATAAACGTAAGGAACCAAAACAGTAGAAGCACTCTTACCTTTAAATCATGAGACTTATATCAGCTTATGTGGGAAGATAAAGCTGAGAAAGATATTTCTCATAATAGAAAGAGCCCCATGAAAGCTCATACTTAGGTCAAGAAATGGCACTTCTGATGTCTGAGGTATTTTTTTAACTGAACACTACTGGCCCAGTAAAGCACTTTCCCTGGCAACACAGTAGACCTTCATCTCCTGCAGCTCTTCATATTACTATCCACATATTTCAGAGAACTCAGACAGAATTATGAGATTGATTTAGAAATTACTAGACCAGTACACAAGTGTTATGCAAGGGGGTAGAACTGCCCAGCTTTCAAAAGTGACCGAAAGTCACTGTCTCGCTTTGACTGTATCTGTATTGCAAGAAGTGATTTGCTGTTCTCTGGCTGAAGGAGTGTACAATTCCCTGTATAAACAGAATATCTACAGCTATCAAACTGAATCAAATGGGTTTAGAAAATGTTTCAATTTTGACAAGTCAGATTTTTCAGCTTAAAGAAAAAAACCAAACTCTATCAGACCAGATTTCTCACAAGTATAAATCTAATTTAGCCATAACTATCTCAACTATTATCATTTCACATAGGGTGCACTGCAGCACTTAAGTATGTTTGAGATACCTTTCTAAATAGGTATTGCCTCTTAAGATTGTAGGGAACTTCACAACTGTACATAGTAGTTACCTGCATGCATTTTAAGTATTCTGCTGTCTTCACATTTATAATCCATTTATAACCTATTTTGTGTTCCTATTTCTAGAAACATATTATTAATTTGGCAGTACAAATTCATGTTTTATCTACATGGAGCAAAAGTTGCTTTGTCTCAAATTCACTCTGCTTGCCTCTGTGAGGTTGTTATTAGGCTATTTACTCCGTCACTGCTTCAGCTGTATGATGTGTAGAACAATGACAGCATACAACAAGATTTACTATAGAACAGGAGTTTTAGATTCAAAAGAGAATACATTTTAGAAAGAAAAAATGGAAGGGGTATGACTTTACATAATCCAGTGTTAATTTTGTATTTGATACAGTATGTAAAATATTTGACTGATATTGCATTCACTCAGTGATAAGAGACTTGGATGAGAAAGGATTCCCAACCACACTAAAACATGCTTTTTTTGAACTTGAGATGAAAAATTCTGTTCTTCTACTTCCACGAGGCACTGTCAGAGGGCAGATTGCACTGGGAAAGAATAACATGAAGAAGCATTTCCCACATCCTCCATCAGCAGGCACTCCCTGCAGCCTTGCCCTCCCTCAGGGGCAAGTGCAAGGTGAGCAAGCAGGTCACTCCAGTGGTGCAAAGTACCATCCTCCGGAGCTCACCAGCACCACCACCACCAGAACCAGCACACTGAGGCTCCCAGCGCCTCTTCACACCAGCAGTTGCATTATAGCCCCTGTTTGCACACCCCATGCACAGCACTCTGGTGCTGGTAAACAGAAGCAGCCACATCAGCCTCTTCCCTACTGGCCCCACACACTGACTGCATTCCCAGGCAGCTTTCGCGTCCCAGAGGCAACAGACACGTTCCTTTGCCGAACACCACGCTCCAAGCAGGACACCCAGGCAGAACCCCCATGTGGATGCAAACCCCAGCATTCATTCTGGTTTGGCCACTATTTCACTCTGAACCATCAAAGAGAATCAAATACGTTAAACATTTTTAGCAGCACCTGACCCTTCTTGCCACTCCTCTAAGATGCTTGGATGGAACAAAACAGAGGAGTTACTGAAAAACTTGAGTGCCACCTGCACAGAAGCACCTTTTCTCAAGCACTGTGGACAAGGCTTTATAATGTAACCTCATGCTTTTCAGGCCACATGACAGCCAAAACCACATCATTTGGGAGCCTTGTGGAAAAAAAGGATAAAAAAGTACTCAAAAAAAATCTCTACTGTACAGAATAACCTAGAATAGAAGACTACAGTTTTTTTTCTTTTTATTCCTTCAGAGAAAGAGATGCCATTGGCTTTTCTGTTTTATCAGCCAGGTTAAAAACCGATTGAGGCAGAGGTAAAAAAAATTTACTCTTGTGAACATGAACTCCCAAAGAAATAAGTAGATTCACAGAGGAACTACAAGCAGGACTGATCTCAAGGAAAGACAAGAAAATGCAAATGAGGACACTGTGAAAAACAGTGATGTGTTTTGCACCGAGTCCAGAGCTCACAGGGAACATTCACACAGAGACATACCTTATTTTAGTCATTTTTGTACTTTGTCACACGGGCTTTTTGAATAAAAAAGAAAGACCCAGTTTTTAAAAAATTGTATCTTTCCTTTTAATAATGCTGTTTAATTCCTTTGCTTGCCTGAAATCAAGACAGATATTTCACTGTAAAAAAACAGGGGGGAAAAAAGAAGGTGTGAAATACCAGATCGAGGTTAAAATAAATGAGGCCCAGTGAAGTCAGTGGAGACATTGGCCAAGTGATAACGGCAGAGCAGCTCTAATGAGCTATTTTTCCTGCAGGGTGTGAGTTACTCTGTGAGTCAAAGGAATATTTTTAAGTGACAAATAAAATGCCTCAGAGGAATTAATTGTTGCATTGTTAACTACTGATTAGTCATACATATCACAATATGTGTCTTGGTGATGTCATCTTTCAAACTCCCATCCCAAATGAGCATAATGGGGAGGTAATTACAAGAAGCTGGCTGGAAGTAATCCAAGGGAAGAAGAAGGAAGTAGAAACTGCTGAAAAGGTTGTTTTAATCTTAACAGAGATGGAAGTGTCATTCCGAATTTTCCAGGAGAAATTCTCCTTGCTGCTCCATAAACGCTGACAAAGAACTCATTTTTTGTTCCCATATGCTGGTGAGCAAATGTAACACTTCTTTTTCTTGTAAATCATACTGAGTTGATCATACATATGATTTTGTAACACATTTTCTCATATTTAGCTAGTCCTGGCTTAGATGTTATGCTTCTCAGGACAGATGCTTGAGAGTAGATTTATGTACAGATTTAGACAGTGGAAACCTGATATGAAAATCCAGGTTTATTATACTACAATCTATAAAGAATTCTTTTGCCAGACAATGTAAATGCATTCCTGTTCCATAAATGGAAGAGTGTAAATAGAAATTTTTTCTCCTTACTTAACCCTGTCATCAGTCATGAACCGCTTATAAATCATTCACAGTGATGGGTTGTGGAAAATAAACTTCTCAAATTCATAAAATCCACACTGTTTTTCCACTTAAATGTATCACAGTACCTGCTTTCTATCTACACAGCTACAGTATCAAGTATAAATAATTTCTGTTTGTCTTTTAATGCTTTCAAGCTGGTTGCCATGGATTCTAAAGAACTTACTGTGATGATTTTGAGGGTACTGTTTTGAGGTCTATTTATGATAGATGAGGATCTCTTGTAACAATTCAAAATTCCAGTCTAGCTTAATTTTTGGCAATTTTTTCCTACATGATGAGAATTAAGAAGATAGCAATTTTAAAAGGTGCATAAAGAAATAGTATGAAATCCTAACTAATTATAATTTTGGAAATTTCTGTTACCCATGATAGTTTACCTATGTAAACGAGCAAACACCAATGTGGTAAAAGGGAAAGCCAAGGGATCTTGAATGGGAGATGGAATGGCACTGGGAAGAAAGAAGATTGCAATCCTACAAGTTCATAGTCCAAATGGTTCAAGGTTATTCATTATTTTATTCATTCATTTATTCAGATGTTCTCAGTAGTAGAAGATTAAAACCTTTCTGCAGTAAAATGATTCAATAAAAGGAGTTTAGTGCTAAAAGTAAAATGACTGAATTACACACATAACACTACTTGTCTCATACTAATCCTAGTGGCCTTTTTAGCTGATAGGCCTTATTGCTGACTCTGGATAAGGGAATGAAGATTTATAAAACATTCCCAACTCTTACTTGCCTTAGAGCTGAAGCAGATAATATAGAAGGATGGTAATTTTTTTTTTTTTTTAATCAGTCAACTTCTATGCTCCAGTGCTGACATGATTTTTGCTGTTTCATTTATTACTGTGCAAATATTAATACATACCAGGCAGTCTATCACTCAATTCCAAGGAATAACATCTGTAAAAATAGTGTGATAAGACCATTTTTTTCAGACTCATTGGCAGGAACATGAGGCCCTAAATACAAGATATAGCTGGAAAGAATAGAAGAATGAGCTGGAGTGCAAAGTCTGACAAAAGCTGAGCTGGGTGGACACAGCGACTCCCTTATTGTTCAGTGTTGTTTGGCAAAGTTTTCAGGCACAAAGGAGAACGAAAGCTGTAAGCAAACAAAACTGTCAAACGCATCATTCTGACACGGAGCAAAGATGAAAATAAAGCATGTTGGAGAAAGCAGTTTGGAAACAATGAGCAAAACAACTACTTCCCACTCTCAAACCATCAGAATAAACCAGGATTTTACACACTTCACTAATGCCATGAACATTTCTTTTACACATAATGCAGCAAAGCTGAAAATACACATTCAGGACCTTCTGCAAGTATTAACCATCTTCTTACTAAACCCTGCACTGACTACAGGCTTGTTCATCAAGCTATAAAGCAATGAAAATCATCCTCATTAAGTAGTATTGCAAAGGGAAGGGGTCAGGCTGATTATCACACATTCCACCTGCAAGTAATAAAGCAGCATGACTGCAACTCCACTCTCACATTTCCAAATGCCATATTAAATGTGCATAATAATGATTTGCAACAAATCTTGAAAAATATTCTCTTGCCTATAAATGCTATTGAGACAGGCTATTTTCCTGCATATGTATTAATGCATTTAATTGAAAACCCAAGGCAGCTGTTACACTGCTATTCATTTTACTATAGCCATAAAAATAATGGATGTTCAACACAGAGCTGAATACAGATTAATGCCAAAGCTATTTACTAATTCCTTTTCCCCTGATTATTGAAGAGACTAACCACAAATTTGAAAGGCCAGAAATACAGGGGGGAAGCATATTGTAGTGAGTTTAGCAGAGTACAAATAGCAGACATTTTTGTATTTACTAGGGACTAGAAATCCAGACAATGGAGAAAATAGTGTCCTGAGCAACAATCTGCAGTATAATCAACAGACACTGTGCTGTCTGCACCCTTTCTTCATTCAGCCAAAGCTAGAAGCTAAGCAGAGCTCTTCCCCCTCATACGTCCTGGGCAATTCAGTGCCTACACCAGATTACAGCTGAAGAACAGAACTTCTCTCAGCTGCTCCTGGAGGTAGGAAGAAACTTTGGCAGCCTCCTTCTTCACACTCAAAAGTTGTAGTGATGACTTTAATCACAGGTCTAGGATAGCAAAACGACTCTAGTGCACCAAATCCACAAGAAAAACAGGATTCAGCTTCTAACACCTATGGAAAAGTCAATAGGACCTGTAGCTATTGATGGAAATGATTCTTCCCGACCCCCAGCAGCAGTAGCAAGCTCAGCACTCCAGAGACATGTCCTTCTCTCATACAGCTTCCCTACTTTTGGCACACAGAAGGAAAGCCATTTCTTAGCCATCTTCCTGCACACCTTTGCAGCAGCAACATCCAAAGTCACCAACCCTGCTGAGAGACCTCAGGTGGACTTGGAATTGCATTTCAGTCAAAAAGGCAAGTTCCTTCATTCCAGTCTCAAAAAAACTCTCTGTAATCCTACCTACTTTTTCAAATCTGTCCATGTGTAAGTTCGGACTGGGACAGTTTGAAACACTTGGCAATTAAACACAGCCAAAACAATTTTTGGGACTGGAAGAAACCTACTGGAGGATCACATCTTGTTTGCTGGTGCTCCAGCAACTATATCATAGAGACTCTCTTCATAAAGATTAAAATTCTGCCCTAAAATCAGCTGGGATTTTGTCCCCATACTCCTCCCTTGTGCCATTCCATCTGTGGTGAGAAATCATTAGTGTTTCCAGACTGAAGGCAGCTTGTGGCTACATAAATACACACCTGTATTTTTGGCAGTGCAGTTGGTTACCTTGAAGAACTCCTCTCTCCAAGATTTTTGCCATCCTAACACACTTTTTTGGATGAGTTTACTGTACCAAAGGATGCAGTATCTTCAGTCTGATGTTTAAAGATTCTCATGATCACCTTATTAAGACTTTTTTCTGAATCCGAGCAATGTTTAGCCAACAGGGGAAGCTTGCACTGAGCACCTTGTTGAAAATAATATCTCACCATTGCCCTGGGTAGCAACATTACCTCTCAGCTCCTTGTGGGCTTTTTCCCTGTGAGGGACACCACAGTCATTTTTACCCTAGATGCAGCCCTCTGGTGTTTGACAGTAATTCAATGAATGACTAGTACATCAAGGTGTTTTTCATCTGGCATCTCAAATTAAGAACTTCCCTCACTTATTAGCCCCTGAAGTTATGACCTTTCATTTTAAACTATTAAAATTCTATTAGTCAAGTTTTAAAGGCCTTCTTGTTGGGCAACATTCCACTATTCTTTTTAGTCATGTCATCCTTCCCAGTTTGTGTCCTCAGAAATGTCATTAACCTAAGCCTATTATTTGTGCCATTTGTGTCTTTTTTTTTCTTTTTAAAAAAGAAATAATCCCCAACATCAGTTCTTGAAAAGTCTTCTGGTAAACTCTCTAGCTCAATAGTTTGACAATCAGCAAAGCTCAAGAGAAGAGATGGTTCCCTCTCAGGCTGCCTTGGACCTTATGGACCAAACCCACCAATCTCAGCTGAGTTTCATGAATCTTTCTTTAGTGACAAATCACTCTAACCAAGAACCTTGCCAAGAAAATTGCACGTTCAATTGGTAGAACACAGTTCTCTGTATTTGAACAGACAATTAACATTAAAGCTACATTCACTTATTCTTGATATTGAAAGGTCTTACCTTATTCCTTACCAAATGAGAAAGCATTTGTACTGATAGCTTATTTATCTAGAGCTTCACCTCAAATTGCAACACTTCCCTTCCTGGAAAGAGGTCATACTTGTAACTTTGTAGCATTTATTCTGATTGTAGTTGGTCCCTTTCTTTTCTGGTTGACTTTATAGATTAAGAAAACATATCAACCATGAAAAAACATGCAATTTTGCTTTGTTAGCACAGAAAGGACAAGGTCAACCTCCACTTTTGTGGTCCTATTGGGATTTTTTCACTACCTTACATGCTAATGACAAATATCCATTGCCCATTTCAGCCATTATTTCCAACAGAGCTGAAATTTATGTAATCCTGTTGATCAGTTTCTGCATCTGATAATTAAAAATTCAGCTCACCTATAGATACTTCAAAAAAGGCTTACTGCTTTCGAAACTTAAGCTCGGCAATAAAATTATCTGTAAAAACACTCATTGGAAACAAAATCCACATTGTGAAAATAAGGCTGTTTGGAAAGGATGTGTGAAGGGTTTTGATAGAGATTTCAATAGTATGATATGAATGTCTGGAGGCTGTGACTCAGAATTGATTTACCATGCTTGTTTTCCCATTTCACTCCAGAGGGAGTTTATATGGATGAAGTAAAAACTGGTGCCAAGTGAGAGGATTACACAAATCATTGTTAGGGCATCTGTGTTACAAGCCCAACTTGTAACTCTAAGTCTGACTTTAAAATGTTTTTCCAGTAAACAAAGAATTCTCCTGCCTGGCTGTTCACCATTGTGTGAAATTATTTCCCCATTAAAAGGACAAACAAAAAGATTTGAGAATATTTAATAAAACAATCTTTTTAGTAAGCAGAAACTTGCATTACTAGATATTGTCAGGTACTGTGGTGCAATATGTTTCTCTAATTAGAGCTCATCTGAAATTCAAGTACCTTATTTCTTTTACGTGGTTAATTAATGCAGTTCATGCTCAAAAAAAATTAACAATAAAATATTTAATTATTCACCTCAAAAGAAAACAGGAAAAAAACAAGTCAATATGAAACATACTTAGTAATCAAAATTTTAAGTATTAGGGGGAATCTTATTTTCATTCTTTCTGTGTACATGAAAAGTTCAGACATGTAATGGTTAGAGTAACACAACAGAAAAGCTTTGGGGACTATTGTTTTAACCTTTAGGTTTGGACAAACCTATCTCCCTCCCAAGGGAAAAAAAATCACAGTTAATTTCCAAGGTAAAACACCAGGCTTACAAAACTCATTTGGCATTAATTTATATACTACATTCATGAATCCACATTCCTCATAAACATTAACAGGGCAAGGTAGTTTCTTGGCAAACATCCAAGGAACCACAGAAGCCAAAACCGCTGGGGGCAAGTACCCAACATCCACACTTAACCCTGGGATTTACTTTGAAATACCTCTAGTCTGATCTGCCAGATACCTTTTCTTTTCAAAGAAAAGCAGACATTACTTTCTCCCTGATTTTTTCCTCTTTCAAATACTAGAGTAAAATTAAGTTTATGACAACCTGAAAATCTACACTAGTTCTCAGGGAACAGGGAGAACCCCACAGACTAATGATTCAGCTACAAAACCAACAGTTATATTTTCCTGAAAGAGTTCTGACATATCAATAGAGATTTAGGTAAGGACTGCTGTTAAAGAAAACTGGAGAAACTGTTCACAAGCTCTCTGTTTACAAACAACAAAGCAAAGCTGAGAGATAGGACAGCCTCAATACATCAGGAGATTGCTGCTGTTCAATCTACAGACCCTGTGTTGTTCTACTTGAAGTCAGTGCATGTGTTTCAATAAAAAACTCGTAAACAGATGTTTCTTCTATATTAATACTGTCTCAATCTTTTTTCCTTTTAGTTGGCATTGGCTGAATCTCACACATTAAACATACTTTTTCTGAGGACAGAGTCTGTACTGCAGTCTGCATACTCTTTAATTAAAGATTGTTACTATCGTCAAGTATCTTCAAGAAATATTGAGTATTTTCCCTGTCTTTGACTTCCAAGTCTGTCAATTTATTCATATTTTCATAAAGTAAATCAGAGATCTTTCAATGTATAACCAATGTATAATCTAAAAGCAAAATGTCACACCAGCATAGTGAGTCAGAGAACTGGAAAAGAAAACAGTACTGAATATAAATTTCAGATGAAGCTCGTATTGCTAGAGTTGAGTTCTGAAGTTCACGGCAAACATGCATTTCATTTCAAAAGGGGATATAGTCAATATGCTGACTTCTAATTGTTCTGAAACATCTCCTGGCAAAAAAAAACTAGGAAGAGTAATATATCATTTAATACAATGTTCAGACTTTGGAAGAGACATTCTAAGAGCTGCTTTCATAAAAAACTATATGTAATTTGAAAAGTAGCAGAAGTTCACATTAAAAAGCAGGAAGAAAAAATCTAACAAAATACTGTAAATTAGCTTAATTTTAACATTAATATTTCATGCTCAAATTCACAAAGAACAAGATTTTCAAAGCATTATATTACATTTATCTCAAAAAAAGAAGATGAAATAGACTATTTGTGAAGGAAATAATATACAGAAATAAGAACATATGCATTATTCAAATCAAGGTGCAAATCTGAATAGAGGATGATATTTTCCTACATTTGCTGATTATATTAATAGCTCTTTGAATAGCAGCTGTATGAATAGGGTTGCATAAAATCAAATTTAACTGAAGCATAATTTGGCATACTAAAGGTGTTGCAGAAGATATATCTGTAATTTGCAAAATTTGTTCCTTTAAAAGTGTAAAATATTCATCGCTCATCATATTTTTAAGATTATGAGCTCAGAAACTTATGAACACCAGATTTCATTAAATCCCCTTGTTGCACCTAAAGACTACCTAAAGACTCTGCAAACAGAGAAAAATAGCAGTGTTTTCCATCGTCAGGAATACAGCAGTAAGTCTGGAAGGCACATTCGCATCTCTCTACCAGCTCCTCGCTGCCTGTGCTGCAAATCACAAAAACAAGGAACCACTTACTTTTAGAACAGCATTCAGGCTGAGTTACTGCCTCGTGTGATTCCTCCTCAGATTTTGAGCAGACCATTCCCCAACATTCACCTCCACATGCAGCACACATTAAAAAGATGTTTACAGTCCTACTCTGATCAACACTTACATTGCATAGAACTAGTACATCAAACTAATTTGGGAGATTTTTGTAGTGACATTTAAACACATTTTCACCCTGCAAAGTATGCAAAGCCTTTATTGTCCTTATGGACTAGGTTTTAAATGCTGTATTTCATTAGTAAAACAACATTAATTTAGTTCACAAATCTTTGCAAAGAATGAGAAGTATTTATCACGCTTTATAAGGCAGTGTGATTTTCATGTGACAACTTATTCATGCCTGGCTGGAAAATGCAAATAATGTACTAAACTGGGTAGTAGTACCATTGGAAATAGCATATGCTGTGAGAAAGCAGAAAAATTAAGATATATTGACATATTTTATTGAAGTAAATGCCACTAAAATTGCAATCACTATTTAAATCTTAGGTCTGAAGTAAACTCCATGAAGATAGGCCACTATAGTGAGAGACAGCTCTGTGCAGAATTAGAGCTTCAAAGATTATTTTTATTTCACTATTTTATCAGTATAATGAGACAAATTATCTCCTGAGGATAAATTGATTGAACAACATTAATTCCTCAAAGTAAAATGAGTGGCCAAAACACAAGGGGTTATCTGCTACAGGCAACATTTCATGCATTATTTTATAATCCTTTTTTTAAAGAAAGAATAATTTCAATTTATTTTATAATCAGTGGCATGCTGATTACTAACATTAGTGTACATAAACATTTCCACCGAATTTTCCATTGAGTTTTATATAAAATAACTTGAAACCAACAGGGAATTCTTGACATTTCCTTTTTCCTTTTCACCTAGAAGTTTAAAGAATAAATTATATGGCCTACAACACTTTAACTCTTCATTACCATGAATATATCAGTTAAAGTAACCCTGTACAAGAGTTGAGTGTGCACAACTGCAAAAGAAGATTGTGGGCTCAGACTTACAATTGTCAAGTAAGAAGAAACACTGTCTTCCTTGTGCTCTCTGTCCTAAAATTACACTCCTTTCACTAAATAATATATCCTAGAGGCCCCAAAAAAGCAATCAAATGTATAAAATTTAACCACCTCATTTAACCACCTCCTTACAGTTTCTTTAATTTTATTTTCAAGTTTTACAGAAATTTACCTTTTCTTGTAAAATTACATAATTTTACTTCGCATAATGAGATTAGCCCAAAATTTTCTATCTATATGTATTTCTACATACAGAAATTTATAACAATCACACCACTTTGAAGACACATATAGATTTCATCCCACACTGATAATGAAGTACCAGTACAATTAAGACAAATTTTGACACTTATAACCTAGTAAGGAGGATGAGGACCTGTTCTCTCAATGATACTTCAAACTGTCATAGTTTCAGACCCAAAAATAATGATTGAGATAGAATACATAAAATTATTGACATAGTCTTTATTTTAAAGATTTGTCTACAAGACAGTGAAAGACATTTTCCTCAGAAGAAAAGTAAATAGGAAGTGATTTAGAAAAAACCTTTTGTAATATTTATTATTTTCTACTCTCATGCAAATATAAAAATACTAAAAAGCTATGACACCTTCCTAGGTCAGATCCCACACTCTTTGCTCAATTTAATT
The DNA here is from genome assembly GCA_035583235.1 of Hafferia zeledoni. Classification (NCBI taxonomy): domain Eukaryota; kingdom Metazoa; phylum Chordata; class Aves; order Passeriformes; family Thamnophilidae; genus Hafferia; species Hafferia zeledoni. Next base: position 11,667,542 of record JAWWEV010000004.1, on the reverse strand, counting down.
TTCTATAATCTCAGATTTATTAGTAAAAAATTAGCATGTAAAATAAATGTTTATGTACAATATAATTGGAAAACCTAACACCTAAAATTAGTTTAACATATTTTTCAGCGTTTAGTCACACATTGTTATCCAAACTACAAGTGTTTGTGACTTTACAATATTTTCTAGGTTTGAACACCTTCAATCTCTCCCATGTTGCCATGTTGAAAAAAACACAGACAAGAAGGGAACTCCACAGAATTTCAAGAAATCATTTAGCATATGCAAAGATAATTAAGCACTTAGTCATACGCTGTAGTTTCCAGTGCAAAATCACAGATATTGTTCTAGTGTATTTATAGGAAACAAAATTAATATTTATTTCTTCGTATGCAGTCCCTATTGCAATAATATGGCAACTGAATAAGCAGCAGCTTCCTAGTTGAAGCATTTCTATCTATTTACTCATCTTGGTAATACTCAGACAGCAAGTCTTGTGGCTCAAATGCAAGCAAGTTTTTTCATTCAAAGATCTTAGTTTTCATGTTTTAGAGGATTTTTTTTTTTAATTTTCCTGAACTTGCATCCTAAAGACACAGGGTACCTTCTTCCCACCCTTGCCTACAGAAAGGACAATGTCCAGGCCAAACTGTAAAAAAACTTGAGGCTTTAGGTTTTTCTCAGCTTTTTGTGTATATGAATACATTAGGACAAAAGAAAACCAGGGAGCTGCAGCATGTAGCTAGGTAGTTTTTCAGCCTCTCTAAAGAGATAAAATAACCCAAAGTCCTTGTTGTATTATGTCTAATGCTTTCCAGAATATTGATATCAAAGTGTATGTACAATAAAAAATTCGTAATTTTCATAAAATTTCTGTATAAACAGAAATATCACCTTGACACATTCCTCACAGTGATTTCTACATGTAAATTAAATTTTTTAAATGCACAGATGTCAAAACTTGGGGTTTACCTTCATATTTTTATTAGAAACCTTCCTTTGCAAAAGAAAGTCTCAGGTAAGAATACTTACACAGAGCACCCTGAATTCACATCATTGAAATTATTCAAATTCTGATGCACATACTTGAAAATCATTTTGTATTTTCAAACAGGGATTGATATATTGCAGAGTTTTCACTCCAGTCGTCCTTGCTTAGCATCACCTATTGCTCCCCACACATCAAAGACAAATTCATCAGGAAATGCAAAGTCTCCAAGAGCTTCATCCAATGCCACTGCAAATTCATCTGGGTTTTTCTTGTCTCTTCCAGCTTCCACAATTGTTGCAGCTAAAGAGCAACAAAACAAAATAATGTGATTATCATGAAAGTGACAGCTAACACATATGGCCAGTTAGTTTTCAAATCTCTGTTTTCAGAACCTTTTCAGCTTAAGGAGATGCAAAGTTTACCTGCTGAATTTAGGATTCAATGGAAATTACGTACTTAATTCCCCCCCTCACTATCTACTTACTGCTCTGATAAACAGCACAGCTTCCTTGGAGTGCTCTTTATACAGTCTTCTGTTTGTTTGGCAGAGTTCTACTTTTTAATTCAATGAACCTTCATTTTAATGTTATTAAATTCTGCACTCGTGACTGCAGGCACAAGAAGCATAGACGTAAAAACAAGGTTAAACACAATCATTGTGTGACAGTGCGATCCTATGCCAGGTCATCACCAACTTCAGCAAGTTTGATATGACCCAGAAGATGAAAAAGCAAACTTGAGTGTTTTCTCCTCTAAACAATGAAGAAAAGATCTCAGCAAGTGAGAGGTTAAAGTGGCCAAGTTTTTCACAGAAAGCCCAAAGGTATAGGGTTTGAACATGGAAAACAACATACAGCCTGCACAATAGATACAAGCAACCAGCTAGGATGTGTTTGCTTGCAAAAGCCCATGTTTAACTGTTGAGCATGACCTGCATTTAAAAAGGGGCATGGATAAATGCAGGAAACAAGAATTCAAATGTGGCTCAACTAATGTGTTATGTAAAGTACAAAGAAAATTATGTCCAATACCTAGCAAACCAGATTTTAGTGTGTTTGCAACTGCCTGAAAGGAGCTGTGCTCTCAGGAAACTACAATATGACCTCAAGCAGATTTGCTTAATTTTTCAATGCAATATTATTTACTTTCAACTAACTTTAGCTTTTTTTTTATTTTAGCAAAAAAAAATAAACCCTAACCATAGAAAACAACCAAAGCACAAAACAAAACAAAACCACCTCCAGGTGGTAGAGAGACTGAGGCATTTATTGTGGGCCACATTATTCTTCTGATTGGATCCACATTTTTTTCCATACCATCCAAACTAAAGAGTAATTAATTTCAGTGCATGAGTTTGCTTCAGTTATTATTACCTGCAGCTTTGAAAAGTGAATCTTTAATTTATAGTGCCCTCAAGGCTGGGAAAATCTGTGCTTTTGCCTCTAGAAAATGAAAGTTATTTCTGAAAGTCTTAACCAAGCAAGGGAAAGCCTTGCCACTGTGCACAGTAAATCAGAGCCAGCAAACACTAGGACCATCTTGGTATCTGGGAAAATAGAGGCAGAGATCTGACATAACAGAGGTAGACTGTGATACCTTGTGCACTTGTGCTACCCAGCATTTTCGCTTCTTTAATACATGAGTGTCAGAATTTACCAAGTGTTAGACTTCAGTTTTGAAATGGCTACACTGGGGCTGCTGCTTAGGACTCAGCAGATGAGTTGATGTGCTCATCTCTCACCTTTTGTCATTGCAGTTTCTCAGATTCCAGGACAACATACAAGTCTTTCCCAAACCACACTGGATGCTGGCAACTCAGGGAATTAGAGCAAATGAAAACTCTAAGGGCTCAGATCTCTCTTGGTCATTCCAACTGCACCTCCCTGAAGAGTGCCAGCACAGGATAGTCTCCTGGCAGCAAGCTATCATGGTTTGAGGGATGCAGAATACTCTGTAAAACACATTCAGCACAAACAGCACTGCTGAACACAGTTTATTTTCTGAGCTGTACCTCTGCTCCACAGCCCCTGTGCAAAGTTACAAGAAAATGATGGTACTCTACAATAAAACCCTCAAAGTCTTCTTCATTTTGAGATTACTTTACACACCTGCCTTAAACTGCCAGATGTCTTCCATCTTTTGTTATACATCATGTAATCACCCCTTGCTTCATGAGCATATTAAATTCAAGTGTGACACTGAGGGATTTGATAACTTCTAGTCTTTTTTCAGAGGAAAGCAGAAAACACCTATTACAGTGCCTGAGAAAGGGAAGGAAGTTTTGAAGCCACAGAAAAACATCTTCACTGGGACAGTCTACCATCTACCACACGCACTGTATTGAATGAATATGGCAAAATCTCTCTGATAGAAAGCATAATAAGCTTTCCTGCTCTGAAGCTTCAATAAATTTCTTTAATAACATTTTGTTGACCTGAAACTCAGCTCAAGTTTGTTGACAGTTATGAACTTCTGGCAAACAGTAGTTGCTCTTGTGCAAACATGTAACAAGCAGCAAGCAAGCTTGAGCCATTGTAAACATCAACACTAATTCTGAAACATGAAGTTTTGGTTTTAACAATGTTCAGACAGAGGGCTCCAAACACAATCACAGTGTGTCAAACTATACAAAGCAGTCCAAAGAAAATTTATCTAAATCTTGACAAACTGCTGTGATGGAGACAGTTCCAGTGTAACCCAGCTTCCCAGGCACCACTAGTGGTTGTGAAGGACTCTCAGTATCTCTTTTCCTGACAGAAGAAATCCTATCCCTGCTGCACTGATTCTATGTCCCCTATGAAGTTACTGGGACTCTTGATTCAGACCAGTCTGGATGGGAAATGGGCATTAAACAGGGGACTCTTGTTCCTGAAAAGTGGAACACAAGGATTTGTCCTATCAATGCCACTCTATATTCCCTGACATGGTGTCATAAGAAGGTACTTAAAGAGAAGCAACCCTGGAGGCTATAAGGTGAAGGGTGTAATTGAAACTTCACAGATCTCTAGATATAAAGCAAGATATGAACTTACTCTGTGTAGACACTGGGAGAATGTTGGAGAGGGAAGAGCTGTGCAAGGTGACACAAGACCAAATGTGTCAAGATATAGTTACACAAGATCTTTCAAAAAAGCTGCCATCAACAGAATAAGCATCTACATAAGTGTTTGAGCAGAGGGGTAACAAAGAATTTAGCCAGTTTTAAGATAAATTGGACAAGAGATATGAAAGAACCATATGACACTGACAGCAGAGATACAAGACCACTCAGCTTTGTATCACAGTCCAGCTGCCCTGGCCGAAGCCTCAGAACTGCATAGTAATAAATTCCCATTAACAGAAAATGTTACTTCAAGCACAATTTTCTTTAAGACTGAGCTTCCCAAAAATAAAGAAATAGAAAACCTAGTTTATACTTGAAAATTAAATCCACTAAACTTACACAATCAAGACAATTTTCAACCAACCCAGTCGAGAAGGAATCAGAACGTCACCACCGTGCTAAAGTAGCCTCAAAGCAAAACGTCTTCATCTGTATTGAGCAACTGCAAACAGCACTATCAGGGTACACTTAACGCGCTGTAATTCCTGAAGGGCGCTCCAATTCCAGACCCCGCGGTGTTCCATGCACAGTCGCAGCGCGGGCGCCGCGGGGTGCGCGGTTTTGGCAGCGCGGTGCTGCCCCCCAGTGGCCGCGGGGCGGTACTGCCGCCCGGCCCGGCCCGACACATCCCCCGCAATTCCCCGCACCGCCGGCGCGCACGAGTGTGCCGAGCTGAGCCCCGCTGCGCTGGTTTCACGCATACAGAAGCGCTAAAGCTGCCCATGAACACATTCTCGTCCTCCCGGGCAGCTCCCACAGCCCCAGGGCGGCCCCGCTGGGCAGAACAGGCTCGTTCACACGATGACACTGCCCAGACGGAATTCCCAAGGCAAATCAAAACCTACCGGTTGCCAAGGCATTTAACAGATACTTGCCAAATTGGAGTAAACTTTGCTCGTTCTCAGAGGGTGACAGCTTCGTTGCAAATTGTCTCCACTCCCCTCCCTTTCCCCTAGTGCTTCCTGTAAGAGCTGCACAATAAGTGATTACAGGAATTTTATTCCAATAGAATATTTTTCCACACTCAAGAGAGCTCCAATTGTTTTCAGATATTCTTTTTTTTTTTTTTTTTCACTTCAGGCAATGTTAATACCTGGTAAATTTACACATAAAATATGAAAAGTTCAGCAATCTTGAAAGTGATGAAAGTCTTGTCAACTTAAACTGAAAAGCTTCTCAGAATATGAACAAAGTGCTATGTTGGCTTTTTAAACCTAGTTCCTTTAAAATAACTTCAAAAATCTTTCACAAAATCTTTATTTTCACTTTTAATAGACACATGGAGCATAAGCCATGAAAGCTACCTGCTGCCTTCCATTCTTACTACCCACCCTACACAGTGGTTTTGCTACCTATATCCCATACTGTAACTTCTGAAAAAACTATTTTCAGAAGTCTTAACAGAAACCTCAATATTTAATTCGCTGTAATGCTATTAGAAGTTCTGCCTTCATCAAAAGGTAAGAAATACTATTATTCTGTTCTGCTACTTTAAAGCAGAAAATAAAGCATGTCATTGCAGTTTCCGGTATTCAACATCATTTGTTTTATGTTTCATATTGAACGTTGTCATATCTGGAACTCGGGGTACTATTACAAATATTATTTTCTCTTGTTCCTTTTTGTTAAATGCTAACTCTTCTTCAAGTGGAGTTTTCTCATTTAACTGGACTTGCTGCCTTTCCTTTATTCACAAAACTCCCATTA
>JAWWEV010000004.1:11625183-11661662 GCA_035583235.1 Hafferia zeledoni | reverse complement strand
AGCCTTCACTTGATTTCTAATGTGCCCATAAAATGGCTAAGGAACACATTTCCAGAGTCAACTGTCCCTTCTGCAGATTAAGTCAGTTTTCAGTAAAAGAGTAAAGAAGTAAAAGGTAAAAATGCATCCAAAAGCAGATATGTAAACCTCAATAGCATTTAGATCTCTGAAAATAAAAAACTGTGCCAAAATAAAAAAGAAAGTGCATGCATTTCCATTAATAATTTCCAAGCATTTTTCTCCAACTTAGGTATTTGTGTGTAAATTTAGCCATTTTTGAAACTGTCACGATACTTAACTATGCAAAACTTAAGGGTTTTTATCTCACCTTTAATTCTGTCTGTAATTTTACAATAGATTTTTTTTTCTTTCTTTCTAACTTCTGGCTTGAAACTGGGGTACTATTTTAGAATTCAATCATACCATGAAAGTGTCATTTTAACAGAGATGAAAGAGCAACATTAACTGACATCCAAAGATTCTGACAAACAGAACTGCATGGGAGTGAGCAATGATTGAGATCTTAATCACTTGTCAGCTGTGCATTGTGATGACTTGCATTTTCAACTAATCTGGCTTGAGTAATGAGTGAAATTTCTAGCCAAGTGGTGATTGGCATTCTCTGAATGAATCTTTTCCACATATTTCATTTTCATGGGTGACTGATCACATCCAGCGTATGAAAAACTGACATGTGTTAATTGAACAGGTTTGTGACAGGTTATTAGTTCTCCTTTGCTGAAGAGTCCTAGAGCTGTTTAATTGTTTTTAAATTATAAAGTTTTGTCATCACCGTTGGCCATTGTCTCTCAGATTTCAACTTCAGGATATGGCTTCAAAGCTGCAAACCAAAGCTATGTGAACCCCAAAGTCCTTGATTACTGACAGCGTCACCGGGTTACACTACCTTTTGGGGAGGAAAAAAAGAAGTGAAGGACAAAACCACCCAGTTTGGAAGAAGACAGTCTCAGAAGAACAAAGAACTCGTCGTTCTTTGAATATTCTTTTAAGGTATTCAAGTTTCCAAACTTTATACTGAAAGTTGAAGGCCATTAGATCTTTGAGGGGAAAGAAAACCAAAATCAAGGAATTCATGGGAAAACTCTACCAGGTGCTTGACAATCAGCTCAGCCATATGTGTTGAAAGCTGAACTTCTCAGTCTGCTGTGTAAGAGCCATCCTGTTACAGTACTGAGAGCCAAAACCACAGGGAACAGCAGTTCCCACAGGACTGTTCCCATGGACACCAAAAGCAGAACACCTACAGCTGGTTATTCCTGCAGGGCGAGGAGCCTGGAGACCTTGGAAATAACCTGCAAGGACAAGAGCCTCCAGAAGTCCAGCATGAGCGGGAACTGCAACAGCTGCAGGACAAAAACAGCTCCCAGAGGGACAGCTGGCATGAGACACAGAGCTTTGAAGCCAAGGCCAGAGATGGGCTGAGACAGAAAGGCTGCAGGACAGAAACAAGACATGGAATCCTCCCTAACCTAAACATGGCTCCGTATACCACACAGGGATTACAGGAGCGTATTACATGGCAGCAGTATCACATATTAAATTCTGCTGGGAACAGAATTTTTGAAAACTTTTATTTTCTGGGAATAAGGAAGTTTAGTTATTACCTACAAAACAGAACTCACAAGTTTTGGGCAGCTCTGCCCTTTCTTCTATGCCAGGAAGCCTACCTCTACCTTAGACTGAAGGACAAAGAATGTTTTACCCACAATTTTTCCTGTGAGAAAACAAATCTGCCAATCACATGCTTGCTGGTAGGAGCAGCCAACAAAGGGCTTTTGGCTATTCAGATAACCTCCCCTTGTTCTCATTCCTCTGTGCCAACTGCTGCCTTTCCAACCCTGCTTCTTTGCCCTTAACTTCATGCCAGACCTATTTTCTCTTCTGCTTTACCTTCTCCACTTCTCTCTCATGAAAGCTTTCTTTTCAAGATCACTTTCCATTTAGCTTATCCTTTCCTAATTCTTGGATTATTTAATTTTTTTAGGTATTACTGTAACAATAAATACCTCCTCCTTGTCTCACTATCAGCAGTTGCACAAGATCCTGTGAGGATTACACTAGCCACAGCTGGCTACAGTGGCACAACTTACTCAGCGAGACTGCACCTTCTTCTGATACAATCAGAAATTCCTATTTAGCTGTTGTCAGATTAACAACAGAAAAGCAGCAGCTGCAAGGACAAGATTGGTACAGTTTTAAGGAACTTATGACACTAGGCTTGAGTAGTTCTTTCATTACAAATTGATGAGTCTGATAAAGTAAATATTCTGCAAGTTTTCCCGTGTTCAGAATACAGACTTTAGAGAATTTGACAAATTTGTGCAGTTACTCTGTCAGTTCCTTTGCTAAATAGTTGCTCTTTCACTGATTAAGATCTCAGACTCAAACTTTAGTGGTCAACTTTGATGTGTCTAAACCAAGGGGCAAAAAAGCAAATAAACACACTTATCCTTAAGAATCCTTAAATGTACATACAAGATCCACCAGAAAATATATGCCAGAAAGAATACAGTGGTGACAGTTACAGCAAACAACGGAAAAATTCATGCAAGAGTGTGTAGATAATGTGCAGGAAGAATAGAGGATTAATTGATTATATCATAAGGATTGAAGCAGGAAGAAGATTCTTTTATCAGACACACACATTGCAGAAATACAGGCAAGTTTTTGAGACTGCATGCTGGACAAATTTTGCTTCACTTACATCCAGAGACTAAAGTACCAAATAAATTTTAGACTACATTTAGAAAATGAGAAATTGCTTAATTTTGCAGTAATGTATCTGCTAAAAACTCACCTAATTCAATATCTCTTATCCCCATGTATGTTTCAAGAAGCTCATCCACTTTCTTAATTGCTTTTTCTTCAACTTCAGTTGGCTTTGTTGAAATAAAGGGAGAAAATGAGAAAAATATTTTTATATCCATGCAGATTTCACAGTAACCAGCAATTTGCCAGAGACTACCCTACTCCCATCTTGGCCACTTAGACTTATAAAATCTACAATCAAAACATGTTATTCCACTCTCTTTCCCACTTTTCATAAACCTGAGCCTGCCTCCAAACATCAAGCCACACAGCTCACACATTCAGATGAAGCAGGGGCCTTACATGTCCTGACAATACAGATCTTCATCAAATTCTCATCACATTTAGAAGAACCCAGAATAAATAAAATTTCTTCACCAAACTCAATCCTGGTTTTACACATATTCATATCAATGTATGCCATTAGCCTCTCCTAACAACAACCCTTACACTGGCCCCATTCACTTCCCAGTGATAGAAATGCAACAAACTTTTCAACTATCTCCTCCTTTTTTCCCTTCTTCCCTCTTTTCAACACTCCGTGGTCTACTCTACCTTAAATTAATCCATGTAATCCATGATTCCAAAACCTAAATATAAGTTTTCTGCTTCCAGGTTCCTCAGCCCCATCCTGCTCCTGTTAGTCTTCTAATTTAATATAAGCTCCGCTCCATGCAGAAGCCAGTCTTTGTTCCAAAACCTTCGTAACATACAGATTTTTCCCTCCTACTTTTCAGCCTTGAGGAAGAATAAATCAGATGCTGGATAACTGAACTGCTGAAGGGCCTCAAGAAAACCATACCATTTCCTCCACAGTAGCAGGGCCTTTGGTTCTCAGGCGAAGTGTTTCTCTCCCTCTGGAGATTTTAGCCTCTGGCAAAGTTCCACCTTTGGACCTTGGTCCCAGCTTTTCTAAAGACAAAACAAACAACAAATCCAAAAGAATGCAAAACGGAACTATGTGGGACATCAGAATATGATATATTTGCTTTGGTTATTTTCACTTTTTATTCTAATCAAGATCTAATAGTATGTAAAAATTTAATTATAAATTAACTCTAAGTATAGCTTTGCTGGCAATTTCTTGTCTTCAAACTCTAATAGCTGCTCGACTGCACTGAAGCAAAGACTTCCACTGACCAATATATCTAAGCAGGCCTATGGCATTCACTTAAATACATGTACCTTGTATAATTTTATTTCCCTATTCTACAGAAAAGTGTAAATGTTTCCTCCTTAAAATTAAATAACAGCTGCAAATCATCAGCCAACTGCTGACTTTCTCTGGTCTTCACAGGCAGAACAAATGGCAGGTTTATCATGGCAACATTCCCACCTTTTACTGCTGCAATAGTGCAAGGTGATGATGAGCCTCACTGAGCTCAGATAACAATTTGGTTATGGACAGTCACACAGGTGAAAGGCCCATGAGTAGATCTGCGGGTTTTCTGCCGGTTTCACCAAAATTACTTCACAACTGATAAATCTCTACCAAGAATATATGGGTTTACACAAGTTTCCTTTACCTTAATTCAGCTTTCCTTGTTTAATCTTGGGTAAGGGCACTTGAGTTAGTAATTTGAGCACAGAATCATTTAAGATTTGGCTTTCTTGTTCTAGGGCATAATTTTACATTCAAAATTGACAGGGGTTTAATTTACCTACTGACATGGGAGCTACATGGTGAATCTGGAAAGTGCTAGAAGAGAGAAGATAATTTTGCAGAATTGTTTTTAACTGTCCTGTTTTCTCTAACAGATTATTCCTCCTCTAAACAACAGGCCTTGCTAATAAGCTCTTCTCGAAGGCAAGATTTTAACATTTTATATTCATTATGCTCAGATAGACTTCAACTCATCATTCTTGCATAAGCAGTCACAAATCCAGATTATTATGCTGAACAGGTCTTGAAAAGTAAATTTTATTAGCTTTTCTTTTAACAAATAGATATATCACAGTCTCACATATATACTCAGAATGGATGCTTTTCACAATCCTTTTATGGCTTCAAGGGCAGTTTAAAACATCCTTAAGATTGTCATAATTTCTTCTAGACTTGTTTCAAATAGATACAAAATCCTTGATACAAAAAAATTGTTTTTTCTAATTCTGTCAACATTAGCACTTTAAAACTCACTATTTGACATAACCTTTATTTGCTGTACTTCAGATCAAAGCTCTCTGGCCATCATAGAAAGTATTTTTCATATTCACATAATTAAATGTTAGAGTTTGTGTTATGCTGCCTTTACTTTGCTTCTATTAATTTTTCACAATTCATAGAGGGCCACTCTGTGACTGGTACAAGTCTTTAATTCTGTGCTACAAGCCTTCCCTAGAGTAGCTGAGACAGCCTGTGTGTACATGGTAGAAAGATATCTAACCAATAAATTATGATTATTTCACATTCTGCTGAAAGAAAGAAAAACAAAAGTAGTTTCACACAGAGACTTGTCTCTTATTTCTATACCCTCACCAGCTTCTGTTGAAACTAGCAGAAATTCAGCACCTACTGGTCCAACAGGATCTGGATCTTGTTTGTCATCTCCTGTGGGGCTATTCTCAGCACTGCAGCTTAAACACTACCTTGAAAAAATTGGCTGGAGCCCAGCTGTACCTAAGGCTAGAGGCAGGATGTTCGAACACACTGGGACCTGCATCTTGCAAATTAATTTCTGTGGTGTAAAAAAATAACGTGCATTTCTAAAAATCTGTCCACAAAGCTCTGATTGCCTCTTTATTCAATGTCATATAAAAGATACTGCCATAAATTAGCAGGTTTCCTTCTCTATTACTCTATTGTTGTATTACTAATTGCAATAGAATGCATATGTAATAGTACTTTAGCATAATGTGTAACATACATGTTTACTTAACAGGAACATGAACTTAAAATCAAATGCATTAGAGATCAACTCATAACCCTCATTCTTCAAAGAAGCACCAAAACCAGAAAGAAATCTTTGCATTTCTCTCATTTTCAATTTCTGCTGCTATTCTGACACCAAGTGTCGAGACTGGTGTATGACAGTAGCTGTAAACTACTAACACATAAAAAAAGATTTGAAAAACAAACATTTAAAACTTCTGCTGCTGCAGTGAAGGTAGTGATTTTGAATTTATCATTACTGCAGGTGTGCAAAAGACCTCATACAAACTTGGGATTTAGCACTATTTAGATGTTTTTATTACAGGAAATCGCTACATAATTTGGGAGGATATAAAAAATTGAGAAAATACAAATTATAACTCAGTCTCTATTTTGATTCTCTGAGCTAAATCTACCTTGTTTGTTTGTTTGTTTGTTTACCATATTGATAGCATTAATATACATAAGAATTCACAGTAGATATGCATTTCTCGTATTTAAGTAAAACTTGCTCATAGCATGCAGGTGGCAAGTACAGACAGAGCTTTGCCATACTGCTTCCTTCCAATTCTGAGCATACCTTGCTATATGATCAGAGACCCACAAAACACTTGGGGAGAGGGAGAGCAGACAGGCCGAGAGGCAGCAAAGGAGGTGCTCTGGGGAATCCCAGTGTTTTCTGCAGCCTCCTGCATTAGTGAGCACAGACCCCAGAAAAGGATACGGAAATAGAAAAGTCTGACACACTGAACAACAGGGAACATGCACCAATAGAGGAAAAGAGAAGTTTTGCTAATGAGCACGTTAATGAAGTGATCCATGCTTTAAAACTGTATCTATGAAACAATTCCTGTACTTATTTTGCAACATCATGTAGTGGTAAAAGAGACTGAGACTAAGGCTCAGACTAAGGTAATCAACATGAGAGTGACTGCTGGAGAAAGCAAGACGGAAAAAAATCTGTCAATAAATTTTCCACTTCAAAAAAAAAAAAAGTACAGCTAAAACAATAATGTAGCAGCTATGTTACCTTAGGTGGACACCTGGCTGCATTTCAAAAACAAACTTACAAAGCAGTGCAATGTGGGATTTTGCTATTAGTGAATAAGGCGGACAGTCAGGTCACTCACCAAATGCTTTCATAGGCTCTATCAACTGCAGCTTAAACATCTGACCTTTCTCCAGGTCTTTTAGCATTTTGGCAACTTCATAATGCCGACAATCTGACACATTTTTTCCATTTATAGTCTCTATGTGATCCCCCACGCAGATCGTTTTGGTTTGGTCCATAAGGCTGCCTTCTTTGATTCTCTATTGTTTAAAAAGAGAAACAAAACAGAATTAGAAACATTTCTTTCAAAGGTGATACCTTTTCAGAAGGGACACCACAGAGTTTCAAGAATGCCAGTTAACTACATCAATAGCACTGAGTCTGTTATTCCAGCAATGTGTTTTGTCTGTAAGAATTTCGTAAAACATATTTTGAAAACAATTATTTTTCAAACAAAGTATTTTAATAGTCATTGAGTAAAAAATCAGCAGGAAGAAAAAAAGAATGCAATCATACTGTAGAAATTAATTGTTCCAAACAAGCTAATATTTTTTGTGCTTTAAAACGGAACAGGCATGTCATTAATGCGAATGTTTAATAATTTGGGGGGTTTTTATTTTGATTTAATAGTTTGACAAGCATAGGAACAGAATTTTTCTCTTAACAAGTGTGGTCCAGGGACATAAAATATGTGTGTTATAACATGAAAAATTGCATACTATAAAGGGCCAATCTTAATATGATCCACCTCTAGTGGTAAAACTCCCATTTTCCTCATCAAGCTATACAGCTGTATATTAAAGGATTTTCTCTGAAATAATAAAGAATAAGAAAATCTTCTAAATGCCATTTCATGGAAAATACATATGGTCTAAAGGTCATAATAGGAGTCAGTATTTTTAGGATTTGTGAAGTAGAATTTAAAAAGTGAGTGGGGAAAAAAAAATCTTTAAAATATCTCTATGATTTATCACACTTTAAATTTCAGTGATTCTGTTTATTGTTGCTACATACTGTCATATTTGTTTATCATGTGCATACCTCACATAAGCCATCATTCTTCAGCTATTTAATAGAAACACTATGACTTAATAGATTATCTTATATTTAGCAGAGATATGACTTTCATTCTAATATGTTTCTGAATACCAATCTTTTCAATAAAGCCTGAAGTTGTTCAGGATAACTTTGAGGTAACAGTGAGACAAAGGAGATAAACATATTGCCACCTACTACTGTAACACCCAGCCCAGCTGCACAACTGTCTCAAAACCTGCTTCTAGTTCATGTGCGCATGTCTGAGCCCACGTATGTGCCTCTATCTGAGAGTCAGTGGGAAGTGTGATAGTGCTCCTATAATACACTGCAACAGTTTTAAGCTTCAGGCTGAGTTTAACTCTTTCTAGCACTTTTTTCTTTAATGTGGATCTAAACCAAACAGAAGCCTCATGATGAATGAAGAGGTGGGTGTCATACACACCAGAAACCAGGCCCCAAATGCATTTCTGTTACCAGGATTCAAAAGTGTGCCCTTTTAGTCTATGTGCCTGTTTAGTCTATGTGTTGAATTTGTATTCATGTAGCTTCTCTTCTTTACTTGGATCCCCATACTATAATTGTTTAGGCAATATTCACTGGCAATATTTATGCCATATCAAATATTTTTTTTTCCTATAACTTAACTTGGAGTAATGATAAAACCTGACCTGAGACAGTACCGCTGTCAGTAATTAAGATACTTCAAGTGCTCTACAGTCCAGTGGGAAGCTATGAGGATCTACATTTCCTATGCAATGTCTACAGCATTTGGTTGTCTCTTTATACACTGCTGAGCCATACTTCAAGTTCTACTTTCTACTCTGCTATTCTTTGAAGGCTAATTGGATTCCACAATACTTCTTCCTATCTGGTCATGTACCCCAAAACCAAAGAAAGTAGAATAACACCAAGTTTTGTTCTTGGTAAGGCAAAACAACATTAGATTTCATAGGAAAAGTACCTACGGTTCAGAGTGCCAGGTTTGAAACTGGCCAGGTTATATATCAAACCTAAAAACTGCCCTGTTGTTCAAAATGCAATACAATTACTACAATCCATAACTTTCAACAACTCACCAATCAGTAAACGTTATACTAAATTTTAATTAAGACCTAGGCATAGTAACAAATTTTCAAGGAAAATATATGTATATAAACAGAAACAATTCTAAAAAAAAAGTATAGACTGCTTAGTCTCTGCTTAGGCATTTACCTAGACAACCTAATATAAAAAAGATGCAGCTTTTACTTTTCCATGTGTATTTTCTATACTGGTTTAAAAGATCCATTATCTAAACATGAAACCACAAAGCTCTTAGAAACTTCCTAAAATTGATGTATTTCCATGAAGACTGCACCATTTTTATTACAATGCTTATTATTAGACCAGTACAAGGAAAATTATATTTGTTCAGAGAAGTTTTGCACAGTTTACTGGAAAGTACAGCTTGTCTTGCTAATGTGGTAAGGGTTTTCCAGTCTGCTCCAATTACGCAGAAGTCTATGTGATGGCTGTTGTCTCCAGGCAAGCACAGAGAGAGTTTGACTGTACAATCCTGCACACGTGAACACTGATCACTGAAGCACTGCTTTCAATGCCTGCTGTTAAAACGCCACAAAAGCAGCAGCATGACAATGCTATGGGCTGCATGGATGCCATCACTAGAAACTCAGAGTTCTATGTCTTTAAACATAAAAGTGAGGCTATGATTTTGCCAAAATGCTTACTGAAACCTCCACTGCATCTTGACTTTCTCAAACATTATCTCAATCAAATTTTTACACAACAAAGACAAGCAAACCAATTTCTAAATCATGTCTTGTTTTATATCCATGGTAGCAAAGGAATGAACAGAAAATACAAGCTCTCTGTACAAGAAGCTCTGTTTACAACAGCAATGAGAACAGCAATTGGGACAGCAGTAATTGAAGATAATTGCCAATGCTTCACTAATAATGGGTAATTGGAGTAGATTAGAGCAAAGCATCTAAAAAAGGCAGAAAATGTGATTAAGGTTCCTAATACCTAGTCTAGCAAGAAAGGTAGCATCATTTCCTCAACCTCTACTTGTCTCAATACATACTATCTGTAGGTCATATAGAAGAGGAGAAGGGAAGCAATTATGATTAATATATTATGCGTGTTACTACCCATAGTTGCTACTCAAGTTAATTGTAGCAAATTGTGTTAATCTGTATCCTTTTAATTCACCCTACCCAAGGCAACAATATTGGAAAGCTGAACAAGCACTGTACTTACTAGTACAGCACAAAGGTTTCTGCCCTGTGAACAGTCAAAGACTGAAAGAACATGATCTCATTATCACATGAGTTCTATAAGCACCTAATCAATGACATCAGAAAATCACTTTAAAGTAGGAGGGGGCAGATGCAAGCAGTATCTAACACCTACGGCCTCAGGGTAGGTTGGGAAACACAATGGGCACATTGTAAAGCTGATACACATTACAGAAGCAATGAACAAATGAACTAATTTTGAATGACATGCAGTACAGAAATAGCTGAACTAATTTTGAATGATGTACCTAAAGAAAAGCTACTTTACGTACCATATTTATGTTAATAAAAGATTTTATAGTTCTAAAGGATAATTAAACCAATAATTAACCTGTTACAGTAACAGAAGCTTCTACCAAACAAAGTGTTTCACCGGTAATTAAGTTTACCTTTATAAATGCACAGCCAGTTCCATTGTCTGTAATGGTAAGCCCCAGCAAATCATCAGTTTTAAGAATTTCCACTTCTTTTCGTTGTCCTTTCACGTGGGCAAATATGAAATCTTCAAGGCCAATTTGCGCGCCTAAGAGCTTGTCCATATCAACTTTATAAGTGTTCAAAGTGCAAAACATGATCTGTGCAGGAGGAAAGCAAACACATTAACAGTATATCATGTTTGGTGAGCTTGATTAAAATGAGAGCATGGTTCAGGCCTCTGACAGATCCAAAGCTGAAATAAGGATACCTCTCCTTTTCCATCTGGAGAGGTGATAGTCTCCATTCCCACACAAAACAGAAAGCCTCAGCAGCTCAAATTGCAGACAAGAGCTGGCAGAAAACATACGAAAGAGACCTACCTGTGTGAGCAACCTCTCATGGCCTGTCGGCACACCAGCTCTACCACAGGCATCTTGAGCTAAATCAGAACAGCTTGTACTGCAGGTTAGAGTGAGCAAACTGGAGCCATCACCATCTTCTGCCTCAGCATTCCCCCACCTCAAATTCCACAGGATTCAAAGATCATTAGGGACTACTTTAAAACATGATTGCTTAAAAGCAATTTAATGGGGAAGAGAAGAGCTTATCACAACAAAATGGTCATGAGAGAGCATGAAATATTTTGTATTGCTCCACATGTTCCCCCATTAGCTCAGAGCACATTGTCTCCAGTGGGTTGGCTTAGTTCCTACCCTTCCTCTAGCATGACTTGAGGTCATTCCTGTGCCAACTTGGTAAAAGCAAGCCTTAATAAAATGGGCAAATTGCTTCTTTATAAACCAGCTTTTCTGGGAGATTTCCCTTCAGAAACTTCTTTTCCTCCCTACATTTATGCTAATTCTTCAACAGCAAGGTTGCTTGTCCTGGGCATAGACAGGATGAGAGTAATCCAGCTGTACTGCTCAGGGACAGAGATGATGTTTTTGTCCACCATGGTGCTGCACAAAGGATTTTGGACAGTTCAGGCAGGCTTTGGGCTTTCTGGTCCTACAAGCTGTACTGTACAACTCAGCCAACAGAAAAAATCAAACCAAACACCCTCCTCACAGCGAGAGTAACTGTACCTGCCAACACCTTTCCAAGCTGCAGCAGGAGTGGAGTGAGGGTCAAGGGCGTCCACACAGCCTCCTTCTGGACAGCACTGCAGAGCACAGCCAAACCAGAGAAACTCTGTGCTCCAAGAGAAACTTGGAGAATCCCTAAAATCTACTTGACCAAGGCAAAGACCACACCCTAAAGACCATCTTTTCATGCAACTGGAAGCAAAGGAAGAGGAGGACACTTTTGTCCCTCCAGCACAGGTGGCAAAGCCACAGCAGCAAACCATGAGACAAAGGCTCTGCTACCAGCAATATGCACATGCATCTGACGGGACTACAGATAAGAGCAGATACTTTTCCACCCCGTGCCTATATCTGCTGGATGTTATTTTCCTTCAGAGTGCACCTTGGACCCCCTTGCACCTCAGTGTCCATTCCAGCTCTCAACTAGGAAGTGGGAAAAGCAGTGCCAACACATTAAAAGAAGAACACAGTGGGAAGCCAGCCCAGCATTCAAGAGGAACAGCAGCAGGATGTCACCCTGTGTCCCTCTTCTGTGCTACCACTCTAATGGCAGTTCCTTGGGATCTGTCAGCTATCAGCTGCCCAACAACCCAGACACAGACCTGGGCCTGTGGCCTGATGAACCCTCCAGTGCTTTGCTGGAGAGTGAGGGTCTCTTGCCTTCCCACCTTCCCTCGCTATCCTTATAATAGATACAGGGTTTTCATACCAGAACACTTCAAATGCCTTTTGTTTCCTTCTGACATCACTGGATGACAGCAGAAAAATTGAAATGAAAATCACCAACCTGTTTAAATTGATCCAGGTCAAATGAGGGGTGGATACTTTTACTAATGTATTTCACAGAGAGCATTTAAGTTTCTGGAGCCTTCTAGAACTTAGATTCTATAACTACAGGGGTTTTGGTTTTAAAAACTGGAAGTTTAGTAGAGAAATGGTATTTCTTAAGGGACCTCTTGCTTTGTTGCTGTTTTAAAAACAAAACAAACAAACAAAGACACCAAACAGCCTTACTTCAAATGCTTATCTCATCTAATCCATCAAACATCCACTGCAATCTAACACCTTATTTAACAATGAAAGTAGTAACAGCACACCCTTAACAGACATTCATTATATTTGCTCAGGTAATGCAATGTTTTTCAGTTAAACAATACTCAAGCAGTAACAACATCTAAGAAAGTAATCTTGGTTTAAGTAGAAAATTGCATTTTATTTTCTAAATAATAATAATCTCCATTAATAAGCTTTTTTTAAAAAAAACCAAGAAGGCTCAATTCAAACAGACAATATCAAGTTCACACACACATTTTCATCAGTCTCAAGCTACATAACTTCGACAGTTTAAAATGGCAACTCAGTTCTTTGTTCGTTGTTCCTACAATGAACAAGCACTGCCTTTACATTTTAGACACTGGCATCCTTCATCTGACCTTGTCAAACAATCATCTAGTAAATACCGTCACACCTGTGAATAGATAAAGTTGGCAACAGAGCAGAAATGTGATATTTAGAAACCTGATCCAGAGTTTCTCTTTTTAGACCTTCATGTGGATGGCATTCCTACTACAGCCTATAAGTCTGCAGAACTTTTTGTGAGTCAGTTCTGTGCTAACCACAAGACTGAGAGAGCATCAGCCAGTCAAAAATAAAACTTAAATCATTCTTCATCCTCTTTAGTGAACAACTGCTTTTTCTTAGAACAAACATATGCAAAGGGTAATGTACTAAAGATGTATCTACCCAGGATAATATACCATTACACCATCTATCAGTTACAGCAGAACTTTATTTGTACACAACTGAGACCTGTCAAATCAAAAATTATATTTTTGGTAGATTTTATGTAAGGTTAATATTGGTACCTAATAACAGATTGTATATTTAAATATTTGAACAACAGCTTCCACTCACTCAAATTTTGGCCTATTTTTAATAGTAATGTTCTTATCTAAAAATGATGCAATAAAAAATTCAATGTGCAATTTTCATTGTTAAGTCTTTTCTCTCTTTATCATAAACCTTCATATGCACTTGATCTTTAACTCAGCATACCAGTGCTGTGATATTTCATGCCAACTTTAGCAAGATATTATAAATCAGAAGCGTTACATCAGTCTCAAAGTATCTAGGATACCTCCTTCACCAAGAGTTATCTTGTGCAGCACTCAGAACAAGGAAATTCCATTCAGTGACAGGGACTGGGGGCTTATGCATAACCTTATAAAATAGATTTGTCACAAAACATTACTAATAGATTATTCCCTTCAACAGCATTTTCAACTGGAAGAGACCACATTAGCCAATAAAACCAGGGTTACACTGTGTGTTACATAAAGAAACTACATTAGCTAAGAAAAAGATGGTTACATGATGTGTTATATAAAGTATTTATGCAGTACCATACCATCCTATATATTAATTATGTTCTCATCTTCCATATTAAGCCCACACCTTGAGATTCCAGATACCTTTGCAGAGGAGATCATAATCACTTTCTCTGTTTAAAGGGTAGGGAAATAGGAATTCTAATTCTGAGCCTGGAGAAGAGGCTCAGGAGAGACCTTATGACTCTACAAGTACCTGAAAAGAGGTTGTAGCCAGGTGAGTATTGGTCTCTTCTCCCAGGCTACCAGCAATAGTACAAGAGGGCACAGTCTCAAGCAGCACCAGGGGAGGTTTAGGCTGGACATTAGGAAGAAGTTCTTTATAGAAAGAGTGACTGGGCATTGGAATGGAATGCCCAGAGAGGTGGCAGAGTCACCATCCCTGGAGGTGTTTAAGAAGAGACTGGACGTGGCACTCAGTGCCATGGTCTAGTTGACAAGGTGGTGAGTCATAGGTTGGACTCAATGAGCTCAGGTCTTTTCCAGCCTAGTTCATTCTGTGATTCTGTAACACCCACTGACGTATTTCCCTATATACATAGATGCCATCAGGTCAAGAAATCACAAACACATTTTCCAAGTATCTTACTCACTTTATGCTCCCTGAGGAAAATGTGGGAGCCTTCACCAGCTGCAGCAACAGGAAGAGTAACCAACTCCTTCAAGTTCTAGTATGATTTTTGTACTATATCAAGTATGCAACTTTGCGTACCCAAATACATTCAAGGTTTTATAAAACAAGCATTTAATTTGGTTTTTTTTGAAACCCAGAGCACACACATATTACAGTGTAAACTCTTCCATACAATTATTTTCATACTCATATTTCAAATACTTTCAATAAAAGTGTTTAACACAGCAAGCATCTCATGTAATATGGGTGTGACATTTAAGGGAAACAGCAAGCAAAGAATTGCTGCCATAGGGTTGGGAGGAGGTGGTTTGTTGGGAGTGTTATTTGCTTATTTAAAGCTTTCAATCTGTAGGCAAGATTGTGAGCAATTAGTTTCAACAGATAAGCACTTACAATAAAACTTCCAACATTTTGCTGATGAGGACGAAGATTTCACAAGCTGACCCTTTCCTCTAAAATACATTTTAGATTTTTTTATTGTTATAAGGACAGTTTTGTTCAGAAACCCAAGTTTCATCAGTGGCTTATTTGTCAGTAGTCTTTCATAAGAGTTTAAACTGAAGAGGTTTAAATCAAATACTTCTAAGAAAGTTTAATGTGCCACAGCCTCACAGTGTACTTGACTGTCTAGCATGAGGAGGCAAGGCCTATGGAACAGCAGCCCACACATAAGGAAGCCCACACAGAAGAAGCTGCATTTCTGCTCTTACTGCTGCCAGAAAGGTCTTTCTTTTCCCGTATTCCCCTTGTGAGGCAAAGTTCCTTTCCCTGTGAAAGAAACCCCAACTTCCATGGGCTCTTGGCAGACACACCCACTGAGCACTCAGCCTGCCTCACCAGCCTCACCACATTTCACCTTTCAATGCAAATGAAATCATCAGAAGTTTAAATGATGAGTACACAAACCAAAAATCCATATACCTTCTATGGTTTACCATTCCCTTCTTGTCTGAACAAGAAACAGCCTTGCTGCAACTGGACTTTAATATCCACGTTCTCAGTGCCTGATTAGCTACTTTGAATACTTTAAAGCCCTACCATGTGCTCTCACAGGGGCACACCACCACCAAATGCTTTAACAGACCTACATTGTCCTTTTGTCAGTGCTCATTTATTTACCATACAGGCTGAACTTAGCACTTTCACCCTTAAAGAGAACATAACATTCCCAGTTTCGTTTCCCAGGAGTCACAATGGAGTAGTTAACCCTAAATGACAAAAACTACAGATAAATACTTTTTCGAACTACTTTTCCTACTTCATTCTCTATATTAAAAATAGGGGGAGCTATTTCTATGATTTGTACTAACAGAAACATGCATGTGTCACTAGTTAAGAATTGCATCTTCCTATATATGTTTTAGCTCTGTGCTTCCTTGTTGAACGCCTGTTGAAGCCATCAAGTTAAAAGTCAGGTACAATGTGATCTACCTCAAACAGCACTCACGTTAATGGTACAGGCAATCTGTTGCTAGAAGCCATATTCCTTCCTCCTCCCTTTGCAAAGAACATTCATGTTGCACCAGAAAAAGAAGAAATGCTGGTCATAATTAAAGTCAGAGAGGTAGGCAGAAAGGCAGGCTAAATGTCAGCTTCAAAAGGGGTAACTGAGATATATTCACTTAGGAAGATGGATGATGAATGAAATACCTAGACACAGGAACAGGAAAGGCCTCAGAAAGCTGCTGTTATGTCTTGCTCCTTCATAGATACCTAGGAAACAGCATTGCAGTGAATATTAAATACCAGTTGTAGCAAGGCTATTGAAGCTGTACTTGTCTTGCCCTGTCTCTGTCCTACCCTACTCATGATCCAGGGCTGCACAGAAGTTTCTGTCAGTGTCTGTCCAATAAATACTGTGTTTTATATAAACTTCTCTCTGTCACTGCTGGCAGTCAATCACAGAACCTGGAAAGGATTCTCAAGCAGAAGTTAAACTCAGCTGGTCCTATGACATGTGATCCAAAGGGGAAAATAGGTGCTGTAACTATGCAAAGTCAAAAGGAGAAGAGACAGATTACAAGTATAGCTCATTCTGAATAGTATTGAAACACTTAGGCAGGAACTTATCCAAGAATCCATATCCTTGCCTACACTACAGCAAACTGGCATATCATATTAAATGTATTCACTTCTGCAAAAGTTCTGTGAATGCTCTGCACCAAGCTCTACTCCTCCTTCCCCACAATATATTTTCCACCTTGGGTACTCCAGGGTAGAGATCTCTGTGATAGTACCTGTTTCCGAAGGCATTCAGGTGTCACAGCACCCACAGGATTCAGCACAGCTGGGTCACAGAAACTGTCCTACACAGGTAACAACTACAAATGCCAAGTGAGTACCTCAGTGTCCATCAGTTTCATGAGATGTAGCTTCTGGCATTATTCTTTACACCAGACTATCTGCTCAAAAGTGACTTTAACAGATAATACCATTTAAAATTAATTCTAATAAATTCACATCTCATGGCAGTTCTTGCTGTTCACTGATCTATTCTATTTTATCTTGACCATACAAAACTCTGTTGCAAGACCCTCTGGTCTAGGTTCTTCACTTTGCTGTGCCACCTTTACAACAGGAAATACTTTTGATCAGTATTTTCATTTCATACAACTTAGTTTGTTAAAGCCAACTGAATTCCTAGAGTAAAAGACTTTCATTTCAGTGCCCCCAGCAGTAACTCTTCATCCATTTTTACCAAGAAATCACATTTTAAAAACCCAAGTAAACCAACCAACCAACAACAATAACAAAACAACAACGACAACAACAGACACAACAAAAAATACCCAAAAAGTCACACATAGGAATGGAACAGCAGAGGGGAAAAAAAAAAGAAACTTTCTTAGTCTGGCACAAGGCTGGCAGTGCATGCCGATGAAACATGTGGTGCTTCCTCTAAAAGCTTTGAGGGTGTCAAATTATAAACTATCAGGAGAAACAGGAGTGCATCATTCATACAAAATTAAGTTTCCTTGTGAACGCTGTTCTTTTTCAAGTCAGTGGAGCTGAAAGTTCAACAGTGAAAAAGGAAGAAAACTAAAATAGAAGACAATCTGGTAATTATGAGAACTGGAGAATAAAAGGTATAACTGAGATGGAATAGAACAAAAGGGAAACAGCAGCTCAGTATGGAAGGAAAACAAAGCAGCAGAAGGTCAGGAAGCAGCTGGGAGGATCTGGGACACAGGTGCATTGCCTGGCAATGGCACTGGTACCTCGTAATTACTTAATGTAACAGTGACTGGTTAAACTGTATTCACTGCTGCTGCCACTTTTCCTTTACAATTCAATGTTTGAAATGCTGGTAGGTGCGGCCACAGCAAACTCTCAGAACAAAGTCGGTAGTAGTATTAGTTTTACAACTTTTTAAAATGTGAGTAACAAAGAAGCAAACAAGTAAAGCTGTGTAGCCACATATAGGCATAAAGAAATGTTAGCACTTCGTTTCAATTTGGCACTCAGAGGTTAAGGTTCACAGAACCAGTACAAAGAACTTGATAGGGCCACTACCTTTTAACTAAGAGAAAACAATGCATTTACAAACACAAATGATTCATTATCCAAACAAATGTTTAGAACATAGCTAAGGAAAAAAAAAGATCAAAAAGGCAGCAGTGTTTAAAAAAATTGAGTCTGTTACCGACTCAAAGAACCTCCCTTGGTGAGCCCTTTAAAAATAATTACCTGATAAAGAAGAAAACTTCCTAAGAGCCACATTCAGCCTAAATTTTAAAATATGATCAGATTTATACCACACACCCCTGCCCTCCCGTTTGCCTTCGCTCTGGGTATTTACTCTCAGGGATCCTTTGTCCCTTTTCTTTGGCAGAGCGCAGCAGTGCCCCAGGGCTGTGCCCACACCGCAGCTGGCACAGGTAACCGAGGCACAGCAGATGCCTTGGTTAAACAGCACCATGGGTTCTTCCGTGTGTTAAACGCAGCTGCGCTTATGTCTTTTCCCGTACGGTAACACTCATTTGGAATAGCAAAGGGGATTTTTTTTTCCTCCCAGAAAATGTAAAGTAGGCACGTCCACGAGCCTCTGGCAGCGATGCCCGCGGGCAGTGACGGCGGCGCGGCCCGGGCGGGACCCGCGGCCACCGCCGGCCCTACCTGGGCGGGGTCGATGCCGAACGCCTCTCCGATCCGGCCGTACAGCTCGCGGGCGCTGCCGAACCCCTCCACGCGGCCCGTGGGGCTGCCGTGCGCCAGCTGCGTGTGGAACTGCAGCCGGGTCGCGGCCGGGGCCGGGGCCGCCGCGGGGGCCGGGGCCGGGGCCGGCGCCTCGCTCTCCACCAACTTGAAGGTCTCCTTGGACTTGTCCTTCTTCTTGCTCCTGAGCCCCAGCGGCATCTTCCGCGCCGGTACCGGGCTCCTGCCGCCGCCACCACCGCCCGCGCTGGACTCTGCCCCCGGCGCGGCGCCGCCCCAGCCCCGCGGCCATCGCGGCCCGGCAGGTGCGGCCCCGCCCCGCGGCACGGCCCGGCACGGCCCGGCCGACCCTCGGCCCCGATCCCGATCCCGCCGCGATCCCGCTCCCTCCCCAGCCCGGCCGAGTCCCAGCCCCGCTCCCGCCGCGATCCCGCTCCCGCTCCCGCCCCGGCCCGGCCCGGCCCGGCCGAGCCCCAGCCCCGCTCCCGCTCCCTCCCCGGCCCCGCAGCAGAGGCCACGGCGGGGGCGTTCACCACCTTCCCACTCATTAATTCAGGGATTTCTGCTAATAGCAAAGTACTAAGTATTTACTACTATAGGTTTATAACCAGGATGTAGAAGAAACCATAAAAGGACTTCAGCCAACTCTCTTGCTTATTAATCACAACTTTATATTGCGTACCTATGAATCTTTAAGGGTTAATATAAGCCAAGTTTAGGAGCCTTCCTATTTCCAGCTTTGAAATACTGCTATTTAACACCGAAATATTTGAAAAGTGTATTTTCTAACATTTAACAGATTTAAAATGTTATCTTCTCTATCGTGGAATAGAGGAATGTATTGTACAGTTAGATGTTCACATTACAGGAGACATCTGTGCTCCAAACTACACTGACCTCAGTGGAATTGCTTTATTTTCACAGGAGTACTGAATCCACTTAAGATGTGAAGAGTGCAAATTTCATGAGGTATCATCCAGCACCTCTAAAATAACCTGCTACAAAGCTGCAGAGAAAAGCACATCATCTGACTTTCAGAATAAAAAAGACAAACACTGCAGAGGGAAAAAAAGGACGCTGGCACATGGAGTAAGACCAGGCAGGCACAAAGAATGAATTACTATGAGGCAGCCCAGAGGCAAGTTCTGAGCAGATCTAATCAGAGAGGACCTAGAGCAGGTCAGCTCTTAACTATGGAAAGAAAAAATGATGAGGGCAATGGAGCCAACTGAATAAAGTGAAGATATAAACAGTATGGAACATGTATATGCTGTCATGAGTTACATGATGTAATAAGTGAAATAAAACCTTTTGCTGTCATTTAAATCAGAGGAAGATCGCATTGCACATATGCTAAATTATTGTCAAAAGCCAAACCTAGAAAAGCATCTAGATGAAATTGTCACAGCAGTCACCAGCTTCAGTAAGAAACTGTAAAGAACTGTTCAACACTCAGTTTCACCTCTGTTACTGCAGAGGTGCATTACCAAGGGCTTCTCTCTTCCTAATCTGCAAGTGCAACTTATTAATATTGCTCTGATCATGGATTAGTAGTTTCAATCATTTAACCAGCATAACGCAGTGTTAACTGAGTGATCTGTAGACCTGGAAATGAGCTAAACACTGCTGAGAACCTCAAATAGAAGCCTGCAATGGACAGAAGACATTTTCTCCAACTACAATCAATCCTGCTCTCAGCTTTCTTGAATGTGTACCCACTAGGGAAATATCTGCCAACACCAACTAACACACAGTAAAACAGGATCATGAATCCAAATAAGCCTCTAGCAACTCAGGATACTAAAGATCCAAAAATTACTTGAATTTCACTTTTTTGAGGAAGAGACTTAGCAATTTAAATAAAAACGTTATTAGTCTTGCCTTTGAAAAGAACAAACCATTTACCACGTTCTTCAGTTTCTCACCCATAATATGTGGGATGTGAGAATCATGGCATTCAGCAGCCTTAAAGTTTGTGGAGAATGTATGTGGAATCAAACACATTACTAGATAGGAAATGCCACTGTAAATAAGAGTGTTTCACTATACATGATCTATCTGGTATTTCAGGTGCTGGCTGGGTGGGGTTTGGAGATTTCTGAATGTAAGCCAGAAGAGCTGCGATTATGGTAATTTGTCCTCGATAAAGCAATCAGGCATGACTAACAAGATTGTTGTTGCATAGCTCCTCCCTTGTGTAAACCAGTAATTCCAGAGAAACAAAACAAGTACAGGGCACTTACATCTTCTACGCCCAAGGAGATCAACAATACATCTCTACTTTCACTCTTTAAATAATAAACAATTAATTGGAGAAGCCTGAAGGAAACAAATCATGCCATCTAATAGTCCATTGCTGAGCAATTTAACAAATGAAGAGTTGAGATTCTATACTTCCTGAGGGGATTAGTGTTGGTATCTGCCCTGTTTGTGTGCCAAACATTAAGAGACCCTATGATGAATACCCTGATTCTACAGGATTTGTTTAGTAAGCAATATAGTAAGAAGTATTCATGTCAGCTCCAAAGGAGGACCAGCATTTACTGACTGGAAAATGACTAATGACTCAATGATATTTACAGCAGCATGTCTGTGTCCTGTATTTTTTAGGTCTAGCACATGAATTCAAGTGATAAATCTTCACTCTAAGTTATAGAAAATTTCTCTGGTAGAGTAAAACCTATTTTACCCCCAAAGTATGTTACCCATGAGCCAGACTAGCACATAAGATACACATGCTAGAAAGGAATGCAGGAAAGTTGTTCAGCACACCACAAACAGGCTTCAACGAGCTTTTAGCATGGCTAATCAAAAATGGCTCAATGGAAGAGTGTTATACTATTACCCCCACAACATCAGATAGCCTACTGTGTAGCAACTAGAGCACCATTGCATGGCAGAAAGGAGAAATGGTTGTAATGGAGCTTGCCCTACTTTCAAACAGCTTGAGGTTATCCTAAAGCTTGATGTTGAAGAGATTAAAAAAGGATCTTTAGAAGCAAGAGGTTTTCACAGACTTGCTGGATGAACGTCAAAGTAATTAAATGACTTTTACTGTCAATGGCACCTAAGCAACCTTCAGGAGACCAAAATCCCTCCTTTCAGCCAAACTTAATGAATGACCATTTTATTTACATATATCTCGGTAGTTACAAATACAGCAGATGACTGAGTATTTGCTTCCTTCTCCCAAGTAGCCTTTATTAAATAATAATGTGGGTTTTAAAACATAGCTTTTAAGCACAATTTTGATTAGAAAAATATTATATTTCTGAATCCTGGATTAGATAGATATTAATGCTTTCTCCCATATTTTGAAGTAATTCTTCTTGCTGTTTTCTGAAACATATACTTTGTTAACTCTCCATAAGAAAAGAAATACAAGCATTTATTTCATACCAGTCATATAAGTTTTGTATTTTGAGCTTGAAAACACTTGGAAAAGTTTAGTTTGCTATACATATATATATATATCTATATACACCTCTAAATACACAAGATACTGCAATTTCTCAATTTAACACTACTCCTTTTACCTGAAGATGGTTACAAAAAATAGTCCTAGTTGCTGTAACTTTCTTTTTTTACAAGTTGGACTATGGTTACAAGATCCTGGATTACAAAATGCTCAGTTCCATTAGCTTTTAAACTGACAAACAGTTATTTTAAAATGATATGCTTTTGAAGTCATGTAGCTTGTAGCATTTGCCATCATAACAAAACATAAGAGAAAGTTAAAAACCAACTTTACACTTTTTACTTAAAAACCACATAAGAAATGCAATACGGAACATACTTGAAATGGAAATTTTTTGAACAAACAATATAGTGTTAACAATATGCAGAAGCACTAAGCAGCAATTTTTTTTTTGTGATACTGCTCCAAGCAATTGTTTACTTCTTGTAGATTTAGGACTACAACTCACTGATACTGCATGATGAGATCTGCAGTCGAAAAATTCATTTGAACAGTATCTCCCAGAAATTTTACTCCTTTGAGTAACAGAAATGGAATTCTTCTTGTGCTCATTACGAAGTTTTTGTAAATTAAATCCCAACTTCCATATGATTTACTTTCCCACAGAGAATCACATATATAACACTGCTATTTCGAGAGCAGGTAACTTCTAGATTTCCACAGGCAAAAGGCTGACAGCAAATTCTACATATTTTCTTATGAAAAATAACAACAACAAAAAAACCCTTTGAAAGTATTGTTAAAGCACTGTATTATGGTTTTAAACTCAAGTAATAAAGCGTGCCCACAAGGCATTTCTTTCACCAATACCATGCCAAAACCAAGGGAACCAGCCCTATTACTGTATTATAAAACTAGAAATTACAGAGGGCTCTCTATCTTTTATGCATCTTTTAAACTCTAAAGACAACTAACTCGTATTTGTATTCAAAAAAGCCTCAATTCAAGCATGTGAAAGTTTATGGGCAGCCCCACCCTATTTAGTGTCTTAAAAAAAAACTTTCTTTAGGATATGGGGTCTTCCTTCTTCATGGGAGCAAAATGTGGCCTTTGAAAATAATGAATACTTGGGATCAGCAAGACCCTAGCCAAATGCTTTTAGAGAGTACTTTATGCATCCTTCCATGCCAGCACAGACCTACTCCCTAGACTGTACCGCCCACCTTTGAGATAAGCCTCATTTGCAGAGCATGGCTCATAGCACTGTCTAGTGAAAAGTGTGAAATCCAAGTTCACAGAATTATTTAGGATGCAAGAAACCTCTCAGTATTACCTTGTCCAACACCCCTGCTCATGCATGGTCAGCTGGAGAAGGCTGCCCTGGACCATAGCCAGTCAGGTTTTAAGTATCTCCAGAGGTGGCAACTCCTTAACCTCTCCAGGCAACCCGGTCCAGTGTTTGACTATCCTCACAGTAAAAAGGTGTTTCCTTGTGTTCAGATGGAATCCCCAGTGTATTAACCTGTGTCCATTTCGTCCTGTCACTGAGAGCTACTGAGAAGAGTCCAGCTCCTCCATCTTCATTCCCTCACATCAGGTACCAAGATCTCCCTCAAGCCTTCTTCTCGAGGCAGAAGAGCTCCAGCTCTCCCAGCCTCTCATACATGGTCCTGTGCTAAAGCCACTCCACTAAATTTGTATTTTCCAACTACTATGAAGTCCAGTACTCAAAATGTATCCTCATCAGTGCTGACAGTAGAGAGGAAGGATCATCTCCCTCTATCTGATATCAAAGTTTTGGTCTTTATTGCCACAAGGCTGCATTGCTGGCTCACAGTTTGTTGAGTTTGTTGGTGAGTTGCTCCTCAGGGAGCAAGACTTTGCATTCCCCCTTGTTGAACTTTGTGAGAATCCTCTGTCCAGTTCTCCAGCCTGCTGAAAGGCAGTACATCAGCTGGTGTTACCAGCCATTCCTCCCAAGTTTTATATGATACGGAAACTCCATCCCATAATTCAGGCCATTAATGATTTTGAACAGTACTAACCCCAGTTCTGAGCCATAGGGTAGACCAGTATTGACTTGCTTTCATTTGGACTTTGTGCCACTGATTGTAACACCCTGTGCCCACTCATTTGGTCAGCTTTTAAATCCACCTCACCTTCCACTTAATCTAACCTGTACTTTATCAGTCTGCCTGCAGGTGGAAAGGGTAAACAACATGGACTGTTCTCCCGACATCCCCAAAGCTCACTGCAGATGGCAGTAAGATCCGTCAAGCAGGATTTCCCCATTGTAGATCTACTACGCTGACTACTCCTGATTACCTTTTGGAAATGTATCCCAGGAGGATTTTTTCCCATCACCTTACCACGGGTTGAGGTGAAGGTGACTAACTTCCCTCTTGTTTTTCTTGAAGAGTGATATTTTACCTTTTCTAATCTACTGGAACACCTCTCAGTCTCCAGGACCAGAGATAAATGAGTGGCTTTGCAATGGCATTAGCCAGCTCCCTCAACACCTGGGTGCAATCTGTCAGACTCACAGAATTCCAGTTAAAGTGCACCCTAACCTAGTCCTCCACACCCAAGGTTGCAGACTTGTCCTCTGGTCTCAGGGACCTGGAATTCCTGGATCCTTGTTTTACTAGTAGAGACTGATGCAAAGGCGGCACAGAGTAACAGCCTTCTTCATTTTGTCACCAGCTTCCCTACCCCATTTGACAGCAGGCCCACTATCTGCTGGTCATGTACTTGTAGAATCTCTTCTTTCTGTGCTGCCTGAAGGCTGAGGAACTACCCCACAGAAAATGGCTATTCTGGTTCCTAAAGCCATATGCCCTTTGCTAGGCTCACAATGCAGCCCTGACACTTTCTGGGGCAATAAAGAGAATACTTTCAATGAACTGGGGAGTGGTTCATGAGTCCAACCTGATTTTTCCAGTCAATGCTTTGTGCAGTGGAAGGTAACATACTAAAATGATCTCTTTCATGTTTTGCTCTTTAAAATAGTTGTGTATTTCTACTAGTATCTCCAACTCCTGTATAAATATGTAATGTTATAGATAGGGAAAGGATATAAGAAATAAAGTACTTGGAGACTCAAGTACTGTATCAGAAATACACACTGATCTGGTAAAAAATTACTGCATTTTATATTAAGCAAAAAAACGAATAGATTTTGCTGATTAGGAAGATGTAAAACAAAATCAGTGGTTTTCTCTGTAAATTTTACTGCAGAATTCACCTCTATGACTTGTACTTGAACCCTTTTCTTCTCATGCAGCATTACAGTATTTCCCCCCCACCCATCCCATAAAACAAAAAAACCCCAAAGATTCCACTAGTTGTTACAGATTGCACTTTAAAAGCACAGACTTTGCCAGTCTTCTGCATTTCCAGTGTCCTATTTTAATCTGTTGACATATACAGTCTTCCATTTTATGAAACTGGAAGATTTCGCCTCAGTACTTCTTTTGATGCTGGAGAAATGTTATCGGGGAAAATTACTTCAAACTCTATAATTAAGTCTCCACGTTGGTCAGGATTTTTGGGAAGTGGCAAACCATATCCTATAATTCTTCTTCTCATCCCAGGCTTTACCACTTCATTCACTGTCATGGGTATGGTTCTTCCTTCTATCGTTGGCACGTTGAAAGAGCTGCCACACAAAGCCTAAAGAACGATTGTAACACAAGAAAAAGAAATTGGTCAGAACTTTTTTAGTACCTACAAGTGAATTTGGATCATTTAAAAATTACTACAATTCCAAACAGCATTTCCACTGTGAACTACCGAGATGTCACTGTTCCTCTCTTAACAAGGTTTCAACCTGTCATGAATATCACTGAATTTATGAATCTTACACAATGGCCACTGGAGGGTAATTGAGCTTGTAAATCCTTCAAAGACTTTATCAAATAATAAGGGAGCACAGCAGAGTGAACTCATTCATACTTCTCTAGAGATGACAGTCTTCTAAGTTTCCACTGGAAATTTAGAATCTCATTTCATTTTTTGTTTGTTTACATTGTACAGGGGTTTATTCTAATGTACTATCAACCTCTATCAAATTGTAGAACAACATTTGAGTGTTCTACAATTTGATAGAGGTTGATAGCAGAGGCATATCAAATTTCAGAGCTATATTCAGTGAATATTTGTGATGCTCAAACAAGCTAAAAATTATTTTGGTGCCTTTCTAACTTTTCCTTCAGAAAGGCAGTATGTTTAGACTTGGAATTTTAAAAAGCTACACCATTTTTGTTGTTATATATAGCTCCTCTTAACACCTGTTCACAATTATTTATCTTCATGAAATCAATCTCTGTCATTTGAAATCACACTGAAATAACTTATAAAACAAAATTTGCTGGCAGTAAAACTACTTTAAGCAGTTCTACTTTGTCCTACAGAAGTAGCAATCATCTCACAGCAGCAAGAAGCACATAGGATGTATTTGTTAACTTGCATTTGTCACTTCAGCCTAATACATCATTAGCTACAAAGGTAATGTATGAAAATTTAAGATATATCAATCTTTACTTTTACCCTTCTACCCTTATCCACTTCCACCTCTACAGTAAACAGCTTTAAATAATACTCCATTTTATCAGAACAGCTATTGCTTCCACTATAAACAAATGTGCTCTTCAGCCACACTGTGACAAATGAGAAACTCTATTTAAACAAAAAATCCAGAAATCAAATCCTAAAACTTCACAGCTGCCATACAGCTTTGGCCATTGTATCACACTGGAACAACCTGAAACATTCAGAGTTCTACCAAAAGAGAAACTTACCTCCCTTAAACTGATCTTAACAGGATAGATAATATTTGATCCATCTCTCTTGAAATGAGAGTGAGGTTTATCTTTAATGATAAAAACAATATCAGCTGGAATGGTGTTGGGTGTTTCATCGCCTTCTTTTGGAAAAGTGATTTTGGTGCCTTCTTTCCATCCTCTTTTTATCTCGATAGTAAGAATTTTGTCCTCTGTTCGGACACTTCTGCCATCTGGGTTAAGCCTTTTACGTGAAATCCTCATTCTTTTTGTGCAGCCATGATAGATCTCTTCCAATGACACTTTAAGTTCATGGATTACTGGGGGATCTTGTTTACGACGTAACTGGCTGCCAACTGTATTCCTTTCCCTTGGAAAACCATTCATACTAAAAGTAGTGAAGGATCCAAAGGGATCACCATCCACCTCCATGTCTTCAGTGTCTCTGCCCCCAGGCATCCTTCTTCCAAAGAAGATCTCAAAAGGATTTGTGCCACCAAAGAAAGCTGCAAATGTAGCATGTGGGTCGCCATGGAAGGAGTACCGGAAGGTACCACCCTGTCCATCAGATCCTCCAGCTCCTCCTTTCAGACCTAAAGGAGACAAATAAGCAGTTAAAAACAACTTGAGTATTACTATAAGCTTTCCTACTGTAGAATGTAATGATATAAGAACTGGTAAGTCAAAAAGATATTTGCAGTGGAGTCAAAGGTCTCTTCGAGGACTTACCATGACAGGATGCAGTACCAACTAGTAATTCAATAGCCTGAACAGTAATAACATACACGAAGCTCTAGAATGACTTCAGAAAAATGGGTATTCTGACACTGACAGTTTTATTTCAGATGATTGAAAACAGTTATTTCAACGAATAAGCATCTTTGAGCAGAAGACAGGTCTGCTTGACTTGATCTCTTCCTTTTTCTGCAAAGTCTGTTGGGAATTGCATCCCTCCACAAGATCTCTTCTGGGGGAAATTATGCACTTCCATATGCAACATTTTCCATAGTTTCTATAGCTTAGCTTCAATTCAGTGTTAATTAGTTCTACCTCTGTCTTTCTGAAAGTCATTTTCAGTAAAAGGTAATATCCCACCAGTCAAGCACACACACGCTTCCTAATGCTCAATTTAGAATCTCAAACTTATCACAGATTGTGTTCTATGATATCAAATAGGTAGGAATCTTGGGAACTCTTTTCAATGCAGCTACAAATAAAAACATCTTGGAACTTTTTAAGATCCTATTGGGTACAAAAATCTTCTATACACCATCACTGTCTTTGTGCAAAAAAAAAAAAAAAAATCAGGTGATTCTCAATAGCTTTGTTCTTTCTCTTCTATCTTCACAAGGAAAGATCTACATCGCATTTCTTCCTTGCAAGATTTCCCTTACAATTCTGTCTGGACAGTCCCTTGTACTTCCTGTGCTCCCACTTCAAACCCAGCTAAAATCAATTTTTTTCATGCCTCTTTCCCAATAGGTGATCAAGTATTTTCTCACAGTAGTGCTCTCCTGCCCTAACCATTCAGGACACTTTCTCAAACCTTTAAGATTACAAGACTGAAAGTCTTCTTAAGAGACTTTTATTTCCAAACTTACAATGCTTGTTTTTTTAATTTTTTTTCCCTCAATCTTAGACCAACTCAGAACTACAGTTGCTATCTTACCTCTGCAGTCATAAATATGTGAAGGCTTATATCAATGAAGCAGATGTTCTGCAAACCATAAATTTAAAAGAGGGGTTTCTTAGGGTTTTGTTTGTCTCAGTGTTTAGACTGTTCATGCATAAGCTTAGTATCAGGTACCAACAATAACCAAGTAAGACATTAGAATGCTTTCCCCATATCAATACCAGACCACATCAAAAATACTCAGCAACATGTAGTAAATCCTTCTGTCACAGCACTGTCAGTGCCAAACAAGTAGATCAGGGGATTCAATCTGTGATAGCAGAAGGACACCTCCTCCAACAACTGGCTAAAAGTTATCCAAGGTACATCAAGTTCCTGGCTGTTCCCTTCCTCCTTCCTACAAAACCCAACCAGCTGCCTTCTTTCCTTTACAACTACAAGTTACACTCTGAGATGCAGCTGAAGAGCTTAGAGAACAACTGAGGCACCAGGAGGTATTTTCAGATTCACCATTCTAAAAATTACTTTGTATCTTCCCCCAAAGTCTTTGCAATTTTATCAAAGTAAAAAATTATTTAAGTGCCCTCCTGTTTAATAGTAAAACACATGCCCCTGAGTGAATAGCAACGAGCAGACCTAATTGCCACAACGGAAGTAATTATTTCATGTGGAATTTGTGATCCCATACATTTATGGAAAGGGATGTTAATAACTTCCTCTGTTGCTCAATCATAAGACTGAAAATCATGTTGGTCAAAAACATAAAAAGTCATCTTCTCCAGATAACCATTTTAGGACAAATATGACATTTCTGAGGCCTCATTCTCTTGGCATGTTATCACTGTTTACAATTAAAGCTCAAAAATTGTTCTGGTATTTCATGACATCAGCCAAATTCTTTCCCCTCTAGGCAAGAAGCCAAGGACAACTACAGACTGGACACCTGGACTTCTGCTCAGAAGGACTGTCTTGCCTAGATCAAGCAGATTGCCCTCAAGCAAAAATTTAAGAAAATAATATCTCTTTTGAACTGCATCTCAAGAAGTGCCATGGCAAGAGAAGACAACATTAAAAGACCCCAGAAAGCTATTTAGGAGTCTCAGACACTTTCAGTAGCTTTTTGCCTGTCAAGTATTTGGGATTTATAAAAAAAAACATTAAAAGAAGAAATTAAAACTATAGCAGCATTAAACCCCAGCAATGTATTTTACATTTAAAAAACTGATGAGCCAAACAAATACACTGCCTAAAAATGAACACATACAGTGTTTTCCTCTGGGTTTTGCTTCATTCACAATAATGAAAGTGACCAGTCAGAGTATAACAGAGATATACATACCTTCCTCCCCAAACTGATCATAAATGTCTCTTTTTTTAGGATCACTCAGCACTTCATAAGCTTCTGCAATCTCTTTGAATTTTTCTTCTGCGTGGGGAGATTTGTTCTTATCCGGATGCCATTTCAGTGCTTGTTTTCTGTAAGCCTTTTTGATATCTTCATCAGAAGCCCCTTTTTCAATTCCCAGGATAGAATAATAATCTTTCCCCATCCTGAATGCTGGAGGAATTCAGATTTTCCTTGCTATAAAGAAAGCAGCGTCCAGTGTCTTAGCAAGGCGGAGATGCTAGAGAAGGAAAAACAGTCAAAGTCTGAATTTAAACAAACAGAACTGCTATAAAACACCAAACTCTCTGATACATTAAAGACAGACTAGACAGCTTCTCTGTGTTTCATTCCCTCCCCTGCTGCCCATTTATAAATGATTACACACACAGGACAAGACACAGCCCTCCTCAGAGCCCTCCCACCCCACTACGTGTCTCCGCTCTTTCTAGAACGACAAATAATCGCTGACGTCACTTCCCCCCGCCCCGGCGGAACGGCCGGCACAGCTCCCTCAGCGCATGCGCAGAACAGCTCAACGTCTGTTTTCTCCCTTCCCGAGCAACCAAAGGTGAACCCGGTGCGATAACAGCGCCCTTCGCTGATAACAGAGCCCTTCGCTGATAACAGAGCCCTTCCCCGACAGACAGGGCTGGGCGCGGTCAGCCCTAAAGACTCAGTGCCTCAAGAGAACTGCAGTAGCCCTCATAAAGTAATTACAGCATTTTAATTCACTGTTTCTATAGAGACAGCTGTACATAACTGTCTTCCAAATATATCAACGTGGACTTGTACCCTCTCCAGCAAAGGCTATGAAGCATTTTACACACAAATTAACTACAAACCTTCATTTCTTTAAAAATAAAATTAAGCCACCCTCAAACACAGCCGACTGTGGTCATGTACTATTAAGCAGAAGAATGAATCTGAGCAAAAATTCTACTTTGTTTACCACAACTCAAGCCACTAAATTAAAACAGATTCAAACAGAATAAAGCAAAGATTTCACCAGAGTATTTTAGAAATCAAGAACTTTTGCATATATGTGGCTATTCTTTTAAATGTAACAGACACCAAGCATTACTGAAAGAAGGAATCAGCTCCCCTTGCCACCAAAGCTCTTGGGACTTACACTGGGGGCCACCAGGTTATAAAATCAATTATCTTTACAGTTGAAGGAGGAAGTTGTCACTGAGTTCCACATGGAACAAAGCTAGTCTTTCACTAAATCACCCTTTTAATCTTTATTTTGAAAGTGCTACTTTACTTAATTTAAAATTTGTATTTCAGACAAATTCTTCGAAACCCACATCCTAAATTCAACATTTTCTCCACTACAGAGCTCTGAAAGCAGTTGGTCCATATTTTGAATAAAAACAGGACTTCAGCTGATTTCCCCAGGGAACGGCTTCACTTACACATTTTAGTGGGCAGTTTTAACCTTCTACATTCAATAAATTGTTGCAAATACAACATATCACCATCCAAACCCAGCAGTTTTGATACTGTGAACAACTACAACAGCAAACAAACTTCATCACTACTGAGAGCGCCGGATTCAGAGCTGCTTCTTGTAAAACGAGCAGGACAAGGAGTTGCTGTGCTCTGCTGTGCTCTCGTGCTGTGGTTTAAGCAACCTCTGGTGGGATCATAACCTAGATCACTGGAAGTGTTCCTACCAGTGAGTGTCTGAGGAGGACACCTGGATATCTGTCACTGTCATCATATCGTAGATTGTCAGAACAGCAACAGCTCAGACTAATTTCAGGGCTGCATTTTTCCTGATGTTTTTCAAAATCTCTGGTCAATCAGAGTGGCAGAGGGTGCATAGGCCAGTTTAAAAAACAAGGTTTAAGACAATACTAAACATGTCTCCTTTTAAGCATCAAAAGAATACTCAAGCAGTGCAGTAAACAAGGCTTAGTGATCCACGTTCTTCCCCCCTTTGTCATTTTGTAAAACACATTATTTAATTTTGCAGGTTACATTAAAAACCACAATAGTGATGATTTCTCATTAAATCTGAAGTTTCTTCGCCTTATTTGTCAACACTTACAGAACAAATTCTGGGAACAAAGTTACACTGGGACTGTTTGCTGACAATCACAATGACTAAGTGTTCAGGCATCT
This sequence comes from Hafferia zeledoni, assembly GCA_035583235.1. Taxonomy (NCBI): domain Eukaryota; kingdom Metazoa; phylum Chordata; class Aves; order Passeriformes; family Thamnophilidae; genus Hafferia; species Hafferia zeledoni. The sequence continues at coordinate 11,629,554 of JAWWEV010000004.1, read as the reverse complement.
TTCCCTAGAGAGGGGATATACTATTCTGGCCTAAATGCTGAGTTATACTCTAATTATTTAAGTTATTCCCTAAAAATTAAATTCCTTAAGATTCTGAGTGAGATGTACAGCAATGACTATGTTACTTCTACTTCCTGCCCCACATAAGATCTTCATATCAGAATGAATTTACAGTCTGAAATCTCATATCTTGTAAGAGTCAACGGGTAACTGAAGCATCTCCTGGCAGAAAGCACGTTCCTCCTTTTTCTCCATGCTGAGACCTTTATTTTCTCATGCAATCAGAGACCTTTTGGAAGCACACGTAGGCTGCTCTGACATACTGAGCTCTTTAAGCACTTTCTAATAGAAAGAGATATGATTCTCTTACAAGTATGGAAAACTTTTTTTAATGTAAATTATTATTAAAGGAGTAGCGTGCACAGGATGGATATCTAGTAATTACACTAATAACAGTTTAGGTACATCTGATCATACCAGCACTTCTTCAGACAGTGAAATCCATCTGCTAAGTGTGGTAAGTTTTTACATCTTCAAACCTTCGCATATCCGAGCAGTTTCAAGAAAAGATAATAAATCACAACTGCTAAGATTTTTAGAACTCCAAATATATTTGCAATTCTGTACTGCTCATTTTGTTCTTTTATCCATACTCCTCTTCAGAATTATTATCAAAATAAGAGGAAAATCCTTCATGTACTCTCTTCAACAAAGCCATCTGGCACTTCAGTCCCTTCAACTAAGCACAGATAAACAAAAAACAAAACAGACGTAAAAAATTCAAATAAATATTTAGTTTTACTGCTATAATCCTATCTTTCGTTTTACCATATACACCTAGGGAAAAACTTCCATACTGTGAAAAGATTTCACTTCCAATATGCTTGAATACTTTTTGTTTAAATGCCTGAATACATGTCCTCTAAAAAAGCAGATAAGCTCATTACCTACTGTGCAAGACATGAACTCCTTCACAGGATTATCTTGCTCTTTGCAAGTTTCTCCATTTCTAAGTTACGTTCTCCTCTTTTGTAGCAGCACCTGGAAACATCACAGGGCATTCTGTCATAAGCCCATTCCCAGTTCTGGCGTGTCGGTCACCCCTGCCCTCCGACACTGGCCCGCTGAGCCAGGGCCCTGCAGCGCCCACACCGCCCGCGCCCAGTTCCAACTGGCACACTGGGATGTTTGCTCACCTTCTGTGTGGCCTTTCCCCTTTAACTTGAAGGAGGGGTGGTTGCTGTGATTGAATTTGTTTAGGCAGCATTAACATCACACAGCCCAACAGATCCGATGTGGTGAAGGCTGCCCTGACAAACCAGCAGTAGAGTAGCCTGTGCTGCAACTCATTCCAGCCTCCCAGAAGCAAGTCATTAAACCACCTATCCATACAATTAATAGGGCCATAATCTAAGACTTGATTAAGCTTGGTGCTGAATGAGAGCTACGTAACTTTTTGGACATACAAATCCAGTAATGCTCTTGGCTGTGAGGCCACCTCAAAAACATAACCAATAACAAATCCCTCACCATCAATAAGCTTTCGTTCAAATTCCAGTCTCTGACTGATATATCACATTATGACTCAACCACCTGTATCATCAGTTCTTTGCTTACACGGACCTCAGACACAACAGCTATGTTCCATTTCAGGCACACACAGGAAAAAAGTTACCATCATCACTCCAGTATCAAGCTTTTGCTTATGGTCAATTCTGCAAAAGAATTTTCTGCCAAACTAGCCAGTCTCAGACTTGTCCTCCTGTTCTTAGAAGCTACTTTAGAGTATTATCATGGTACTGTTATTATAAGTGAAAAAGTTAACAGCCTGTATTGGTCCAGTGCTTCTTAACATCAATGTTATTTATTACAGTACAGATTAAAAAGGTTTAACTGAAATTCCCATTTTTTGTTTTGTTAATGTTGCCTGAGGAAAAAAAAACACAAACAAACAAAAAACCAAACAAGCAAACAAAAAAACCGACTCAGTGAGTCTTCAACTGTAACAAATTACTCAAATTCCAAATAGATTTAAAAAATACCAAATAGATTTAAAAAATTGTCAGGAAAACAGAACAAAATTTTGAAAACATACAAAACTTGGCTAATGTAAGCCCACTCTTATGTAGAGGATTTTTAATGTTCTTTGATAAAAAACAAAGTAACATTTACTTTGGTAATACTAGACTTTGTTTTTTAATCTAAAAACGTTATGAGATATACCCTAGGAAGCTGAAAATTGTTCCTTCACAGCGACCGAGTTTGGCTACTGCACTCCACTTGAGTCAGCCTTTTTTCTTTATTCTTCACCTATTAAAGCTCTGTAACAAAACTGAAAAAGACAGGAGTAGATCACAGAACAAGTTAAAGAGCAAACAAAACCACAAAGACAAATTCCAGACAGATCACAACTATAAATACACATGTGCACGTAAATGTCAAGGCAGATGAGCCAAATCCCTCCCCAGGAAAAGCTTTCACAACAAAGTATGGTAATATTTGCAAACTGACATTAATGAATGGAATATATTTATATTTGTCTACAATGGTTTGAAGAAAACACACCCATATACAATCATAAAATTTCCTGTAAAATCATCCATTATTTTCCCAGAGAAGAAAAAAGAAAAAACCCTTTTGACAATGACTCTTTCCCCCCCCACCTTTAACTGCGAGCTGTTTATACATTTTATACGGAGAATAAGACTTTGTACATGCAAACCACATTCATAAATTCATTAAATACAGAACTATTCAGTAGCTTATAGCTTAGAAATACCTTTTCAAGTTTACAAGAGAAGCAACAATTAGTTAGTTTTATAATATACATCTAACAGAAAATTCAAAGTGAAACCTGCAGAGCATAACAATTCTATCTAATTATTGGCCCTGAAGGAAAAGCTTCATTTAGTCCCACACTTCATATGCCAGTTACTACCAAATTCATCAAATTCTTCAGCTGTCCATGCAGACATGCTGCTAACTGTGATGGAAGTAAAAACTTAACTTTACATATGGATTCTGGGGCTGATTTTACATCTAAATAAATAATCAAAGAAGAAAGTGAAATGTCACATAAAAACTAACCACTAAATTAATTTTATTTGGGTTACATCAGCCCCAGCATCAACAAAAATATTGTCTATTTTTTCCTGGCAGTATCTGCTTCAAAACAATGTTTACAGTATTACTGGAACACGCAGGAAGTTCTGTTCATGCCAACAGGCCGAAGGACCTGTTTTTAAGGTCTTCAGTGGAAAAGTTTACTTTAAACATACATTCCAGAGCCTAAATTAATTTACAGCTCAAGTGTTAAATCTCAAAAAGGCGCATGCTATCACCCAGGGATACACTGTTACCACTTCTGAATCTATTTAAGCCTCTGATTCACGTAGCCTTCACTTTTATTTGGTAACATCTACATGACAAGACAGCAGGTGCTGTTAGAAAATTTTTTAAGTGACTTTTGTTTTCCTTGTTGCTTTTTGCAACAATAGACCAACAGTTAGAATGCCATGCACAACTAAGTATGTCCATCATACTTAAACTTTAAAACTTACTGAAGTTTGTTGCATGTTAAGTTATAGGCTTGGGCTCTACATAAAATTATCATTCCCACTACATTTACATTATGTCCGATGCAGAAGTACATAAAACAATAGAAAAAGAAAAAACCTGATCAAATAGTTTTCATATTAAACACAGTTACAACTGTCCTCAAAAACATGACCAGGACAGTAGCAACACATGCACACCAATCCCTCATCACAACACAGCGAACTGAAATGTCATTAACATAAACTGTTTTCTCATACCTGATTCCTGTCTACTAAGACACAATCTCTACAACAGCTGAAGAACAAAAATACACTTAGAAGAACCTTCCACGTTTTACCTTTGCACCACTAGGAGGGAATGAACAGCTTATTGCAAGCCAATGTTCTTAGGACTGAGCTGTGAGGTCCTGCATTGATGAAAACGCAACTAAACTCCCTCTTAAGAATGCGATTAACTACTTTAGTCAAGTGCTAGACAGCTCTAGAAACCCGAAAGGAAACATCCCAAGTACCACCACACAAAGCAACACAGAAAGTATTTTCATCGACAGATTAAGGCTTCCCTCTTCTGAAAGAGCAGAGATTCCACAAGTGTTTCACAGCTCCTTACTTACATTCAGTCTCCATTTCGACTCCCACCCACATAACTTCTGTAAAAGGATTCTTATTCAAGTTGATTGGTCAGCCAGGAAAAATGCCAATCATGCAAAACATTTAACAGGTTCCCTCACATTAGCGACTATGCCTATTTACCACACTACTACAAACTTAAAGTAGTTAATACGTTGCCATGTATACGTCTATAAAGAAATAT
>JAWWEV010000004.1:11595244-11625083 GCA_035583235.1 Hafferia zeledoni | reverse complement strand
AAACAATAAAATGAAGTTCTACAAGTGATAGAATTCTCTGCCAAAGGACACTGGAAACTCAATAATGGTGTCAGTGGGACACCAAAAAAAAACATAGAACAGATGCAAGTTTCTCAGCAGAGAAACCAGAGCAAGAAAGTCAGACTCAAAATATTGAGAAAAATGTGTAGACCCCTACCCTCATTTGTCTACCTGCAGATCAGTTTATTACACAAAGCTTGAAAAATAAGCAATGAGAAGTATATCTGCATTGTTTTCCACCGAAGTGAAAGTGGGGGGTTCTTTACAGTAAACACACTTTTTCAAAAGAAGTATTTAGTAACACTTGTGAAGGTACTTCCAATACTGCTGGTTTAGGTAAAGGTGAGGCTCAATTCAGCATTCACAGTCAGTGGATTCAGCCCTACTCTTGCGGCACAAAAGGGGCTGAAATCTCCCTCAAAACACCTAGACAGAATGGCCAACTCATACACTACCTCCTCCTGCAGCCCAGCACTTTCCACCCCACAGACCAGGGCCAGCTGGCACAAACTGAAGTAACATTTGCTCTGGGCCAGCTGAGGCCGGACGCAAGGCCAGCCAGCTCAGACCCAGGGAACTGAGATTGGCTCCCTCCCAGCTCTTCCACCAAATGAACCCAGTGCAGGAGAACTTCTGTGATCTAATAGTAGTGCTATGTACTGATTAACAGGAAAAGGACAATGGAAAAATAGCACTAGTTTCCACAACAACCCTTCCTGATTTTCCTTCAAGAAACTGCAACAAAAGATGATGTTTTAAAGGAATTTAAAATACATCTATTTCAATACCCTTTATGAAGTTATCACAACTCTTGCTCACCCAGGAAACGTTAAGGCTGGCAGAATGTTTCATTTATTAACTATTTCAATGAAGTACCATAACACAGCTCTTCTTTCAGGCTCCCACCTGTAGAAAAGGGAGGTTACTGCCACCTCGAACAATTTACTGGCATTTACCTTAACCATGGCAGCAATTCCTTCATTTATAGCTAAGGCGTTCCTTCCACTAAACAACATAATTGACAACCTGTTTTCTCAGCAAAGAAGCAGCAGCAGAGAACCAGAGCACCTGTAAAATAAAGACAGTCCTCACAGGTTGGGTCCTGGAAAAAAATCTCCGTGAAGATGGCACTGGCACGACTCAGATGTGACCTGATCTGAACCTGAAGTCTGTCTGTCAGATGGTTCTCAACCTATCATTAAGTATTTGGACTTGTTCTATTTAAAAAAAAAACACCACAGTGCCAACACACTGCCAGCTTGGAACATAACACATTATAGAAATGTTTTCCTAATGCTGAATATACTCTACAGGTTGGCACTGAAGGCTGACAGGCTCATCTGGAGTTTTATCACTACTTTGGTCATGTTCCATAACTAAGGAACAGACAAAAGTCAAGTCTTCTTGCAAAAACATTAGGTTTTTTTTCTGACATAATAAAAAAGCTACCAGTAAACACAGCAGCTCAGAGAAACAACTGAAATAACATGATACTAATCATAGTGACAGGTCACATGCAAGAGGGGAAAGGGCAGAGGACAGATGGAAGATGCTTGCACAATCCCTATCCTCACTCTACTTGTGTCAGTTTTTTTCCTGTAACAACGACAGAAATTAATAGTTTCCCGTAGAAAACAAACCTTTTTACAGCCTCGATGAAGAAAAAGAACTGCAAAACCCATAAATCCACTTGGAAAAGCGACTCAGCTACATTTCACCGTTTTTAATTGCCACTGCACTCCAACAGGACAAAGGCTATTAATGCACTCCCAAATAAGGAACTGCACACATTTCTGCTGTGCCCATGTGATCACACTGTTCTTACATAAGCAAAAGGAGAGTCACACTAGAGGCTTTTTCCAGAGTGTGCTCGTCAAAATCCCACCCAGCTGCTCTGATTCATGCAGCCAGTTTTACAGGCAAGGCTGAAAACACACACTGAACTGTTGTATCAAGACAGGAATTTGAAAAGGAGATGTCAGAACAACTCTGTTCAACCTGAAAGGAGAACATATGTCAGTAAGTATGTACTTCAGTTCACCTACAGAAGGCAGAAATACAGGCAGCTCTAGTTATATCTACCACAATCTGCTGTAATAGAAGCCAAAATAGTTGCTCATTAGTCTTCCAAATGTTCCAACCACATTCCACAGCTAAATTACACTTCACAGTTGTTTCTAATCCCCATTGTCAGCCTAGGAAAGTTTTGAGAAAAGATGATGGAAGTAGGGAGTCTAACAGACCTATTTTACAGTTAATCTCTTAAATGACACTATTCCTCTAGATTAATGGTGCATGCTTAGCTAAACTACGAGGGATCAGTCCTATGTAATAGGGATGTACACCAATCTCTTCAAAGTAACCAAGCTTTACCCTCTTCAAGATGAGAACTTTGAACATTTATTCTGCCTTAATTAAAGAAATACCTACACACTTATTAATAGGACTTGAAGGCACATTCTTCAGTGTTCTGCTGATAGAGGGATATTTTAAGACACTTCTATCCTCTATAGCTACTACTGCATTATTCATTTGTTCTCCTTCTCAAAGTCCCTCAGTCCACATCTTCCCCTTTGTTAATCCCCATTCATATGCAACTTCCAGGGTCAGCTCCATTGCCCAACTTATTTCAAGGCCTTTCACACCTCTCCCCCACCTGGGAGGAGTTCTGCAGATGTTAACAGCAAACAAATTCTGTGCTGTTTTCCTTCCCATGACACCCACACAAAACATCCACAGCCCCCTTGAACAAGTCAGAGCTGAGGACTGATGACACATTTCATGCTGACTAATATTATCCAGCTGCCTTTCCCACCACATTCTTTCTATATGGTGAGCCACAGCCTCGCTGCACCCGCAGCTGTACTGAAGGGAGACGTGAGCGATCTGATTTATCCTTCTGTATTTGACACACCCAAGGTAATTAATGGTGGTCTAATGCTGTTTGATAGCTTTCTATAAGCAAATCAAAATTTTAACTCAAATACATATAAAATGACATCACAGGAGTAAAACGAAGGCAAAGAGCTCTAAGAAATCCACAGTATTTAATACATTAAAACTTTTTGCTAAGAAAAGCTGCGTGACTGAATGTAAGCCTAAAACACCAAATATTTGAGGGTTGGGTTGTTGGGATTTTTTCAAAGTCAGCATATAAAAGTCATCCAAGTTGGAGACCTGAAATTTGCAATTACCACCTCAGTGCACAGGTAGTGAATAGAAAGCTCCTGACAGATCAGCAGTTGTTGGGATACAGACCACGTGCCCAGCCTTTACTCTTAGCAGCTACTTAAAGGAGTTTTCTACTGATAATGCAGATCTTGGACACTCTTGGCCAGGGCAGGAGTAGCAGCTGACAGGAACTGAATCAATTGATCTTTATCTCCCAAAATGATGAAATCATCGGAAACCAGTTGCAGATTTCCCCGTAGCAGCAATGACTTGCAGAAAGCACAGCAGGCAGATGTATCTTTGTCTCATAGTTAAGAGACCATAATCACTTTTCCTATATGGGTGTTTACTGTACTGAGGCAAAACTAAACATTACCCAGAGTTTGCAGAAGCAACTTTATAGAAAATGTAATCCTCCAGTTTGTGGCCCCAAGAGAAGTCTTCTTACTTGTACCAGAAAAACATTTCCTTCGGGACTGCCATACCTTTTAGTCTTGCCACCACAGATCAAAGTTAAAGTGAATTGTTAAAGGGAAAAAAGCCCAATCAAGCAACTGATCAGAACTCGGTGCATGCAGGCACTGAAGTGGCTTTGCTTATGTAGAAGATTTTGGTCAGTTCTGCACTTTTACATCGATGCTTTTGCAACACCTGAATTAAGCTAATTTAGAAATACCCCAAGGACTTTTTGGTAGAAGTATTCTTTCATACACACATTATTCGATAATTTTTTTCCCTCAGAACTCTTCATAAGTGTGACAATCCACACAATACATAAAGTTTTCCAAGCTGTCAGATTTTTCGTTTAAGGTAGATGTTCCTCAGTAAATACATCTACCAGAATGTTGTTGTCTGATGCTGGTTGAAAAAAAAAACCAAACCAACAACTATGGCCTGGAAATCATAAGAGATGTCATAATCTAGTAAATTGAGTTAGCAGTCATCTTCCTCCAATGTCTAAAAGAAACACAGAAAGACCTTTTAAAACTCTGTATTATGTTACTTCTTATATTGTCTACTACCTAATTATTAAAATTGTAAAAGGTGATACATTTCTCTACTGTACATCCATCTCTAATGAGTTACTGTACGAAGTCAAGCTTATTTTACACAGCAAAACCAAACTTCTCATGCTCTTGCAGCCCAGTGCAAACTACTTACAAATCCAGCACATTTAACTTCTTAGAAGAAAGATTTGAGAAAGCAGGCAATGAGCAATTTCTGCAAGTGAGAAAACAGAATATGCTGCTGTAACAAGCCAGCGAAGTACTGGAATGAATATTGCAGTAAGCACTGCTAGGGTTTAGATCCTCACCCAATCCATTAAAAGATTAAAGAGAAAGAATTAATCCCATAAGGATAATTTTCCTATGAGAAGTATCATTTAATAAAGGGAAATGATGACAGAGTGCCTAAGAAATGTGGTTTTCTAGCAGATTGGTTATTGGTGCTATCATGGGAAATAGAAGCAAACTCTTTAACTCTCAATAAAGATCATTGAATCAACTCAGGACCAGTGAAAACAAAGACATAATATTTATATAATGTGCAACGCTGCAAGATATTTCTTTAATTTGCTAAATTTAATGTTATGACTCTCTCTAAAGCCTAAAAAGTTATTTCAAGAACTGAGAAGACTGAGGAGCATAAATATACTAAATATCACTCTCAGCGTTTAAATGAAACATCACCTCAAACGGAAGTAAAAGGCTGATAAAAAAAAAATTCAAAATCAACATTCACTTATTATCAGTTGCTATAATGCAACTAGAACACTTACCGTACCAGACAAGTGTTTTTGTTAGCCCAAGGCGTCACAGCTCCTTAAAAATCACTAGTGTTAAAACGCTACCGGCTTGTCTCACACAACTTAGCAAAGAATCACTCGCACATTTTGTAAGAATAAAAAGCAGAGCACGTTGATGCTCCACACCATCTGGTAAGGGAAGAGCCACAAAAGACACAGCCAGTGGCCAGCAGTGGCTTCAGTGCACCATCATCCACCGCTATTGCTCAGCTTACTGATTAGCAGAGCGTGGCTGGTATTCACAGTCGAACTCCCAATAACACAGAGAACGAAACGTAATTCGCTGTTTAGAAATAGCAGGAAAGAGTCAAGCATAAGAATTCCTACTGATTTTACTTTCCTTCCTCCTTCCTGCCCCAGCTCCGGCTAACACAGCTACATTACCGGAAAGAATATTCGAATTCTTATGAACAGGCTTTTCCAGCAAAAATATCAAAAGCAGGAAGTTTCACCTGGCTCTAATTATACACTGTAACCTGCCTAGAAGCATGTAGGAATTTTAATTTGGTGGAATATATTGTTCTTAACACCTTTTTGAGCTATACTCCTTCAAAACTGAGTTGGCAGCCCTAGACAATGCAGGATAACCTGACCTCAGCAGCCTAAGGTTGTAACCTAAGGTTATTAAAATGATCCCATTTATTATCATAAGGCAGCACAGAACTAGCAAAGCAGCACGGAACAACCAAGGCCAGCTGAAAGAGAAGACAGTGGGATGCATTTTCTTACGCGAATTCAACAGAGTTGCTCTCTCTCTGCACACAGCCCAGAACAAAGCAAAGTCCAAGACAACACTTAAGTACTGACAACAAACTAAACATACTCATTTAGGCTGGAGGAGACCTGACATGTTTCAAAAAAAAAAAAAATTTTTGAAATTTACGTAAACCAGAAGCCTATGGAGAAGGAACAGTTCAACGAGAATTGGTTTTTTTTAATTGTAAAGCACCTTCACAGAATGGTCGAGAAAGCAGCCCCCCTCCAGTACTATTTCGTCTCCACTGCTACGATCGCCCAGTAGATATTCAATGACCTTATCTAGATGTGAAACCTTTGCAGGACCGTCACCCACATTCAGCAGGACAGTCCATCCCCACCAGGTCACAGGACACAAACAGGGCGCAGATTAAAGCATTACTGCCTCCAGTTTTTCACTACAGCTTGTGCTTGCGCAGCCAGGAAAGAAATGCCCCCAGCTGTGGAAAGCTTACAATAGCCATGAGTTAATAACCAGCCGCGGACGCTGCCGGAGGAGAAGAGCAAAGCTTGCCAAGAGGAGTCAGGGGAAAGCCTGTCCCGTTTCGTGGAGCTGCGAAACGGCTCCAGATCCGTTCGGAGCGAGCGGCGGCCGCGCCCGCGGGGCCCCAGCGGGCAGAGGGTGCCGGCCCTGCCCTGCCCTGTGCGGGGCTCTGCCCGAGCCCTCCCGCTGCCCGCCCCGGGCGCCAGGGCCGCGCCCCCCGCGTTATCTGCCACAGCCGCCCCCGTGACACGGCAGGCACACAGTGACCGCCGCTCCCTGGGGCAGCGCCGCGCCGACCCCCACCCTCGTTCGCTCCGGGCAACATCGCCGCCACCATCGCCGCCACCACCACCGCTCCTCTGCCCGCACGGGCACGGCCGGGAAGGCGCAGCACCCCCCGAACACGGCCCGGCAGAGCTGCGGGTGCCCCGGCCCGTCCCGCACTCACCGAGCGCCGCCGCCTCCCGCCCGACCCGTGCGCGCTCCCGGCACTGCCGCCCCCGCCGCCGCTCCCAGGCGCGCTCCCGCCGCTCCGACCCAAACCACGCGAGATCTGCGCGCGGCTCCGCGCGCCCCCTGCCGCGCCTCTCCCTGCCTCTTGCCCCACGTGACGCGCCCGGGCCTATCAGCGGCGGCCTCGAGCGCTCGCGGCGCTCCTGGAAACATCGCGATCCCCCCGCGCCCCCTGCAGGGCAGCCCCGGAGACCCCGCGGCGGCGGGGGCGGGGCCCGGCGAAGCGCCGCGAGCCTTCTCCGCCGTTCTGCGGCGCCCGCCGCGAAATCCCGCGGAGGTCTCGCGAGATTTGGGCGCGCCCCCCCGAGCACGATGCGCGCAGGAATGTGAAAGGCGCGCGCCCGCCGCCATTTTCTCTCTGTCTTGGCAGGCGGCGGCAGCGGCCGGAGCGGCGCCGGGGCGGCCATGGCGGACTATTCCACGGTGCCCCCTCCTGCCGCAGGCGCGCCCGGGGGAGGCGGCGGTGGGGCCGGAGGAGTGAACGATGCCTTTAAAGACGCGCTGCAGAGGGCTAGGCAGGTGCGTGTGAGTAACGTGGCCCAACCAAATCAATGGGGTTCCCGGGGCCCGGAGGCCGCAGTGCCAGAGTCGTGAGGGGAGGGGTGAGGAAGCTGCGCCCTCACCGCGCTGGGCTACGGGGAAGATCTGAGGAGGGTCTTGTGAGGGGGAAAGCTTTGTTCCGTCCCCGCGCCGTCCGCCCCGGGCCGTGAGGGCTGTGAGCGGCTCCGCCTGCCCCGCGGACAGCGCCGGGCTCGGCCCGAGGCGACCCGGGCGTCAGGGCAGCGGTGTGCGAGGTGCAATCTCGGCGGGCGAGTAGCGGCGCGTTATCGCGGCGGGCCCGGCGGGAGGGGATGGAGGGAGGGCGGGCGGCGGCCCCGGGCCCGGCCCGCGCTGGGGCACCCGCGGCCATGGCGGCCTTGGCGCCAGCGCTTCATCCCGCCGCTTCTTCGGTAGCTTCGGCACCACGGGCGATGTTTTCATCGCTTCTCGGGCGAAATTTTCGCCTCGTGTGTTAATTAGCGGTCGCGGTTTTGGCAGTAGTTAAAATCGGCGTAGTCTTCTGAGGTTTGAAATTGTTTTGCCGGTGAGGCTTTCTGAGACACAGCGATGTTCCGCGAGGAGCGCAGAGAAGCAAAATCCCCCTTTTAGGAAGAAGTTTCTGCTGTTTGAATGCAAGTTTTTCGTCAGTTTTTTTTATTTTCTACGGACGATAAAAATATAGAAAGCTCTGCTGTTGAAGGATCAGCACAAGTCTTCCTTAAAACATTAATAAAATTCTTGTGAGTGGAACTGGTTTTGGCAAAGGTCTTCTTTTTATTTGGGGTCATTTTAACGTTTATTGTCTAAATTCCTCAAATCGTGTAGAAGATGTGGAATAAATATAAGCTGGTTGAATTACTTTTTTTCTTTGCTCACACGATCTGTCTTTTGTTTAGATTGCAGCGAAAATAGGAGGAGATGCTGGCACAGCAATGAACTCAAACGACTACGGTTATGGAGGACAGAAAAGACCTCTTGAGGATGGAGGTACGCACTCGTTTCTGCTGCATTTATTTTTGTTGAGTACGGATGGCCACTGTGCCAGGTGGTGTTTTTGTTTGTGAATTCCATAGCACAGCATCAAAACGTTTTGTTCCCCTTGTAGATCCTGACATACTATTTCATTTTCGGTTTAATGGGAAAATTTGCTTTAAACCATTGTGCTCTGAGCTAAAGGGAATGTAAGCCTGTTTTAAAATATTTTACATGTGGTTTAAGTGCTGCCAATAGAAAAATATGTATTGGGGGGGGAGCAACAAAATTCTTAGTTGAGAAGCGCCTGCCCAGCCCAGTGAAGGCTTTTGTTGTGTGGGACTGGTTACAGCTTGTCAGTTGCAATTAGAATAGGAAGTTCTCACTCCTTGCACTTGATTGTTTCCTACTTTGTTCCAGTAGTTTCATATACTTTGTTACTGCACCACCAAATAAAAATATTACTGCATTTCACTGTAAAAGCGTAGGACTTTACAAAAAGACAGGAAAATATATTTTCTACCTTGTAGTCACTTTTGCTTAGTCCAATGTTTCAGCCTACAGCATGTGTGAACCCTGATAAGATCATATTTAAATCTTCTGACCTGTTGCAGCTTTTTGAATTTGCTTTATACTGCAGTAAAGTTTTCTCCTGAAATGTGTGTGTGTGTCTTCTGTCTCTTACGGAGCAGCCACTTTGAACTTAACAGGGTTTGATGTGTTTAAAAGCCACACGAAATCCTGGCTAAGTTATGGAAAGAAGTCTCTGAGCTTGTTGAAATGTTCTCATGGGTCTTACAAAAGAGCAATGCCTTTTTTTCTTTTAAGAGGATTGAAACTCAGTCTACAGAATGTAATTAAGGCTTTATATCAGGAGTTCTTATGTCCTGCAGTAAAGTTTTTTTTTTCCTATTAAAGGTGAGGTTTTTAATATACAAAAATGAGCTAATGATGCTTCAGATGATATATGTAATGTATTCTTTTTATTTTATGTGTAGATGGCTCTTGGACAAGTCCGAGCAGTACAACACACTGGGAGGGAATGCCCTCTCCTTTTAAAGGCAGGAATTTTTATTTATTACCTGTGTTTAGTATGTAAACATGACATAAACTAGTGGATCTTTCTGGATTGACACAAATATTTCTTGGAATATGTGTCTGAGTTTTTGCTGCACATAAATTATGATGGTTCATGTAGCCTTTATTTTGGGGTGGGTAGGAAGCATCTGAAGTCTTATTTCTCTACTGTGCAGAAAGGATTTGGACAGTAGTGATGTAGTTGCTCTGAATTTGCTTTTTTTTTTTGAAGTTTTATGCTATAAAATGCTTAATATTGGGATAGGAATTTCATACCAACATTTAGATTGAGATTGCACTGCCATGTGATACTGTTGTATTTTTAGATACTTGATCTAGATTTGTGGTCATTGTCAGAATTTTTTTTCCTTTAAGTCATTGATTTTTGTATGGATTTGATTTTTTTTCTTTTTTACTATGGAAGCATCATTAGCTTGAGCAACCAACAGAGCTCAACTTTGTTCCTTGTCTTAGTTGAGTTTCAGTGACGGGGTATCTCTGAGCGATATACATACAGTGTGTTCTGAAAGCTGCCTTTTGTTAAAGTCCTGAATAGATCCATGGAAAAACCTAACATCTTTTCAGCTATACTAACCAAGTGCTGAGTGTTCGTGAGATTCTTTCTTTTATTCAGATGATCAACTCCCTGAAATTGGAGGAAAAAAAGAAAGAAAGAAAGAAAGGAAAAAAAAAGGAAGGGGGGCTAAATGCACTGGACATTTACAATTCGCACTAAAACGTTTAAACACTTCTTGAATTCTTTGGCAAAAAAAATTTTAAAAATCTTAATTTTGCAGATCAACCAGATGCTAAGAAAGTTGCTCCTCAGAATGACTGTAAGTAATTTTTATTTTGTTGACACAAAACCCTAAACAAGTGTAACATTGTCAAAAGGAGGGTTTGAAAGTATTCTGGTAGGTGACAAATAAGTAAGATCAAAGGAATGGCTGGGGGTTTATTTTGCTGAAACAATGCAAGGCTGCTTTCTAAAACCAGAGATGTTAGCAGCAGTTGAACATTTTTAGCTTGTTTTTAAACTGCCCAGAACAATTCTTAAAGGTCAACTTGGACAAAATACTGATACAATTAAGTTCTACTACCAAAGGAGAAGCTTAGTTGTAAACCATACCTCTTGTTTGAATTTAATTTTTACAATATTTGTTTATAGCTTTTGGAAATCAGCTGCCACCACCAATGCATCAGCAACAGAGGTAAGGGTTGTATTGCATCTTGTGTCAAGTTTTAATTTTTACTGAAATAAAGCAATTTTGAGAAATTTTTCTGAAAAAGTGGTATGAATGCATTGAGAATTTACTCTGTATTTGTATGATCTGTTAAAATTTCGCTTCAGCAAGCCCTAAGTCAGTCACTTAAAATGCATGTACATTGCTGTCTCTCTCTTTCCCTCACAGCCAAGCTGTGTATCTGCCCAGTGAAAGGAAAGTTTGTTGCTGGGGTTTGCTACTTGAGCTATAAGTAGCATAACTGGAAGTTGAAAGCAGATCTGAAGGGAAACGGGGTGACACAATCTTGTGAACAAAAAGTAAAGCTGATGGACTCAAAACCGAAACAATTCAAGGTTTACAGAGTGTGTTACCCAGCTACAACTTAGTGCTTTTCTCCATTCATTTCTTGCCTGAATGGCATCCCGCCATTTTTCTTAAATTTTGGTAGATGAGATGCCAAAATTCTCGACATACATTGGTGGTTATGCAGATGAAACCTTAAATGCTATGCTGGCCTGTTCTGTACCTCACATCTCTTAATAATAAAAAGGATGAAAAGTTACTTAGATTGAATTGCATTACACTTGAACCTTCTGCTTTTGTACATTGTCAGCTGAGGTAGAACTGTGTTTGCATCGTGATTTTCAAAGCCAATGGGAGATGAGCAAGAGTGATGGTGTAGGCAGTAGCTTTCTTAATGGGATGATATATATAAATGTAATGCCATTTTGGTCTCTGAGTGGTCATTGTCTTTTGTTTAACATTCTGCAGGTCTGTGATGACAGAGGAGTATAAAGTCCCAGATGGGATGGTTGGATTCAGTAAGTAGTATGGATGTGGTTCTGTGCTGTAGTGAGAGATGTTGGCAGATGCTGTTAATACAAATAATCTTTCTATGTTTTCTTCCTTCAAGTAATTGGCAGAGGTGGAGAGCAGATCTCCCGCATACAGCAAGAGTCTGGCTGTAAAATACAGATTGCACCTGGTAACTATTTGTGGCTTTAATTTGTTTATTGGGGGGGGGGGGGGGGGTAGTGTATGGTAGAAAATTTAGAATACCACTCATTGCTTCTAATTGCCTAAACCTTCATTTAAGATATACTTTAATTTTTTGTGTACTGTAGACTGTCATGGTCTAAAGAAATGCAAACTAGGATACACTGATTATTCTCTGCTTGATTGATGTTCCAGTAGCTTGCATATTATGATTAATTTCATAGTCTCTTTCCAAGTTAACACTGCTGACAAGTTTTATTTGATGACTGCAGATAGTGGAGGCCTGCCCGAAAGATCATGTATGTTAACTGGAACACCAGAGTCTGTTCAGTAAGTAAAGCAAATTCCACGTCTGCTTGTTAAGCTGTGCAATACAATTCATTTTTTAGATCTGAATGTAATACTTAGATAGTACATGTTTTTCCTTGACTGAAGAGAGTTTGGTGTCAATTAAATGTATACAGAAGAAAAAAGACCCTTAAACTGTGGCCAACTCTCTGAGCATACTTGGAATTTTAGGACAAAAGGGTGGACATTCAACTTAGTCAAGTCCAAATCTTGTTGTAGATAATAGTTGCATAACCATATATTGATTTTAGCTTGAAAATGAAATGTGTGGATATATATTAAAAGCAACTGTATGCTGAAACTGTTACGTATAAATTGGAAGATTGTAGGGAAAATAAGTCATGTAAGTGCAGTGCCCAGCCCATCAAAGGTTTTTAAGGTCTTTGGTATGAATTAATGTATAACAAAAGTTTTGAAAACTATGTCATTATCATATCTCTCAGTAGAATCAACTTTTGCCTTTGTGTCCTCAGGAAGGAGGATGATAGCAGTGAGAAAATTTGGCGGGTTTTTTTCAGTGGTTGGTTTCTTGTTTTATTTTTCTTTTTTCTTCTTACTGACACCACTTCTATAACACTTTAAAGACAAACTTATATTGACTTTACTAGGAAAGATCTGAACTGTAGTAGTATAATGGTATTACCTCATTTATGTTTGCTGCTCCCGCTTCATGTTTACAGGTAGGGCCTGCAGCTACATGTTTTCCTTTGGGAAAGTAGGGTGGCATTCTCCTTTTAAATTGCAGCCAGGCAGGCTGCCATTCATGAAATCATTTCCTTTGTGGAAATTTTCTTTGTAATTTATTCTGCTCACATATTAAAGGGAAGAGTTCTTGACTAACGTTAGGATTGTAATCATGATTTTACTCTGGCAACACATGTGGTGAAGTGAATATATACTTCATTTTCTCCACTATTCTGGTTATGTTTACAAGTACAAGTGTCCTTATTTTCCACGCTGAATCAGACAGCAGCTTTTCTTCCTAGTTAAGCTTTGATCAGTGTAACTACATTCAGGGACAGTGGTCATGTTTGAAGTGGTAACTTCGTTGAGTGTTTTTGATAAAGAACCACCTTTTGTATTTACTGTCCTACAGTTTCTTAAGTTACTGTTGCAGATTTATTGAGTTTGCCTCATATATTTTAGTGTTAGTAAGCATGTTTCTTTGACAGAGAATAGCGTGGGCTAGTGATCCTTGTAGGAATAAATATTTATAAATGTGTATTTTCTTTCACAGATCAGCAAAAAGATTACTTGATCAGATAGTTGAAAAGGGAAGACCCGCACCTGGATTTCATCATAATGATGGACCCGGAAATGCAGTCCAAGAAATTATGATTCCAGCAAGTAAAGCGGGATTGGTTATTGGGAAAGGTGGAGAGACAATTAAACAATTGCAGGTATATATGTATCTTCCTTTAAATGTGGTAATATTGAATCTGGATTTGAGTGGGCACTAACCTCCCTTTTATCAAATAGGAGCGGGCAGGTGTCAAAATGGTCATGATTCAAGATGGTCCACAGAACACGGGTGCAGACAAGCCCCTTAGGATAACTGGAGACCCTTACAAAGTTCAAGTAAGGAGTCCTTTACAATTTCAGAGCATTTTTTAAAGCCATTCTGATGTTGTGGTACCTAAATGTATTTTCATTCTTTTTTTAGCAAGCCAAGGAAATGGTGCTGGAGTTAATTCGTGATCAAGGTGGCTTTAGAGAGGTGCGCAACGAATATGGGTCAAGAATAGGAGGAAATGAAGGGATAGACGTAAGCATGGTTGAAAAACTTGTTCACTGTATTTTGAGATGTTAACTGTAAATGTTAAGCTGGGTAATACTGCTGAAAGCTCTTAAACAGATGTCAAAAGTGATTGTGGCATGTAAGTATTACTTGATCATTGCTGAAATTATGGCTCTAAATGACATGCAGCATTTGCTTTACTTTGCTGCCTGTTACAGTTTCAGCTGGAGTTTATCAAATAAGCAACTAAGCTTTATGGCCAAGTATATAATGCTGTAATGTTATTGAAATTGGAGTTTGGCCTTTAGAGAAGGCTGTTTAAGTTCACCTGTTATGCAAGTCACAAGCTGACAACTGTTCATCAGGGGAGAGGCGTTCTGTCATCTGCTAGAATTTGCTTTTTTTTTTTTATTCTGAGAAAGGTAATATCCACTGCAGTTGCTACCACTATGAGAAATTCTAGTGTGTAGGATCACTTTCTCTTTGATACTTCAGTATTTGCTAGGCTTGTGACTTGATATTAAAAAATTCACACTTGAAAAAGCCTGAAATGGCATAGGTCTTGCCCAGATTTACTATTCTTATGTGTAACCCTTTCATTCTTTGGATTTCATACAAATATTTGCATCAACGACATCTTGTTTTTGTTTTTTTTTCCCAAGGTTCCAATACCTCGATTTGCTGTAGGTATTGTAATTGGAAGAAATGGAGAGATGATAAAAAAAATACAGAACGATGCTGGTGTTAGGATCCAGTTTAAACCAGGTTTGTAACATGTTGATAAGTTTCTGTGATTTGACTGTAAATTTACTGGAATGTATATACTGGAATAGTTCATTTTCATTCCAGATGATGGAACAACTCCAGATAGAATAGCCCAGATCACAGGGCCTCCTGACAGATGTCAGCATGCTGCAGAAATTATTACAGATCTCCTTCGCAGTGTTCAGGTTGGGTAATGTTATTTACCATTTAAAATCTCCTGCCCACCTTTTGGAAAGACCTAAAATTTCAATAAGTGTGTGTAAATTAAGAAAGTAGTTAACGATGCCATTTGAATTTACTTCAGAGTTCAACTTGAAATATGAATGTTTGCTTTTACAGTTACTTTTGCAAGTGATGAGACTGATTCAAAGTCATGGCAGTTCTTGATGTGACTGGTTTTAGCACTGATACTTCTGTTGTCCTGTGTTAATAGTGAATATGCTTTTGGTTGTAATTGGTGTTTAAGAGATTATTTAAATGCTTATTCTTGGTTGAGCCCCACTGCTCTATTTACAGAAAAAAGACAAAAATTACATCTTTGTGCCTATGAGTCTTCCCAATTTCTTCTGTATCCTCCCATTCATCTTTCATATGCAGAGTTGTACAGAACGTCTTTTAAAATGTCATTTAGGTCTTCTAAAAAGATACTACTTGAACTATCAAAACTATCTAAGTAGTGAATCGTTTTTTTCTTAAAAAATGTTGTGATGTAACCTGTTGGCATTACTTGTTTGCAGTAATTTTTATAGAATATGCTCATTCATTGCTTCTTCTTTTTAGGCTGGTAACCCTGGTGGGCCAGGACCTGGTGGTCGAGGAAGGGGTAGAGGCCAAGGCAACTGGAACATGGGGCCTCCTGGTGGATTACAGGAATTCAATTTTATTGTCCCTACTGGCAAAACTGGACTAATCATTGGCAAAGGCAATATATCTTATATATGTGTATATATTATTTAAAAAAACCCTTAGCTTTTCTTTTAGTACAAGTGCCATGCTAGAGATGTGACAGGTACTTGCAGATAATTTACTGTAGAGCAAAACAGTACTGTTAATTCATAAAACTCCTAATATTCTTTTCAGATTTTCCTCACCAAAACAACAATCAGTTTATCTAACCCTTTTTTTTAAGTAGTAACTACAGGGTTACATTGGTAGTGTTTGGTAGATTCTTAGATGATGTATCTTATAATTACCATGTGTTTGATGCTGCTTTATAAGCCAAGTGATATGAATCTGACTCACTCTTAAAACTAATTTTCATGTATTAGAGTGAAAATCTTCCACAGTGAAATCCTGTAGCTATTTCTTCTGTATGTGTGTTCGTTAAAATAATTCTCAAATAATTTAATTTTTTTTTTTTAATTACTATATGCTTCTAAAAGAAGCACTGAAGTTACCTTAATCTCTTGTTCGGACTGTGTTTTCCAGACCCAGCAAACAGGCTGACATAGTTCAGATCTTGACCTGGAAGGTGCATTTTTTAAATGCCAAATTACTGCTGTTTTTGAAACTGTGTATACTGAGGGTACATAAAATTTCTCTGGATCACTTAAGAGGAGGAGCCAGTTTAGGGAATGTAACTATCTGGTTTTAGTGCACTGGAAAAATTGTGGACTTCACTATCTGCTCAGCTTCTATGGTTTTTTTGTCATCTGTACTTCCTTACTGCTTTGCAGGGAGGTTTTAAGTTTGTATTTATTGATAACTCTGTGTCTGTTGTTAGTCATATCCAATCATACATATTTACATTAATGAAAA
The DNA here is from genome assembly GCA_035583235.1 of Hafferia zeledoni. Lineage (NCBI taxonomy): Eukaryota > Metazoa > Chordata > Aves > Passeriformes > Thamnophilidae > Hafferia > Hafferia zeledoni. Next base: position 11,608,911 of record JAWWEV010000004.1, on the reverse strand, counting down.
AAACAGACAACGTTGCAGGATTTCTTTCCTAGTGTTTCCAAGGAACATTATTTTGGTCTTTATTTTAAAAATATAATTTATTTTTACTCGTTTATTGCAGTCAAAACTGTACTACACTGAAAAGTTTTTTTGAAGTTCTTAGAATGTTCTTGTATGGCTTGTAAGAATAGGCCCATTTTCAGCTCTTTGTCTTCAACTTCCATGTGCTTTACTTTCTCTGATTTGAGTCAGTATTTTCTGTTTAGTGCATATCATAAAAACTGTATGTTGCATTGTAGGTGGTGAAACTATTAAAAGTATAAGCCAGCAGTCTGGTGCTAGAATAGAACTTCAGAGAAATCCTCCACCTAATGCGGATCCAAACATGAAGATGTTCACCATCCGTGGAACACCCCAGCAAATAGATTATGCACGACAACTTATAGAAGAAAAGATTGGAGTAAGTGTAAAACTGGATTTTGATTTACTGTTATAACTAAACAGAACTGAAAGCAAGTCTCCTTTGTGGAGACTTTTCTTCCCTTTCGCTTCCAGTTTAATCAGAAAATAAATCCGTGATACTAAATCATAATCCATATTTAAAGCAATATAAACATAACCTCGTGTACCAAAATAAAATCTTGAAATGGAAACAGTTGCTTTCCTCAGTGTAGTGTGATGCATTTTTTAATAATGTGTTCTTGAATATGGCCACTTTGTGCATATGAAAAATTTGAGGAGGTCAAAGATACCAGTGGTGTTCTAAAGGCTACTGAATTGTAAAGTTTTTCAGTCTCAGTGTTAAGTAAAGTTTTAATCCTTATTTACACCTTCAGTTTCATTGCACTTTTGTTTGCGTGTGTGTGCAAGTAATCAAATTTACTGGTGGCTTTTTGTACCAAATCTTACAATCTGGTTTAATTAGCAAAATTAGTTTTAAATTGGTTTATTTTAAAACTGACAGTTTTGTTTTGGTCTATGGGGAGATTTAATGCAACTTGTGGAAAAATCCGTTTTATTTTAAAACTTTCTACATCCTCAAGGAAAGGGATATAAATGCAACTTTTTTTGTTGTTATTACTGCCATAGCTGGTTTTAACTCTTTAACTAGCCCTGAGCGTAATTAATCTTTAAAAAGCCTGTTTTCAGCAGGGAAATGTCTTTATTAAAAAGCAATCAAACCTTTTAGATTGTATTCTTAGAGTGTTTAGATAAATGTTTCTAAACTGCTGAAAAGTTGAGAACCTCAAGGTTTATTTTCATCTCTGTCCCATTCTTATTACAGGGTCCAGTGAATCCATTGGGTCCACCTGTCCCCCATGGACCCCATGGTGTTGTTCCTGGCCCACATGGACCTCCTGGCCCACCAGGTCCTGGTGCTCCCATGGGACCATACAATCCAGCTCCTTATAATCCAGGGCCTCCTGGCCCTGCACCTCAGTAAGTGCTGCCCCAGCCCGCTCCCTTCTCGTGGGGTGACCCTGGGTTGGCTTTCACTGACACGTGTGACTTGATCTTTTGTAGTGGTCCTCCAGCTCCATATGCTCCACAAGGATGGGGAAATGCTTATCCACACTGGCAGCCACCAAACCCACCAGATCCAGGTAAGAAGTGTCACCATCATACGGTAGGGTGGGTGTACTTTGAGTGTATCCATTTTGTCCTTACAAATTTACACATTGCGCAGTTGACTTGTGTTATGCTGGTAAATCTGAAAAGCTCCTGGGCTTTCAGGCTTTTCTTTGCTGTTTGTCAGTTTACCTACATTTTAGACTTCCCCCATGTTGCTTGTGAGATGTTGAAATTCAACTGTTAGAGTTGCATTTGCTTTTTTACAAATGTTATTGATGCTGCATCCCTGTTCTTGATACTTTTTTGTGAGTCTTGGTTCACTGATTTTGTGCAGTTTGTTTTTTGTACAATTGGTGTTTTTACATTAATGAGAATGTGTTTTCTTCTCTCATAGTAAATGACTTTTATTTTAAACAATCTCACTGATCTGTCTTTGCATAGTTTATGCTATATTATGTTTCTAGCTTTTGTTGACCTATGAGGATTCATTCTCAGAGTCTCATACAGGTATATTTTGTTGAGTCCCTTTTGAGGGATAAAACCTGTTGAACTACTGTTAATACACTGAAACTAGTTAGGGTTGTGTATTTTGAACTTTTGCTTATAATAGGTTTGTATTTTCTTCTGAAACCCATCAATGTAGAATCTATTTCTTCTGTTCCTGAATATCTTTGTCAAGACTGGGAGTTCTTACTTAATTGTAACTTCCCAAAGTTGTAGTATCCTGCTTTTCTTTACATCTCTTGTTTGGACTAGAGCATATGGGGAAACGGAACTGCAGTCACAGAAGGCATGGTAAGGCTAGATGCTTGAGTCTGTTGTACCTCGTGTCTGAGGAGAGCTTCCTCAGAAATTCAGCCAGCATATCTCAATTTATTTTTATTATAAGTGGAATAAATATTTATGGATAGCCACTGTTTCTGACACAGGTTCCACTAGTGAAAAAGGAGAGGATGTGTCACATACTGTGCCTTTTCAAAGAATCATCTCTGGTTTCAGTTACCAAATTTTTGCCAAAGGTAGCTCTGCATGCATTCAGTTTAGTGTTTAAAAATGCCTATTGTCATTATTTAAATGCAGAATGATTCAAAGTGACATTAAGTCTCAGTATATCAAAAGTGTTATTTAATGCAGAACCACTGCTAAAATGTTATAGACTGTTTCATACCACCTTTTCCATTTTTTATAGAGTAATTTATCTAGATGGCACATAGTCTCTTGATGTCATCTTGCTGATTCTGTAACCATTTTTTGCATAAATGCTCATCTTAAAAATTTAATGAAGTTTTCCTGTGTGCAGTTGAGGTTGGTGTTTCTTTTGACTAGCATTTGCTTGGATGAATTTTCTACAGTTTTCACTTAGTTGCTCATTTCAGTGTAACAAATGGGTTGTTCTAGTATTTTTTCCAGAGGTGCTTTCTCCAGAGCCATGCTTGCCCTTGTCACATGAAAGTGAAGCTAGTTACTGCAGTCAGATTTCTTGGGAAATTTAATGAAACCTGCTCTTGTTCTTCTGCTGTAGAGAGGAAGGAGGGGGGGATCGAGCAATGGCTTATTTGTTATTTGCAGGTAACCTTAGAATGTAGTACATGTTAGTTTAAATTTCACTGTTGTTGATGGAAGCAGCATAATTTAAAAAGGAAATAGTGGTAACATTTTTTTCTGTATGCTGATGTTATTGTGTGCATTTGAAGTGGTTACATCTGACTCTTGTCACAATATTTCATTTTATGTTGATTTGTTGTGGATTTCTTCCTGAAAGCCTTTTCCAGGGAATTTCTTCTCTCCTTATTCACTGCCTTATCTATTTTGTGTTCGAGGAGGAGTATATTTCCATTCCCATGTATAGTTCTTCTAAAGTCTGTTGTATCCATATCCTTATGTGAAATGCTCCCCTCAGTTGGCCACATTTATATGCAGAAACTTTCTCTTTATGAATGCAAATAGTGTATGCAGGTATTTGATGGTTGCATAAAACATGTTCTCTAATAGTAGATTTTCAGGTGTTGTGGATTGCCAATCTGGTAATGTAATCAGTGATTCAGCAAGAATAAGCCATACCTAAAGGCTATATGTGAAAAAGAGAAACAAAACTCTAGGAAACAGCATCATTGACTTACCTAGACATAGATAAAAGTAAGGAACCATGGAGATAGCTGCCGAAGATGCAGGTGTTGCTATTATTTCTTACACTAAAAAGCTGTAAGTAAACAGTAATGCTTAATAGCCATGTTATGGGGATTTAGGTTCTTGACATGCTTTGTGGGTTTGCATTTGATGTTACCTTAAAGTTTGAAGTGCATTGCAAATACCTAGTAAGATTTGTATTCTTCTGTTTCAGAAATATGTTTTTGGCATGCCTCCTGCACCGGTGCCAGTGCCATTAGCGTGAGGTTATAACAAAAGTAAAACCACTCAAATTGTTTGATGCTAGAATGATTCATTGCTGCTATCATTTATTATTAACATGACTGTTTATTTAAACTTGCAAGGTCTGTTTTTGCTTATCACATTTAAAAATTAATGTGGCATTGTAGTAGTAAGGATTCTAAAATTATTTTATCTCTCCAGCCCTATGAAAGTACACTACGTACACTACACTGGTCTGAAACCTGATCAAAAGTTTGTACTAGAAAGAAAAGATTATTTTGTTTAGATGGATTTTTCCTTGGAGGAAATTAAGTGTGTGTAGAACAGGATTAATTGAAGACAGCATTCTGTTCATGGTATGACAAGTTTTATAAGAGCTTATGTTCTGTTTTCATAGGTAAGCCAGGAACAGATCCCAATTCAGCAGCGTGGGCAGCTTATTATGCTCACTATTATCAGCAGCAAGCACAGCCACCACCTGCAGCCCCTCCTGGTGGACCAGCTACAACCCAAACTAACGGACAAGGTACCTGTTCAGTGAAATGGCCACATTTCTTTTTGCTGAAGGTGTCAGTGCCCACTTAGTTTTTACTGTTGTCTAGATACATTGGGTAAATTTATTTAAGTAGCTGGTTTTCTTTGAAAGTGATTTCTTACAACCTTCAACATTGCTTTTCTTAAATTCAGCAGTGGTAAGGGTAATGTATTTATTTTGTGATATGCTCGAAAGAGAAACACATAAAACATTTCTTTCTTTCTTTCTTTGTGGTACCTTTTACAAATACTTTGTATTTGTAGTAACTTGTACCACACATGTTTTTAGTGTCAGATTTGAGTGCTGTCATATGGGATTGTTACTGAAAATTTCAGTTGATTCTTTGTATTACGGATGAAACAAACTGCAGTAGTTTTAGTTTGACTGTTTTTAATGTAATTCAGGAGATCAGCCAAATCCAGCACCAGCAGGGCAGGTTGACTATACCAAGGCCTGGGAGGAGTACTACAAAAAGATGGGTAAGTGCCCAGGGTTTTTTTTCCATTGTTGTGTAGAGGAATGTTTTTGCAGACCTGCATGTCTTTCTTGCTTTTTTATCTCAAAAAAATTAAAATGCAGGCCATATGTCTACTGAACCATATACTGAAAGCCCTGCTGAAAAACAGATTTAAATTGCCTGTTGTATTTAAGGCATTTAATGGTACTTTTGCTAATAATTGCTTTACAGAAAAACTTCATACTTAATGAGATGTCTGTATTTGATCTTGGGAAACAACATCTTTTAAATACTTTAATCTGAGTATTTTAAAGAGTATTTCCTAAAGTTTTTGAGGTCAATTTTGATCTACTTTATCAAGCTGTTGCTTTTTCTTGTTTGGTAGTTGTTTCCTTATGCTCTTCAGATGACCTGTGATTTTCTTGTAACTTCCTTTCTGTGTTCCAGGACCCAAAAACATCATAATTAGCCTACATTTATAAAGTGCCCTTTTTAAAATAGCATTAGCTTTGCAGCACTTTAGAGGTATGTTTAAATTGCAGGTTGTATGTTGTTGCTAGCTTTTTTCCCCTCAAATATTTTGCTTGAGCTGACTTTAAAAAATGAAATTAACTTGCTAGTTGAGTGGATTATTTCATCATTTTCTATATAAGGAAAGAGTTGTGGCCTTTATGCATCAGCAGAAGGTGCCTCTGTCTTTTAAATCATGGTAAGGTCAGGGTTAAGTCCACAGTGTCCTCCCATGGATCCTGTGGTTGATGTAGGTCTGTTTACTGAGCACGAGGAGCTTATGAATGCCAGAGTTTTTACCAGACACACAGCAGCTCCTCGTTTGGCTGTGTGTTTGTTTGCATGGGAAGATTTGGGGACTGTTTTGCCCTTTCAACTACACTCAGTTTTCTCATGAAATATTAAAAGCATTTAGATTGAAGAATACATGCTTAATTCCTCTCAACAACCTTCTATCATGTTGATCTCAAATTATTTGCCAAGACATAACTCTTTATTTTGGCACAGCACAAGTGATAAAATTAAACAGAATAAAAATAATGTAATTTGTTGGCAGAGGTTCCACCATCTTTCTAATTTGCTGTCTCTGGAATGCAGAGTCTGGGTTGCACTAGTCCTGCATTTGCTCTGATTAAATAAAAGCAAGTCAGAAGGTGTTGGGATAGTTTCTGGGAGCAATTCTAAAGCGGAGTGTGATCCAAAAAACAAACCAAAAAATTTGGGAGATAAAAATAGTTGCTATTAAAATGCAAAATTTAAAAGGTGCCAAATACAGTCAAATGAGAGGAAAAAACAAGAGGGCAGTTCAGATCTTAATTTCTTTTTCTAGTTCAAACTGAGTTCTTTGCCCAAAGGAGAGCTCGTGATGTCCAGGGCTGAATAACTTGACTGTGCAAATCATGTGAGAACATGTTACCATTTCTCTTAAGATCCACTTAGGAAAGAGGAATTCAGGCAGAGTGGATTTAAAGGTAAATGGTGATGGTTCTCCCCACATCGTTAACAACAATATTAACTAGCAGTGGGAGATCTGAGGAACACCAAGGCTGCCCAGCACCAAGTGTGGGCCCTGGGCTCTCAGGGGCTGTTCGTGCTTCTTAACAGTACTGTGATCTTCTGTCTCTGTTAACTTGTGCCCAAAGGAGAAGGTAGGAATTCCAAGTCACTTGCTCTTTGACGGCTCTTTTCAGATTTTTTACAGTACAGATAATGACACCAGCTGCTGTTTGAGAGAACTGAACTGAAACTTGGACTTGCTGAGCTAAATCGGTTTTATTTTTGCTGTCGAAGAAAACTGTTTCAATAATCCTTGTGTCAAGGTGCTGAGGGTAACAGTACTGAGCTGAACAAACTGCATGGGACACGGCATTCAGTGTTCTGGGTTTTGTTATACTTGGTCAAGTATGAGTGATCTGAAAACACTAAAACACTCCTGAATATGCCCGTCTAAACAATTACACTATTTGCCGAAGTGGCTTCCTGCTGGTGTGATATGGGACTGGTGATCACAGAGAACACTATTTTTTGCAGTGAATAGTGATTCGTAAATAATTTGCTTTCCACCTCAGAAATACAGTGGCAAAGTCCATCTCCTTTTCAGACCCTTGTCTTACTGCTTTGAGTAGCAAATACAATTAAACATAAGACTGAAGAGCTAATGAAATTACTCCTGCACACTGGTACATTAATGTACATAGATTTTGTAGATGACCCGGACAGTTTGCTTGGTGCTGTACCCTACTTCATCAATCAAGAAAATTTTAACATTTCTCTTTAGTCTTACCAGGTAGCAAGACAGTAGTTTAGCTTTTGAAGACCTAGAGATGCTGTTACCTTGAACTGGAGACACAGTATTTTTATTTTTTTGTACAGAATTAAAAAAAAAAATGTGGCTGGGCCATAAAAATTTCTCAAGGATAAGTTTGCTTGAAACACGAAGTCATATTTTAGCAAATGACCTCTATGTCACAACTTAAATTTGTTGATTTATCATTTAGAGTCATTCCTGTGTATTGTGGGCTTGACGTACAGTTAAGGGATTCCCTAATAAAATGGTGAAGCAGTTCTTAAAAGTTTCCTGATGATTGTAGCAGGAAAGAAGGTGAAGTTTTCTCTTACCCTAATTTCTAATCATATGAAAGATCATTTTTGTTAAAATAATTAAGCAGAAGTGTAAATTGTAAGTTGTGGTAAACTACAAGTTGTAAAATGTGATTACATCTGTAAAGTTTTGAAGAAATTTACATAAGTTTTTCTAGGAAAACAATTGCTTTATGGTATATACCAAAGAAGGTGGATGGGTTTTTATAACTTACCTACACTGTAAGAGGAAAAATTATTTAAGTTTTATAGATGGTGGGAAAATGGAAGGTTGTATTTTTATGGCTTTTGGGGTAGTGCTTTGCCAAATATTCACATTCTCTGCTCACATTTAATGTTTTTGAGAGAATGAGAAGACTACATAGGTGTAGGAGGAGTGTGAATAGCTATCACTCTTCATGGGAATTTTCTGTGTTGAAGTAATTTTAAAACAACCAAACAAAACCAACCTGCCTGGTACCTTAGAAAACAGTTCCTTAGAATCTTTGATATACATGTTCTCCAGAAGGCTGCTCAGTGGTCTTGTATTCAAGTAAAAGGTGGGGTGGTTTCAAGTAGTATTGAAAACTTTCAGCCCTTGTTGTGTGGAAGCTGCTCTTCTTTCTTGACAGCAGAACACAAGTTTGTTGCACATGGAAGCGTATGGGGTGCAGGCTTGCATTTTGCTTTGGTTTAATTGCTGCAGAGTGGTTGGATGTGGTGGTTTGTTTTTGTTGGTTTTTTCCCTGCCATCCTAGAAATAACCTGCAGAGTTGGTAGGTTTTCCGTAGTACCGTGACTGTAAAACTTGATTTGAAAAAAGAAGCCTTTAAAAATGTAAACCAAAAACATCATATCACAGTAATAAAACTTCTGTTTTGGAGGTTTTGGAACTGAAAATGAAGCCCTCTATATAAACCCCTTCTGTCTGGATGCATGCACTCATGTGAGGACAGATGTATGGGCAGGGGATAGAGACTGTTGCTTTGCTTATAGTCATGTGTGTTCTGCAGTGGTAACTGCAAAAACACCTTTCAGATAACAGGTGGTGAAGATAGTAGTGCTAAGTGGGGTGTATTTGATGTTTCCGAAGTTAGTGGGAAAAGGAGGTAAAGCTGTTTGTGACAAATCTTGGCAAACAGCATGACTGAGGTCCTAAAAGCTTGACTGTAATTTAGTTGTTTGGTTTGCTTTTTCTAATATGCTAAAGAGTCCTTGTGTATCAGTCTGTCAGTCTGCCGGTTGGTTTTGTTGAAAGAATCAGTGGTTCTGAGCTGTAAGTCTGGAAGAGCAAGTGTGTATGTGTGTGTAGGCACTGCTATTTCCAGAGGATTGGGGCTTTAGCGAAAGTTGAAAGAAGTTGTTTCAGAACTACTCTGTGGTGAAATAAATGTTTACAAAAACTAATGCTCTTTTTGAAAAATGTCATCTGCAATGTCCTTGCACTTAATGAAGGATACTGGAATTGAGGGAGTGTATAAATTGGCATCTGCTGAGCTCGTGAATGCAGTCTGTAAAATCAGTCTAGGTGGATTACAAAAATTTTGCCTCTTGATGTGCATTTAAATGCTACCTTTGTTTAGGTCAGCAGGCTTTAAACATTCATGGATGTGAATCAGGAGACAGAAAAAACTGTCCTTGTGGTTCCTCAATTTTGCTTTACATGGGAATCATTAATTAAAATAATAGGATTAGTGGTTGGGTCACAAGAAAGCAGGCACAAGTGTATTTAAAAGCCTTGGAGGACTGTTGCTGGGTGACGTTGGTTAGGCAGTGAGATTCTGAAGTTTTCTCATTTCTGTTGCAACAACAAAGCTGTGTCATTTTAATGACTCGTAGGTCAAGCTGTTCCTGCCCCCGCCGGGGCTCCTCCGGGCGGTCAGCCGGATTACAGTGCAGCATGGGCTGAGTACTACAGGCAGCAGGCAGCGTATTACGCCCAGACAAGTCCACAGGGAATGCCACAACATCCTCCAGCACCACAGGTACAGTGTTAAAAGTGTTTTTTGGCTGGCTTCCGTTTCAGTGGTTGTAGATACTTTTTTGCATGTCTCCTGCTTTGTTACTTTGGAGTATGCATCTTTTTTTCTAGCAAAATAGCTATCAGAATAATTAGTAGATGACTTTGTTTACCTGGTAACTTGAGTTCCTATCTATCCATATGTTTGGTGATTATGTTGGTTTTTGGTTTTTTTTTAAAGAAAAAATTTTCTCCTCCCAGGGTTTTGAAAACCATGCAAGAAGCCACCACCATTTACATTAACCAATTTTTCTTTCTTAAAGGCTTCACTCCTGAGTTAGCTCCATTTAAAGGATTTTCTTTAACTTTTTGTGTATCTCTTATGTATCTCTTCTGCACAGGGCCAATAATAAGAAGTGGACAATACAGTATTTGCTTCATTGTGTGGGGGAAAAAACCTTTGTTAAATGTATGGATGCAGACGCCTTGATGAAGATCTTAATTTTGGTTAAAAAAATAGTGTTTTTGAAAATGTAAAAAATATCTATCACTACTGATAGGAGGTAATATTTCTGTGTAGAAATGAAAAAATGGTTTGTTTTTAGTATTAGTGTAGATGTACACATTCCAGCAAATGTATTTGCAATTATGTGGTCAATGCTTTGTGATATAAATGTACTTTTTCAATGTATACTTTATCACTTTTAAAATGCCTGTTTTGTGCTTTACAATAAATAATATGAAACCTCCTGTGTCGGTAAGTTGGATATGTGGGTATATGCAGAATTATAGGATTGATTTACAACGCTGAATCAAGGTACCTGTACACAAACCAGTTGGTTTCTTTTCCCCTTGTGAAACCTTGTTGAGTTTAAAAACTTGTCGTTAGCATGTTTTTCCCCTCTTGCAGAATAGTTGTAGATGGAGGATCTCTTTCATTCATTGTATTTTGCTGCCTAGCACCAGTAATCCTGATACTTTAATTTTCTTTCTATTTGATTAAAACTGCATGTTTTTAAGAAAATGATCTTTTGGCATACTTCCATTGCATTAACAGTGAAATTTCCTTTATACATGACCACTGTTTCAGACCTGTGCAGCTGCTATAACAGATAACTCTTTGGTTTTAATTGAGTACTTCAAAACTGTTCCTGCATAACTATTTTTATGGACTTTTTCAGACTAGTTATAAAACTTACTTTAAGTGTAATGTGCTTAAGCCTTCAGTTTAAAGTAGTCTACTTCAAAATTCAGTGTAGAAGAGTCAATGTGGTATGCATAGTAGTTAGAAAAATTGCATCTGTCCTTAAAACGCTGTTTTGTTTGAGTGGTGGGAGTGGTTGAGAACTTCCTGCAGAGCAGATAACTTCTGTTTTTGTAAATATTCAAGTATTTGAATCAACTGATTATTTTTTTATATATACTTGAAACTTAATGCTCTAATGCTCATACTAAAAAGCTGATGCTCTTGAAATCCTGTGTTTGCTCTTTGCATATTTATTGGCTCTTTGCATATATTAGATGACATGCACTACAGTCTGTCTTGCCATTGTCTGTTGAAGTGCAGGTTTGATCCAGCCAGTATAGAACTAGCTCTATAGGGGTGAGGAGGACTGTGCTGTGTATCATCCTTGATTGTTCCTTCAAGGAGCATTGCACTGTAAGTACATCAGAATGACAAATTGATGAACTGCAACAGTATCTTTTTGTCAATGTTCCACATAATGAAAATGCCGTACTTGTGTGACTATTATGTTGGAATACAGTGCTGATATGGTAGGAAATCATAATTGCTTCTTAATTCACAAAAATAGGTTTGCTTATATATACATACACATAATAGGAGTTTTGTGGGTAAGTATTCCTGAAACGTCTAGCAATAGCTAAAGAAAATCATGTTTCTGTTTATCTGAGTAATAGTTTTTTTTATTAGTACTCCTGAGACAGCTGTAATTCAGTGTTTTAAAGTGTGCATATCATAACATTGAAGTCTTTGGAACCACTTGTTCGACAGCAGTTGTCTTTGACTTCAGATAGTTTGCAGTTATGTAGTGATGTAGGTATGTTTTAAATAATTCTATAACTGTTAATTGCTTTATTTTTGGAACACCGTGTTGTTGCTTTGAGAATAAATTTTTTTAGGGTGGCTGCACAGAGAAGTAAAAGTTAAGGCTTGAAAACTGAAGTAGTTTATTCAGGTAATCAGCAATGTATGTATTGTGCTGTAGAAATAGAAGGAATTATTTTTATCCCTTTTAAAAGTAGGAATTATGCTGGTAGCTTGAAAAAGGCTAGGACAGTATTTGCTATCTTTAGTGTAGGGAATTAAGTTTAATAGTCAGGAATTTTGCATGGTATTTTGTAGATAACCTTACAGAATGGTGCATTTATTATGTACTAAACTGAGCAAAATTAAATTCACTGGATTCTTTATCAGTCACAAAATGGAGGCTGTTGATTTTGATTCATTTAAGGTATAAAATCTTTATTAATTGCAAACAGTGCAATTATTTATACTTCACAGTGCCTTCCCAGACCTTCCACCTTAGGTTCTGCTGCAAAAAAGCAACAGGTAAGCACAACCTAAGGAAGTATATAAATTAATATATTTCAGTACATTAATGTTGTCCCTGTGAGATCTTTGTGGTTGTGTATTGAAAAGCAATCTGCTGCTTCCCCAAATGCATTGTTACTCACGGTTCCATTTCAGTGGAAAGTCTTTAAACAACTGTTTATATTTCTAGGTGAATATGTACTTTCTTTTTTCTTTTTTTTTTTTTTAAGAAAAGATTATTAGATTGCAGTAATTAAACTTGATCAGAATAAGTAATTTTCATTATTTTTCCTCAAATAGCTAATTGTTGCAATTAAAGAATCAAAACCTTTAAAATATGCAGGAATTACTTTGGTTAGAAATGTCAACAGCCTTCACAAATGTTTTTTATAATAGGACACTATTCCCACTTACACCCGTAAGACTTAAATGTGAAGAATATGACTTCTTGTTATTATCACTAAACTTGATAACTTGTCTTATAGTGTGTTAGTGGAATCTTTAGATAACTTAGTTGCTTATTCATACTTGACATGGTAGGAAAACAGATGCTGGTGAGATTAGTATGTTTTAACTGCAAAAGCATGTGCACCAATTAAATGTTAACAGTACAGCAAATACTATTTTATAAATATAGCAGTCAGTGTATCCTGTTTCTTGATACTTTAACTGAATTGCTGTATATTTTGATAGTATAAAATGTTATTTGTCGTATAGATGGTCTGGTATAGGTTTTTTGTTGCTGTTTTTTTTTTTTTAGCTTAACATAAAGCAGCATCTTTGAGGTTTTTGTTCATTATTCTGTTTCTAAAATGTGCTGCTCCTCTTTCAAAAGTCCTGCTTATCTGTACATCAAAGAAAAATATTCAAAAATGCTGCCTTCATTTTCACACACAGTGCTGAAGATGCTGCAAGCACCAAATCATAGCTCATAGAATCAGGTCCTGAGATAGTTACTACCAGTAAAGAGGAATCCTTTGAGTGTATGCCATTGGTGAGCCGATGAGCATGGACCATAGAAGGGCTCCATGTAGAAGGTAAAATTGGCAAAAACATAACAGATTTGAAATGTATCCCATACATAATGGTGTAGGGTATAATTTTTGTTTTGATCACTTTTCATTCTTTTAAAGTATTCTTTGTTTTACCATAAATGTTCCATAATCTGTTAACGTTTTTGAACTGTGATTGAATAATATAAATCATCTATTTTACTTTATATTCTTCTAAACAGCCAAGTTAAGTTTTGAACTAAATTAATAGTTGTGCTTCAGTTCCTCAAGCCACTTAGTATTTCATCTGTAGTTTAACACGTAACTTCATTTTTGACATGAGAAAAGGTTAGGTGTGTGTTCCATTTGGATTTTGATACTGTGAATTTAGTGTGGGGGTGAGTCATTCGTTCACTTCCTTTTTACATGGTATTTTTTCTTCAACTGTTATTCCTAAAATATCATGATGAGTCTTTAATTTGTTAAATTAGTTGTGGGAGGAGATAGAAAAGAAAAAGCCGGTGTATGGGGATGTTGCTAAGTGTGTGCAAGGTGAGATGTTCTTGTGTGTAGCATTTGAGGTGTGTGACTTCCAGCCTTCTCATTGAGGGACTTACAGGCATTGCTGGTTTATGAAAAGCAGAGTGTTCATGTGTCAG